>JAGPOW010003648.1:32024302-32078650 GCA_030014935.1 Caiman crocodilus | reverse complement strand
ATGTTTGCTTAAGGGTCATTTTTAGGTTAACTTTGTTAAAGGCCTCTAAAGATAAAATTCAAGAGTTAAGACTTTGAGCAAAGTCAGGACCTTCCGCACTTAGACCAAAACAATGGCCTAGATAAGAAGATAAGTCTTGTCTTTTTCCTAAACTGGCTAATGGGCAACTATTACAAACATTCAAACTATTTCATTCAATATGACAAAGAGGACCAAACTGGCTAGCACCACAAATGAAAGGGACCTGGGGGTAGCAATAGACCACAGTATGAATATGAGCTGGCAGTGCTGTAGCCAGTAGGCCAAATCAATCAGTGCATCTCCAGCAAACCAAGGAGGTGATTCTTCTGCTCTACTCAGCACTAGTGAGACTGCAGCTAGAGTACTGCGTCCTGTTCTGGGCACCATGCTTTAACAAGGACGTGGACAAGCTTGAGAAAATCCACAGAAGAGCTACCCGTATGATCAGAGACTTAAAAGGCAAGCCATATGGGGAAAGGCTGAGGGACCTGGCACTCTTCAGCCTGAGGAAAAAAAGGCTGAGAGGGGACCTGGTAGCAGTTTACCACAACACTAGGGGAGAACATCAAGGGCTCAGTAAGCAAGTGTTCACCAGGGCACCCGAGGGGAAAACCAGGACAAATGGCCACAAACTCTTGAAAGATCGATTCAGGCTCAACGTTAGGAAAAACTTCTTCGTGGTCAGGGTGTCCAGACTGTGGAATAAGCTCCCTCCAGAGCTGGTGCAATCGCCTACCCTGGAAATCCGCAGGAGGAGACTGGACAGTCACCTGGCTGGGATCACCTAAGCCCAGTTACCTTTCCTGCTTGGTGCAGGGGGCTGGACCTGATGATCTTCCAAGGTCCCTTCTGGCCTTATGATCTATGAATCTATGAAGACTGAGGGGGGATTTAATAGCAGCCTTCAACTACCTGATGGGTGGTTCAAAAGAGGATGGAGCTAGACTGTTTTCACTGGTGGCAGATGATAGAACAAGGAGCAATGATCTCAAGTTAGAGCAAGGGAAGTTTAGATTAGATATTAGGAAAAACTGTCTCATGCAGAGGGGAGCGAAGTACTGGAACAGGTTACCCAGAGAGGTTAGAGAATTTCTATCCCTGAAGGTTTTAAGACCCATCTAAACAAAGCCTTGACTGGGAAGATATAGCTGGGAGAAGGTCCTGCTTTGAGCAGGGGGTTGAACTATGTGACCTCCTGAGGTCCCATCCAACCTTCCTTTCTATGATACCACAATTCTAAGATTGTATTCAAAGTATGGGGATAAAGTTCAGATACAGCCATTACTTTCTGAATGAAGCTATACCCTTCCCTAGCACTTGATTATGATGATAGCTTCCTCTGTTATGACACAAATGCCTATCCATAGGTATATATTCTCCAACTGTAATTTTTAACAATGTCAAAGACAGTTACATCCCCTAAGTTTTTCAGTCCACTGTTCTGAGTTTTGAGCAACCGACTGTTGTTAACCAAAGACCAACTCTGATTGAATAGACTACCATAAAACCAATGGACATCACACTGGCACATTTTTATTTATCCTTTGTTTTCCAACGATATGCATTCTCAGCTGGGTGAGACTTCTTATGCTCTTTCTATTTACTAGAGGTAAATAATGCAATCAGATCTTTTCCCTACTGTTCTCAGTAGAAAGCACCTTCGAAGTCCTGGGTATGCTGGGGAAGGAATGCCCCAATATATTATAAATGCTAGGGAATAGATCAAAGTTCTGGAGAAAACACAAGATCCAGCTCTATCACAGAGTTTGTGGAACATGGATCTTCTTCCACGTACCTGGGTTAAAATCAGGACCAAAAATTGGTCTAGTGAGATCAAATCAAGATTTGTAAATAGCAAAATCTTCAAACAATCTAACCCACCTATTGTGTGGCTCAGCACTTGTCGAGTACTACCCTATTCTACAGGATACTAGTGTGTCATAATTTGTTTTAGAGCAAAGAAGTGGAAATGTTAAAAGAAAAATACATTGAGTAGCACTCAAAAAAATCTGATTTCAAAACAGTCTTAGTCAATATTGCTTTGTCAACCTTGTAAGAGTTCTTGTTGCCTATGGGATATTAAACCATATGTTTCCCTCTGACAAGCCCAGGTCAGCTAAGGAAATCAAAGAGGAATTCAATAAGCTAAATTTGGGGAGGAAATGTCATGGCCATAAAAAAGAACTCACAGGAATACATTTCCTGCAAGGAACTCAGGCTGAGTTATAGGAAGAGACATAATTTATTAAATGGACAGAAGGACCAGTCAAAACGAGGCTGAAATGTAAAACCACAATACACTTTTATCTGCAGTATTGACACAGAACTTGGAATTTCCTTTCTATAGTAAACTGAAGAATTTAAAAACTGTTTTATGCTAAATAAGAAAAAAACTCACATTTTCTGATGAAAGGAAAATTTTCTTTAAAAAGTGAAAAAATTCATTTCATTTTTGGTATGCAAACTGAATAATATAAAGTGTTCACTATAATTCAATATTTTAATATGATGTAAGAGAATAAATAATAAAGTCAAAATTAAAAAAAACATTTTTGGCATTATCAGAATGACATTTGACATGGATGGAACAAAACAAGTCAAAATTGTCTCAGCTTTCACCAATTGAAAATTTGGCTGAAATCATCACATTCTGATTGAGGGCAGAATCCCATTTCACTTTATGTGCCTAAATGGCAGTGCTAAGTGCCATTTTTGGTCATATGTGAAAAGTTTGATTTTATCAGAGGGTGAAATCAAATCACCCTACACACCTGTACACATACGTGCCAGCAGCAAAATGGAGAAGGAATAGCAAGGAAGACAAAGGATTGCCTGTTTTAGGTGAATAGCCTAATCATGAGACCACTTGTCCAGGAAGCAAGAGACCCACAGTCTATGCCCCGCTCTCCCAGAAGGGGTTTAAGCTTCTTCTGCTTCCCAGCACACTGTTTTATTAACCAGACCACAGGTTAGGCATTATCCTGTCTCTTCAGCCATCCTCTTAAAGCTGAACTCAAGGCTCCTGCTTCCATGGTGACTGCCCTAACCAGTAGGGTACTAGGTAAAAACATAGGAGGATGCCCCTCCTCTTCCTCTGCCACCTAAAAGCCACTAGTCATGGAGTTTTGTGCAGGTACAGTTTGAGGATTACCAAAATTATGTGCATGCCTGGATGAGTGTATAGCACCATATACCTGCCAGGCCAAAACACAACCCTACTGTTCATGTTTGTACATTCAGAGGGTGGGACACTAGAGAGCTCAACAAGCCAGCTCTACAGAACCGATATTTATAGAACAGATAGCATCTCGCTTTAGCTAAACTGAAATTAGTGTTTCAGTGTGATTCCTAGTGGATAAGTTGTTACCTGTGACACAGGCCCACTATTATATTTGTAACCTTGCCAGGGAGTCTCTTTGAAGAGGCTGAGGTGTCTGAGCATTGAAAGGGAGGTGGTTTCTAAGTCAGAGAGGTGGTCCATACAGAACAGAAGATCCATTGCTAGAATGGTATTCTGCAGATGGCAAGCTGAATTAATGGATTTAGGATAATTTAAGCCAGTTTACAATCTTCTCCATCTCTCTAGAGCTGTCAGCTTAGCACCTCTACCTGGCACTAAATTTGCTACGATAGACAACTGAAATCAGAATGCACATCATTATATATAAGATGGCCCTTTAGGGCTCTGTGGCAGGATGGCATTTGTCAGTCATCAGCAGAAACTTTGTCAGTGCTTAAAATCCCGATTGACTGGCACTTTGGGAAAAACAAAACAAAAACATTGTCCAAGGCTTGGATGACAGAGTGCTCTGGCTATGCCATGGCCTTAGTATCTCATGTAGATAACCTAAACTTGTGCTTCGCAAAATGGGACTAATGCCACGCACCTCTGTAAAAAGGACTTCAAGATCTTCAGATGAAAAATACTATTGGAATGAAAATTGTTAT
The DNA here is from genome assembly GCA_030014935.1 of Caiman crocodilus. Taxonomy (NCBI): domain Eukaryota; kingdom Metazoa; phylum Chordata; order Crocodylia; family Alligatoridae; genus Caiman; species Caiman crocodilus. The sequence continues at coordinate 32,074,681 of JAGPOW010003648.1, read as the reverse complement.
TAAGTTGATACAGGATGCAACTTCTCAGCTAGCTGAACTGTGTCTTAGGTTAAAAACCTTTTTAAATTACTCTTTTTTAGGACTACGAGGAAGCTGAAGACTGTCTTCTGGTAGTCAGTTTACAGTGTAGCCCCATTGGAATGGTCTAATAATTGCTTATATTGCTGCCTAACCTTGTGATCCAGCCAGTGACAGAACTAAGGTTATGTTAGGGTAGAACAGAAGAAAATGCTCTAATGGTTTTTCAGCCTTGACTGGACATCATGGGATTAGGAAATTTGGTTTACACTGCACAACACAACAGTTCAAACTGCTCGGATCTCTGTGGTGAACTGGTATATAGCAACACTATGTTTTTTTTCCACTGAATCATTTCTGTCACAGGATAACGTGTTTGGCTTCTTTGCTCTTCCATTATATCCCATTGTATTTTGTGATCAGAACTGGAAACATTTACCTACTCCCTCCACTAGCTGAGATTTGGATCAGCTTTAGCTAACCTTGTTATTCAGTAAAATATGACTAACTAGAGGACAATAAAAATATGATCCATTCTTAGTCTTCATAGATGGGACTTACAGTGAAGCATCAGCAGAGTTTGTATTTCCTTGCTTTGACTTACAGTTTACTTTTGCTTCAATGGTTACAATTAATAGAATGAAAACTGACAGTTTCTGTGACTTTAAATAGCAAACCTGATAGTTGCCTTTATATATCAGTGTGTCTGTATGCAAGGAAATCCTTAAGTGTGTAGAACTACAAGTTTCCCTCTATTTATGCAGTAGATGCATTCCCAGGGAATGGCGCATAAATTGAATTCACATAAAATGAACCCATTTTACAATGAAACACATAGGAATGCATTCCCAGGGTAATGAGCGAGGTTGGGGCTAGGGAAGGGGTGGGGAGAGGGATGTGGCATAGCCCAGTGGCTGCAAGCAGGTGGCATCTACCATTCCCAGGGCATAAGCAGTGGCAGCACCAGACTCTTCATGGTGCTTGGGGTGGGTGGCAGGCCCACTCATACCACTTCTCACCACTCCCCCCAATTCTGGGCCAGGCCCCACTCACCCACCCCTGAAGAGCCTGATGCCATTGCCGGCCTGAGTCTGCAGCAGCCACAGGCCACAGACTGCTCTTGTCTGGCTGCAGGCAGCTGCCCGCCCGTGCTGCAGCTGCTCTTGGAGTGGCCAATTCAAGCGGCCTGCAGCTGCTGGGCTGCACCATGCCCCAAACCCCCTGGGGCTCCACTTCCCGAATTCCCTGGCATGGTGCAGCCCAGCAGCTGCAAGCAGGCAGCATCCACTGCTCCCAGGGCTGTAGCAGGGGCAGGCAGCCACCTGCAGCCAGGTGAAACCAGGCTGGGGCTGGTGGCCACTGCAGACTTGGGCTGGTGGTGGCACCAGGCTCTTCCCAGTGCTTGGGGTGGCCACAGAAATGGGAGAGAGGCTGCTGCCACCCCAAAATTTGCTGTAGTTCCCCGTGACCTGCCCTCCCAGTACTGCTGCTGATCATCAGGAAGAGCCTGGTGCCACCACTGGCTTGAGCCTGCAGTGGCCACTGGCCCCGCTCTGCTCTCATTTGGTTGCCTACCCATGCTGCAACCCTGGGAGTGGCAGACGCTGCCTGCTTGTAGCTGCACTCTGCCAGGGTGTTTGGGGCACAGCGCCTCAGAGGAAGTGGAGCCCTGGGAGATTTGATGCACACAGCCCAGTGGCTGCAAGCAGGACAGGCAGCAGCCTGCAGCCGGATGAGAACAGGCTGGGGCTGGTGGTGGCACCAGGCTCTTCAGGGGTGGGTGAGCGGGGCCTGGCCCCATGGCCCTTTCCACTCTTCTCACCCCTCCCCTCACCCCTCCCTCTGCTCACAGACCTTTCCCCTCCCCTCACAAACTTACCTGCTTGGGGAAGGGCAGAGTGCATCTATGCTGATTGCGTAAGACTGTCCTATGCCGATCGCATATATGCAAATTTGCCTCACATATAATGAATTTCAAGTACAAAATGGTTATTGCATAAGACTGAATTCACATAAATCAAACCTGCATAAATTAAGGGAAATCCGTGTTCTTGTTTAATATACAGACCAAACTTAATTAGGAGACTAAACAATCTGACCATAAAAAATATTCCATAAAATAATAAACCGAAAAGCATTTGTAAAACTCCCCTTGTCTCCAGTTGGACTGGTGATAGAAATTTATCTTTCTTTCTTGGGAAGAAATCCTTATGGGAAAGTCCTACAGAATGAATACAGAAAAAGATAATGAAGTGTCTATAGAAATGGTAATATGGCTTTATAGAATATACTCCCCAAACCTATGGAACCTAATAGCATATGCTCTATGTCTCATTATTATTTTAACCCTCCTATGAAAGTCTACTCCAGGAATATCATGCTCTATTACATTTTATAAGAAGATTTAAAAATGATGGGAATTTTTTTCTATGATAATTGCATAGTTTTTTACTAGCCTCTTTGTGGCTCAGTTTCATCATCTGTAAGGTGGGCATAATGCTTCATAAAGCATTTTGTGAGCTGTGATGAAAAGAGCTGTAGAAAACTAGATAATATTATTGTTTTTATTTTTGCTCTTTTTTACCTGACCGGGTAACTTATTTGGGAGTATTGTAGGTTGTTTCCATCAGGGGAAGAAATGTAGTCAGGCTTCTTTGAATTCCTATTTATTTACAATGAATGTATGGAGCTTTGTTTCCCTGAATGCAGCATGACTTCAAAAATCACCATGCAACATCTCTGTGTACAGTTTCAAGACTTTTCCTGTTAGTATGCAAACCTTTTTTCTTTATCTTGGGGTCACTCTCCCAGTTTTTGCTTAGTCAGTGTTTGGTATTTCCTTGTTACCTTCTCTCTCAGCTTTCTCTGCTTCTTTCACAGACATACACACCGTCATAAAGCCCAGAGTCGGTGAAACCCCTCTACCCACTTGTATCTTATACATGCCTTTGTTTTGAAGGATGACCTGTATCTGTGTTCTGGGTGGAGGCTGGTATTTTTTTGTCCATAAAGTAGCTTACTTCTTTCTTAAAACATCTTAGATGCAGGGCATCTGATATGTCCAACCCATAACATTGTTTTAAGATGATAACTGTATTTATTGTACGAATTTCTATCATACTGCTGCTATAGTATCTGATCACTTAATTGCATATTTCATCTTCTATTAATATACACACAAGCTATGAAGAAAGTATAATTAATATTTCCACAAAGAAAATGTTCCAATAGTTGTCATTTGAATAAGATAAATTGCTAAGTATGAATAAATAGTCTGGAGGATATATTTTTTTCCCATTTGTGAATCAATCAGAATGTTTTTGCTATTCCTAAGCACTTACTGATTAACTTATGTCAGAAAATGTCAAGCTTGGTGTTGTTAAAACCTTATGCTTCATGATGAGAGATTGCTTCTCCAAGTTGCCTGGTATTGTTCCTCTACCTATCTGGATGGCTGAACCTTGCTCAAGAGGAGAGTAAGGAAGATTAGGAGCATGATCCTTATGCTAGCGTGTAAACTGTCAAGACAGAGGTTCTGGAGAGCTATGTTAATTTGCACCAGATGAGGGTCTGTTCCTTATCCTCTGTATTGGCTAGGGACAGAAATTACATATAAACCAGTATAAGTGATTGGAAACTAGTTCAAATCTGTAACACAACAGAAGTTCAGTATATGTAAACTGCTTTCAAAATGGCTGAAACTAGTTTAAGATAAACCTGGGTGGATGTAGGATCAGATGCAACTAATTTAGGTTAAATCAGTTTATTGAAATTCAGTGCAAGATCCCCTCCAGATTCAAGTTAACTCACAGTCCCCCAACATCCCAAGATGCTTTGCACTGCCCTTGCAACCCCTTGGCCCTGGCAAGGTGGATAGGCTAGTCTTGGCTCAGGCTGTCTGCTCTAGCAAGCAGGGAGGCATGCTCTAGCTCCCCCTAGCTTCTGGCCTGGGCCACTGCAGGCATGTGGCTGCCTTTCTGAAATCAAAGGCAAATGTCTGTTCAGTTGCTTATCAGTCAAATCTATGCAGCTTGAACTAACCTGCAAAAATTGAATCAATTCAGCCTTGGGCTTTTTGACTGTCTGTACTTAGCCACTGTGCATACCCTCATTTGCATGGGGCTCTCTGGTCTTGCATGGCCTATGGCAAATCCCTAAGCTTTCATGTTAACAAACTCTCATGTGAGCAAAAGCTTGTGAATTGCAGTTAACAAGGGGTATGAATATGGTCATGCCAAACAGCTGTTCAGAATTCAGATGAATGTTCATTAACACCATCAATGTAATTCTCTGTTGTTCCATGTTTTATGCAGTCAATTATGCCAAAGTAAAGTGGATGCATAACCCTAGCAAATCAGAATGCTTGTGTTTTACACCTACATTTCACCAATGTAAATGTCTCTGTAAGATATAGGCCAATGGAGTGTCAGGCACTGTGGCTGCAGTGTTTGAATAGCTGACACAGCTAATTTAGCTGATGTAGCTAATTCAGTTCTACCTGATCTAAACTTTTCTATTTAAAATTTCTATCAGGATTTCAAACACAACTAAAGCAAGTATGCTAATTTAGTTTTATTTTTGTTGTCCCGCATAAAATTTTCTAGATCATAAACTATCTCCATTCAAGTGAAATGTATGGAAGAAGAACACCCACATTTATTACAAAAAGTTGCTTAAGATGTCACTTTTATCTTGTTGTCATTGAAACCATTTATTTAATCATCATTCTGAAGGAGTGATTTTAAGTCAGCTGGAAAAGAAGTAGCATTTCACCTCAGAATGTTCATTCAGCCACAAGTCCTTCATTTTCCCCGTTTTTCACAGAGGTGAGTTTTCAGATGATCTGTACACAACATGGGCAAAAGAATAAGAGCACTTTGAAGGCTTCAGTGATGTAATTTGGGAGGGTTGGATTTAGACAGCATGTCTTGAATCTCACTGTCATTAAGTGGGGATTGGTCCAGCGAGAGACAGAAAGCTGGGAGCATATTACAGCATTCTGTTTAGTGTTGAAATTGCTGGTATGAATTCACTAACCCTCAAATTACTCACATCCAGGGACTAATAATTTACATGCTTTGTTTTCCACTCGGTACAGTTTCTTTCAGGCCCAAAGCATTGTGAGTTCTATCTGTTCATGTGCCAATTCAAAAAGTGAGAAACTAACTGCAAATAATTCATCATATGTAGAAGAATTATATTGAGCCTTGAGCTGTCTAAGCAGAGTTTCTAATTTCTTCTGTATTTTGTCTTAGTCCTGTTTTTGGCAGAAGTGGTGATGCTTATGATCCACCTCAGTGACTTTGGAAGTATCCCAAGGTAGGTGGCTGAATTGCTCATCTTCATGAAAGTAGCTGAGTAGTCCTGATCCTCAAATTAAGCTGAGCATCTGCTATGCTTCATGATGCTGTTAAGTAATAATAGAATGATAGCATTGTTTGTGAAAGAACAAAGCAAAACATTAATATGCCATGTGATAGACAACTATGTATGCTAGCCGGGTCAATCAAAAACATTTTAAAGGAGGAAGCCAATAGCAATCTCCCCTTTCCTTTCACTTCATACTAAATCCTTTCCTCCTTGATCTAAGCCACCTGCACCACTACAGAAAGAACACATATTTAAATACTTACTGACTTTGACATGATTACAAGTGAGGAAATGGTCTAAGAAAGAAATAGTGTAAGAGAGATGTGGCCAACCTACAGCACGGGTGTCACCAGGGGCAAGGGCAGCCTTTCCAGGTGGCATACAGCAGATGGAGGAAGGACAGGAAGTACAGTATAAGATAGGGCAGAGAGCAGAAAGCAGAGCATCAGATCAGGCAGGGAGCACAGGGCAGGGAGTAGAAAGCTAAGCAGATTGAGTAATGGATCAGTTATAAACTCAGGACTAATTGGGTAAGGAATCAGTTATAAACTTAGGATCAGTTATATACTCAGATAGATGCAGGGCTACTTTGTAGCATGCTTGCTAAAGAGGTTGGCCCCTGCTGGTGTAAGACATGACCTTCATTAAAAAGGCTATTGAGTCATTTTGGATGGTTCAGTGTATGAAAAGATCCGTCATGTGCACAAAAGTGTTTGTTCTGTCCACTTTGGAATTCACAGTGTTGTCTACTCAATAAATCAAGTTAGAACAAAAATCAAGGCAAGATGTACACTGGATCACTAGCATCATCTACATTTGTCATTGGTGTAATATCATTGGTATAATTAATACTTACATAAACATGCTTTTTTTGTTACATTTTAAATAGTTCACCTGAAAAATGACTGTGAGGCAGATGGCGGACTGCACTGTGCTTTGTCATACCTTGTGTCTACCTTGTCATATATGGGATAGTGATAACTTGACATCCCACTTACTCTCCTTTGTTATTCTAGTCCATCTATAGGGTCTTAGCTCAAAACTGGAAGTTGTTTTGAGGAATGTATTTTGCTACAGGTTCATGCATTGCCTATCACATTCAAGTCCTGATAGAGGCCTCCAGGTATTACCACAGTATAAACATTCAATTTTAAGTGTTAACTACTGAGGGCTGGATCCCATGTCCTCAGTGTGAATTAAACTGTAATACATTTCAATGGGCGGTTTGAGTACCCCAGAATCTAGCTTAGAGGTCTAAATACTTTTCACTTTGTGTGCGTCTGATGGCTTCATTAAATGATATTGTTAATTAGGTTCTAATAGCAGAGATTCTGTTGCAGATTCTTTTTTGTTGGTGGTCTTTGTAAGGCTTGCTTGTGCTGTATGTAAAATAACATAGTTACAGGACTAGCTGTATCTCCCATCCCTGTAATGTCTCAGTAATGAGTGCACCTTCCTCTGGTTTCAGGCAATATGACTTGCCCTTTGCTGGACATTGTTTGCCATTCCTTAGCAGACATGCTATGCATGCCTCTCTTTCCTGTCACAACTGCCCCCTTGTTAAAGTATCACTTTTCACTCCCTTGGACATCCTTTGTCTGAGTTTCCAAGGTTTTCCATTTGCATAGCCTGCAATTCCTTACCTCCTTCCCCAGTGAGTCAGTCCAGGATCTTCTGCAGTGGTGGGAGGTAGGACCTCAAACCAAAATGGCTCCTGCAGTTGTTTATCATAGAGAAGTGGCTGTCTGAATCCTTTGTTTTCTTTCCTGCTTATGCACATTCCCCTGGTTTTGAATTCACACAACATTTTTTTATAAACCTCCTTACAACTATCAGAAAAACATAATATGTGAGAAGCAAGGATTTTGTGGGTGGTATCTTTTATTGAACCGACTTTCTGGTTAGACAAGCTTTCAAACACAATGCGTTGTGTTCCAAAGCTTGTCCTAAGTCTATGCCAAACACCCACAAAACATCTCACATACCTCTTGGATTACCATAGCTACATCTCTCCAGCGTTACCATGCACAACATGAAATAGTCAAAACTTGTTATAGAAGAGGATCTCTATATCTTCCCTAGCAGAGTTCGTTTTTCCGTGTACTGGAGTCCCTACTTTATTTCCAACTACCAAATGACACTGAAAGAAAGCTAAAACATATTAGTTATGGTTTTTCCACAGGAGCAATTTTTGTAGTTGCTCTAAGGATACGCTGTAGTCATGAATGGGAAGAGACAGTTTGTGCAACTGTTAAACAGAGGGGAGTCCTGTTCATTAGTATTAACTTAGCCAACACTATCTGGGCTTCTGCTGGAAAGCAGTAATAGACTTCAGTGACAGTTGAATCAACTGAGCCGTAGGTACGGAGAGGCCAGAAGGCACAATTACTGCAGGCTGCCATTTCCTTGGGTTCACCAAGCACAGCCTTGCCAAGTCATGGCCGTCACCACATGTCACTGCCCCCTGCTGCCCTGAGCATTGTAGTGCTTCCCCCCCATATCAGCATCCTCATCCTCAGTGCATGAGTGCACTGACTTCACTGCAGCAGCACCCAGTCTCATCAGGAGGGGATCTGGTTCATTATGTCTGTGTGTAACTGAAGAGTGCATGTGAAGCAGGGGCACATGTACACTTATACAGAGAGACCATGTGTTTCTCCCTATTCTATCCTGCCAGTGTTAGACCATCCAGAGTGGGCATTGCACCAGTGGAAAGACACACCAACCCCCTTATGCTCTGGGCATCCTGGCTGCAGCCTTCTGGCTGACAATGTGGTTTCGATGAAAAGAAGAGGTCCTAGCATGGCCAGCAACGGCAGGCACAATTTAACACAAAACATGAAGTCTACTTCACTTTCTTCTCTCTAGCAAACTTGTATTTTATTTAGAACTTCCTGTTTTTCTAAAAAAAGTCTAGCTAACCCAAAGTCCTCTCTTTGCACTCCCTCTGAACTGGAAAATTAGAAGAGGAGGATCTCCTGCTTGAAGAGGCACAGATCTACTAATATATCTTTATACACTTTATTCACAGCACGGTATGTTGTTACTTCATATTCAGTTGGAGAAGTTATTCTTCACTTCTCTTCTAAAGTGCCATTGTCTAGCAGTGCTGGTGCAGAATGGCTGTCACCTTCCCCTGCAGAGGGGACTGACCCATGCCTATATAATTAGATATAATCTGTCAGTGGAGCCTTCAGTATGAAAGGTACTCTGTAAAGGTAAATTATTATTATATTATTATTATTATATCATTACCTCATCCCTCTGAAATGAGCCTATTTTTCCCACTAAATATCAGAGTTTACTACCACACAAATGCCCTGGATTAGTCATTGCATCTGCCATACTAGTATTGTATTCTATCTTCTGATAAGAAACCAATTACCAATGAAGTGTTCTCAGTCACCACTGACTCAGAAACAAGAATCCCAAGATAGTCATTGGGCTGCTTTAGTTTGTCCCTTTTTTTGTCATTGGTTAAAAATTCCTATTTTTATGTGAGGCAAAGAGGGGTAGAAAGAGATGTATATTGCCAGAAGAACATCAAGAGTGTCCCCATGAGCAACTAAAACCGAAGGCAGAATTTCATGGAAACAGACTGATGACGAACAGCTCTTAGGGATATAAAGGTAGAGAACCTGTTCCCTCAGGATTCACACAGTCCTACTTTAAGGTCCTACTAAGTCCTACTGAGAAATGGCTCCAGATTTGAGGGGGGTAGGGGGATGTAAGGGGTTGGAGGGGTGGGCAAAAGACAGAGGGCAAAGTGTCTTGAAGTAGCTGAACACATCTTCTCTTGAATTGCACTGAGCAGGGTTTGGATATGGCTCTGTATTTTGGCCATTGTTTTTTCTTAAATCTTTGTACTCTATGAGAGTCTAGTTATGCCTCTTAAGCTGAATGGGCAGACATACACAGGCATATATGGAGAGAAAGGTGAAAAGGTTGAGTAGCATGGCAGAGGACATGGGGCCACCATCCAGGGGCTCCCACAAAACTGGTGGGTGCTTTTTTGTTGCTGTATTGTGGTGTAACTGAGCACCTATGCTCTGTGACTTGCTAGAACTGCTTAACAATGTGACAATATGATTCAGTACTGGGGTGTTTGAGAGATTATTAATCAGTTCAGTCCAAGGAACTCAGTAAATGATAAGTTTGCAAACCACCTTCTTATGTCTTTTGGTAGTTCTTTCGTTTTGGGGTATCCTCAAAGATCTTGTCTCTACTTTTGTGCCCATATTTCAAGGCTGTGGCTAGTATTTGTAGCAGGACTACATTCATACTATGGGAGAGCTTGCTCTTGTGAGGTCAGATCATTAACCTGATTTTTACAGACCAAAAAAGTTTGCTATTTGAGCTACTGAACATTTAGATCTTTACTCAAGAAGGACCTTGCACCACTCTGATATCTATGCACCATTAGTAATTTGACTGTATTTTACAGTTTGCTGTAGAAAGCAACAAATCTGAAACAAAAAGGGGCCAGCTTTGTTCTTTGGTGTGACTGGAGCAAAAGGGTTATCCATTTATAACCACATTTCCAGTTGCATGCATGCATGCGCACATGTTCGTGCGTGCATACACACATGCACGCCTTTCTCAAATTCCCCAAAGGTGAAAAAAGATAAATGCAGAGGAAAAGAAAGAGATGGTTTTTAAAGAGTGACATTAGGGAAAAAAAACACTGAAGAAATAATTGCTTTGCCTACTGCTTTATCTATGGATGCCCAGGGAAATTTATTCACATACTTCTGAATATAACCTTATTATTAGCCAAGAGAAACTAAAAGAGCTGTTGCTCATAACAGATGTTTTTTTACAGCTGACCTTCTACCAATATACCCATGAGATTCTGCACTGAAAGGTGGAAGCGGCATTTGTTAAATATTATTTTAAATGAAAACTCTAATGTGTAACAGCTATTTTATTGCTTAATTGTTCATTGCTTTCCAGATCTCCCCTTGACTTAAAAAACAAGTATGCTTCTGAGGTCAATGCTTGCAAAACATCTGGTTGGACCATCTCTTGGTTTAACCATTATCAAGCCCTATACATTTTTTTTCCATCATCGATATTGATCCTGACCTACATTTGATCTGGTTAGAGTGCTGGCTTGTTCAGTGTTTTCATAAAGAACCAACATTCTTTTTATTAGCTCTGAAACAGATACTTGAATCTCATAAATAATCCTTTCATAAACTTTGGTTATTTCTTTTAGAATTTTCTCATGCATTAAACTTCTGAGATTCTGCCATACACACATACACAGAGAATTAAAAATTAAAACAACTAGTGTCAGGGATGCAGTAGAGTGGTTAGTTGGTAGACTTGTTTTCATTAATTACTGTAATTCCAAAATGCAAATTAGATAGCCACAGAGGAGTCTGTTAAAAGCACTGGTACATCTCCATTGATTAATAATGCTTCTTATTTCCTTTTAAGAAACTACAAAAAAATTCCTTTAGAACTAATATATACAAAGAGCAGTGTGAAAGTGGGGTCTATCCTGGGTTAACCCATGCTCAGAATCACAAAGGGAAGGTTAGGGCAAGGATAACTGCTATGTCTCCGATCATGGGTGAATGGTGCCTCCCGAGTCTGGGGGGGCACCAGAATACTGATGTGGTGGGAGGTGCTGATCGCTGACCCGAGGTGAGGGGGAGGAGCAGCCAATCGCTGACCAGGGTTCCCCCAGCACCCAATCACTGGAAGTGCCGTTTCGCAGCTGGAGCTTCCAGGGGGTGCACAGCCAATCTCAGGGAGTGCATGTACACACGCATGCACCTCCTATGTATCACTAGTGTCTCTGATCTTGGAGTTAAGCACAGTCAATCTAGTGCCTAGAATAATTTAAAGCTACCTCGGGTTGCCTCTGTACCCTGTGGACACTCCCAGCAGCTGGCCATGCTCAAAGCATAGGAAAACCCAAGCTTTCTCTCTCATCTAGTCACGTTCACTGCCTCAGCAACTTTGAGGGATGATGCCACTGCAGCAAGGGGTTCTTCTGTGCAGGGGAAGTTTCCTACTGCAGAAGTTAAGCCAGTATTGAGCCACTAGAACAGTGTTTCTCAACCACAGTGGTGCAGCACCCTGGAGTTCCTTAAGGTGCTTTCACAGGTGCCATGCAATGTTATCACTTTTAGGGGTATCATCATGATTCCTGAGATAAACCTGGAGATTTCATCTAGGAATCTCTTCCGGTTAAAAACATTGTGACCTGTTGTAGGCTTTCTTAGTTCTCTACAATACAAGAATTGTTCTATTATTTTTCTGTAGTCAAAAAATGGAGTAAAAATGAAGAGCCAGCATTTTCCAAAGGGTGCCTTCAGTCTAATGACGGGTATCTTGGCCATGTCCACATGAGAGTGGATGTTTGGTTCCCCAGGGACAAGTAGCAGCGGTGCACCTCATGCCACCACTACTTGTCCCCAGGGAATGCCTGTGCTAGGTGGGGTAGGAGAGGCTGGCCACAGCAACCTCACCTGCTATCTTGGAGGCCTCTTGAGGTGCAGCAGCATTGATTCTGCTGCACAGAGCCTGGTCAACAGCTGCAGCATGACTCTGAGTGGCTCAGCTCCGTTTTTGAGTGGCATGCACTGCTTGTGCACGCACTACTCTGCATTTTTTTCCTGTGGGTTTTTTTGACCCCTGAATATCCTGGATAACACAAATGACACATTTGTGTTAATATGACTTGACATTATTATTGAGCTTTATAGGTCTAATTTTCCCCTCTCTATGCAGATATAACAGGTTTGGATAGTTTAAAGACGCATCAGTAATCAAGGAGGCCTGTGTTACATAGGTGATAGCAATATCAAGTCTTTAGTGCCAAATTCTGGTGCTGTTATTGCTGTTTTACTGTGTTCTAGTGCAGTGGTTCTCAAGCTTTTTAGACTTCAGATACCCCTGTTAGACTCAAGGGCTGCATCCAGATGAGCATGGCTGTGCAGTATGTGGTGCCACAAACACATCTGCAGCACTACATACTGAACATTTAGATGTTTTCATGCATTGCTCAGCTTTTATTTCCATGGGATATTCAGGGGCTAAAAAAAACACAAAAAAAGGTGGAGCAGTGCATGATTGGCAGTGCTCCCTTGCAGTGCAGAGAACATCTAAATGTGTGGTATGTGGTGCTGTAGACATGTTTGCAGCACCACATACCTCTTGGCTGTGCTCTTTTGGATGTGGCCCTTGAATCTAACACGTATCTTGAGTATCTATAAAGCTTGAGAGCCACTGCACTAGAGCATAGTAAAACAACAATAACAGGGCCAGGATTTGGCACTAAAGGCTTGATATTGATATCACCTATGTAATATAGGCCTCCTTGATTATGGATGATTTTTTAAATTATCCAAACCTGTTTGGTGTATATAATGGAGAAGAAAATTGCATGATACCAAGCTGTCACATAAGATTCAAATGCTTTTTGCTTCTAGTTCTGCAAGAAAAACCCATAGGGACAGCTTTTCTCAGATTCCAGTTGATTCTGGTCTTACCTGGAGGAATGCAGGTCAAAACTTAATTGAAAATGAAAATCAACAGTAAATCAAAAATCAAACAAGTGTTTACAAATTCAAAAGAAAAAGCTTGCTTTGAATTAGGGTTTAAATTAGTTCCTATTTCATTTCAATCATTTCACTCATCTCTTATGTTTTTCTCTGTTTTATTCTATCTGAGATGAAATACTATTATTTTTAATTCCTGTTGACCACCAGCAATGCACACAATGAATATGAGTGAAGAAAAAGAAGGCCTTGTTTCTATTCTACATCAGAATGAAAACAAATGTCAAAACCTTACATTTTTTTCATCAAATGGTAATAGCGTGTCTTGGCCAGTTCTTCCTGACAGTCCCTTCTCCCTTTCTGTGTCTCTTAACAGGGAAAATAGTTGGAGAGCACAGAGAGTCATCCATCATATGGCTCCCCCTCTAATACACTTGGTATGTAGATGTGCCTGAAAGCACATACATGTGCACTTTTGGCTGGCATAAACTTCTCTTATCCTTCTTATCTTCTTTATATTGTATGCCAGCATGCAAGATGATTCCTAAGTTATTTTATCTGATGATGCCCACTCCCAGGACAAACTATAACCACTCCACCAGTCTTTCTAGTTTAAGGTTTTTTAAAGTTGACTCAAAATCCATGCTCAGGTAAATGGGAGTTGAGAGTGCTTTGCACTTTGCAGGAGATACCAAGTCCTACATTAGTGTGTGGGGCAGATAATTCTGCTAACTAGACACATTCATCAAACTGCATTCATTCAAGGAGCTCCTAGTAACATCACTCTCAGCACAAAAGGGACATGACATTTCCTGTTTTCTGCCCTGTTCTCCCCCTCCATATAGTAAGATACAACGTAGAATGAAATCATGCAAGACTTTGTACAGCTTGTGTCTAATATAGTTTCAAAGGAAAGTCATCGGACCCCATTGACCTCAGTTTTTTTAACAGTCCAGCAAAATCTGGTCCCATGCTGCCATACACTTGTGTGTTACCATGCATTTTATATATGATGCATCTATTATGTCAAACATTTGCAACTTGATATATATGCACAGATAGGGGAAAGTTAGACCTATAAAGATAAATAATTATGTAAAGTCACGTTAACACAAATGTGTCATGTAAAGGTTTAGCTCCTGGTTGAAAGAGTCTTCATGCCACTGTATAAAGAAATCAGGCAGTGCATTTAAAAGATTGATTTACATGTAGGTCTTAGAAATATAACATTATTGGGGTGTTCGTTCCTCTTGCATTGTACCTATTCCTGTGTACTCTTCAAGATCTGTTTTACTACGAAGTCCATTCCTGTATTCATATTAATCTGTTACAGTTAATTCTGTTTACTGGATCCTTATATTATTAATAATCGCATTTATTGATTTTATTTATACCCCCTTCAAGCCTCAAAGTACTTCATACAAACACAAGTGTGATCTTGCCAGCCACCAAAGAGAAGCTGCATCTGTGAAGATTTTTTACTTTTTTTGTCCCCTCAGCATTTCCAGTTTCCAGTAGCTTTTGACTAGTAAAATTAAGTCTAGCATATATGGCTTTTGAATAAAAAGTTGAGTTTTTCAATAAGCATTTTCATTAAAGGTTCCTCCCCCCGTTTTTGTCAAAAATGTTCAGGGGTTAGGGATGGGAGGGTAGCCATTTTCCAGTGAATTCTCTCAAAAAGGCAGCAAACACAAAGTAAAGAATAGGAATTTATCCAGTTACGGGCAGCAAAGAATTTAGATAACTAGCATCTGGCAATAAAGCTCGGGCTAAGACTGAAAAAATCTTGTGAGGTTTCCAGTGGCACATAGCAAATCCTGGCCTTATGTCCATTCTAAAATGCACCATAGTAATGGGCTACTGAGCCCAAGCAGAAAAGGGAGTATAGAGGGAGAAAATATTAGCAGTTTGAACTACAGACTCAGTTTCCTCTGCCATCATGATGTCTGTGGAGTTCCTCATCAAAGTAAGAATTAAGCCAAATCTAGAACAACTGGATATAAACTGTTGTGTGGGTGACTACAGGAAGCTGGTGAAAAAAATAATGCGACACATAAACATACTCCGTTATTGTCAGTCATTTATATTTGATTTATTTATTTGTATTTACAATTAATTCATTTTAAGCAATGGAAATACACTAGTTAGTAATCAGTCAATTTTATGTTCAGGCTTTCCTGAACTGAGACACTGCTGCACTGTTTCAGATGCAGATATTCTAGGAGTATCTCTCTCTTTCTTTCTTTAAAATATTTTCATTTGACTACAGAAGATCTCAAAAGCTTTCTACTTGTTTTTCTAAAAGTTTATTTTTGGACGATCTAAATGTTGGGTCAGTGTCATTCTTTCAGTCTGAATGGCATTTTATACTTTATTACTTTTATGTTGTATTAGGGCATCTGCCATTACAGTAAAAAAAGATAAAATGAGTAAATGAGTATGTAAATATTTATCATTCTTATGCATAACCAAAATTAACTGCTCAATAAAACTGGGAATCTTTTATAGTTAAAAATGTAGCATCTTTTTTGCCATTCCTTCCATGATAAGGATGTAAAGCAATTGACTTTAAATTTTACATAAAAACAGGTCCAGCAAAATTTGTCCCTCTTCCTTTTGTTGCCAAACTGAGGAAAAGGAACCCAGAGTAGGAATTACAAATCACACATGAATCCATTAATCAGCATGAAATAATTCTTTAATAAGAATGGTAAATTATCCCTGTTTTAGAACTTGATCTTGCATAAGGCTCTAAGCATGTTAGTCCTGTTTCATCAAAGCATTTAAACATATGGGACCAAAATGCCCAATACTTTGCCAGATTTAGCTTTTAGCTCTCAATTCTACCCCAGAAATTATGAATCAGTACTCTTCAGCATGCACTGTGAGTAATCCTACTGACTATGGTGGAGCTGGTCAGAGTATGTTCATAGTTAAACCCCTGGAAAAACTTTGAAGGACAGGGGATTGTATTTGCATAGTGAGAAAAGTGTAACATAAATACATGATTATGAAAAACAAGATCTTGATTTCTAATTCCTTTTCAGCCACTGATTGATTGTGGTCTTGTGGAGAATAAAATAGCTATAGTTCCAACTTCAGCCTCACCATTTTCTCTGTTTAGATACCACTGGTATAGGTTTTTCTAGGGTGCCTAAGTTGGATCAATGGTTTAGACAGAAAACATTTTTAATTTCACTGCAGCTATGTCAGGGTATAGTGTAAATGTAATTGTTCTATTCCTTAGCTTCTTGAGAGTGTCTTCGGTTTCCCTTACAGCTCCTATAGTCTGCCTGTGTCTAACGTACTCTAGTCCCAGGATCTATCCCTTAGACTCAAGATGATGCAAATGAAGCAGAACTCAGGGGACAATTTTGATTGGCTTTTAAGTAATATTTTTATGTTCTTTTTCTGATCCTCCTGCTGAATTTCTACAAGGTTTCCTCTACTGTCAAATTGCAAAGATGTTCCCAAGAGGCCCTAGTTAAGCAAGATACCAAATCAGGTACATAATTTAAAACTAATGAGATTATTCACAACCTGGAAATTAGGCATGTGCTTGAATACATTGCTGAATCAGAATCTAATCCACTGACAAATTGTGCAAATGTACAGATGTATAAAGCACTCAAACCCAGAGACATTCTAGTTACCAAACACAAAAAAGTATTCTATCTGGACAGAATAACCTTAAAATGTTAAGGGATAAAACTGTTTTGTAGTGTTGCAGCTGATATTGGGAGATTTCCAAACATCCAAAGCCTTCCTGGTTTTTCTGTTGTGACATTCTTATTTTCACTGAAAATGAAAGTGAACATTATTATTGTTTTGTCAACCACTTTGGGAATTTATTCAGCCATTTCAGGAATTAAGTCTAAAACAAAGATTCAGAAGATCATCTTCCTATTTTAATAGCCTTGATTTGTTTCTTTCTTTCTCCCTTAGTTTATGTTTTTACCTAAGCCCCACAAATTCCATATGAGTGTATCATAAGGGGAGAAAAATCACTGTAGGAGTAAGAAAGTTAACATTTTTCCTCCTTACTGCTTTTTGTGTTCAATCTTTCCTGTTCTTAATGGCCTTGTTGTTCTCCCACAGTGTTATACATACTACATGGGCAAATAATATCAAATACAGGAAAGTCAACTGTTCATTCAATGGCTTGATGAGCCTGAGCTGCAGAAATTGTCGGTAACTAGTATTCCTGAAAAGTGCATTAAAGAACAATTTGCTTTTCTGTGCCAAAAATATTATGTGCCATCTATATCCTAGAGCGTCTTAGGGCTCTATATTACCATGGGAAACTGTGGGTGTATCTATATGTGCATTAATGCACACAAAATTTAATCCTTCTGGGTGCCTATAGACATACTACAGGGCTGCTCTGACACATTGTAATTACAGTGCATCAGAACAGACTCAATTGAGTCTGCTGGAGTATGGTAATTACCACACTCCGGCCAGCCTCTGCATCTCATGTATTAATGTACCTGTACTTCAAAATGGTGGAGAGGGTACTTGAACTAAAGCTCATTGAATGAACTTTAGTTTAAGTGCCCCCACTGCCATTTTGAAGCATGGGGATGCTAATACAAGAGACACTGCGGCACTTTAATTAAAGTAGCTCTGAGAGCTGTTCTAATTAAAGCACCCATGCCCAGAGCACATGTAAAAGTGCCCTCCAATGTAAGGTACTAAATTAATGCACATTAGGCTGTGCTAATGTACAGTAGTACATTTGCATATTTTTTTAGTGATGCTTAGTGCACAGTAAACTATCTGACTGTGCATTAGCATAATGTCTTGGGTTTTTTATGTGACGCTTTAATGCACAGTCAAA
Source organism: Caiman crocodilus (assembly GCA_030014935.1). NCBI lineage: Eukaryota > Metazoa > Chordata > Crocodylia > Alligatoridae > Caiman > Caiman crocodilus. Next base: position 32,056,939 of record JAGPOW010003648.1, on the reverse strand, counting down.
TAGTCTACAGTACTTTAAAGCACACATGTAGATGTGCCCTGTGTGATTTAGTGGCTATGATGTAGGACTGAATTATGAGACCTAGCTCTGACACTGCCTAGCTGTAACACCCTAAGCAAAGTCACTTCATCTCTGTGTCTGTTTCCTCTCCTATTCCTTGTCTGTTTTAGATTCTGAGATCTTCTGGAATGGTGCTCTGCTTATGGAGGGCCTAGCATAACTGTGTGTTGTTTTTGTTTGAGGTCTCTGGGTGCTACCACAATGTAAACAATAAAAATGATAAAGTAGCCAGAAAAGACTATAATACAAAGAAGCACACTGTATAAATAAATGACTCTGTCATGGCATTATCAAGAACCTGAGATCATATCCATTCATTTGTTCCAGTTTCACAATGCTTTCCCCTTTGCCCTCACCCAGCTCTATTAGTTAGCTTAGGGGGACAAGAAAGAGAGGAAATGGATCCAAAATTCTGTCTACCCTCTTTTTCTGCATAATCAATAGGTAGGAGGGGAAATAGCACCCCCCCAGATCAATGATTCTCAGCCACGGTGCCATGATACCCTGAGGTGCCACAAGAAGCTTTGAAGGGTACCACAGGAGGTGATAGAAGATAAGCAAAGTTTGAGGACATAAGTAGATGAGGACAGGCTCAGAATCTCCCCACTTGATCACTTCTCTGTCTCTACAGCCTGGTCTGTCTGAAAGGAAGGAAGTGCTATAATATAGTCATAGAAAATGAGGTTTGGAAGGGACCTCAAAAGGTCATCTAGTCTAACCCCCTGCTCAAAGCAGGACCAGACCCCAGCTATATCATCCCAGCCAAAGGCTTTGTCTAGTCAGGTCTTAAAAATTTCCAAGGATGGAAATTCCACAACCTCTCTGGGTAACCTGTTCCAGTGATTTTCTACCTTCCTGATAAGAAAGTTCTTCCTAATAGGTAGCCTAAACTTCCCTTGCTGCAGCTTGAAACCATTGCTCCTTGTTCTGTCTTCTGCTACCACTGAGAACAGTTTAGCTTGATCTTCTTTAATGGTTGAAGGCTGTTATTAATTCCCCCAGTCTTCTCTTCTCCAAACTAAATAAGCCCAGTTCCCTCAGCCTCTTGTCAGAAGTTGTGTGCCACAGCCCCATAACTATTTTTGTTGACCTCTGCTGGACTCTCTCCAATTTTTCTGCATCCTTTCTGTAGTGGAGGACTGAAAACTAGAGACAGTACTCCAGATGTGGCTTCACCAGTGCTAGAGGGGAAAAATCACTTCCTTTGATCTGCTGGCAGCACTCCTACTAATGCAGCTCAGTATGTCATTGACCTTCTTCACAACAGTGGCATACTGTTGACTTGTATTCATTTTATTGTCCACTGTAATCCCTAGGTCCTTTTTACAGAGCTGCTGCTTAGCCAGATGGTCTCCAGCCTGTACAGGTACATGAGATTGTTCTGCCCTAAGTGCAGGACTTTGCACTTGTTTTTATTGAAATCATGAGATTTCTTTTGGTCCAGTCCTCCAATTTGTCTAGGTCTCTCTGAGTCATAGCCTACCCACCAGCGTATTTACTATTCTCCACCACCACCTTGATGTCATCAACAAACTTGCTGAGTGTGCACTCCATCCCATCTTCCAGGTTGTTGATAAAGATATTGTACAAAAATCCTGGGGTACTTCTCTTGATACTGACTGCCAACTAGACATTGAGCCTTGATTAGCACCCTTTGAGCCTGACAATCCAGCCAGTCTTCTTTCTACCTTACAATAATTCATCCAACCTATACTCCCTTAGCTTGCTTGTGAGACTGTTGTTGGAGACTGTACCAAAAGCCTTGCTAAAGTCAAAGTATATCATGTTCACTGCTCTCCCCACATCTAGAGAGCCACTCATGTTTTTTCCCCTCAGAAAAATTTTTATGGCAGGATAATGGCAACATCTACTTGCAGCACCAAGATGTCATCCATTCACCTTTTTCCTTGTGTGAACACATGGCCTGTGTGATAACTACAAAGAGAAAGCTAGGCCTTTCATCATAGTAAGCAATATGTCATGTTGCTGAATAGGAATTTTTAAGAACTAAGTTGAAATCACACAATAAATCAAAAAATGATTGCCAAATGCCCTCATGTGAGCTAATGTCCTTGCTTTTAAGTCAGAAGGTAGGGTAGATATGCACTCTCATAGACTAACTAAATAAGAGAGAGAGAGAAAGAGCACAAGCTTTCCTGAACATGAATATATATCTATTATGGTTGTATGAAACAGCACCATTTTGTTTTGACTTCCATTTTGTTGTTTTGATGGGACAGTGTTTCATTTCGAGTTCCATTTTGTTTTGTCTAAACTGTTTTGCTGTTTCAACACATTTCAACACATTTCAATGTTTCACCCATAGGCTACAATGGGGAATCATGAAAATGCCTATAACTTTGTCATTTCTTGCTTGATTCGAATGAAAACAGCGGGGATAGTAGCTCCTGATGTGGCCACAAGCCCTGTCAGGTTTCAAGGAGCTAGGTGCAAGGCGTTCTGAGAAACCACACCTCACACTGCTGACAAGCAAAACTCATGTTGTGTATGTTAAGGCATAGCAGGGTGAAAACTGTTGGCATGGTAATCCCTGCTGAGGCCATGAAGTCTGCCAAGTTTCAAAGAGATCGGTGCAGGGGTTTCTGGGAAACTGCACCCTGAACTGTTCAGAGCAAAATTTGTGTCACTTGTAAGTGTGAAGGCACTCTCTCTCTCTCTCTCTCTCTCGCTCTCTTTCTCTGTCTATATATATATGTACGTTTGTGTGTGTCTTATTTAGTTAGGGTGTTAGACCAAGTATAGACACTATACTTTTACCAGTATAAGGGATACAAAACCATTCTATACCCATAACAGAACAGCAGTTCAGCATACAAAGACTGGTACAAAAATGGCAGAACTTAGTCTAATGTTTGCCCCCACCACCAAAGGGCAAATGTGTGTTTTGTTTGCTACCAATCTAAACTATTCCACTTACATAAAACTGAGTAACTTGAATTGATTCCATCTTGGTCCTTTTGAATGTCTGTACACAGCCTAAAGGTGCATATCTACCTTGCCTTCTGACTGACTTCGGAGCAACTTGACTAATTACCTCTCCTTGCCTTTAAAAAAATTATTCTTATTTACAGCTACGTCAATAATGAAGGTATATTTCCTGAAATTACATTATCACTATTTTATTATTTAAAAGAAGCTGAAAGGACAATTCTGGAGAGGAGAGAAGTTATTTTCCTAAAGTGTTTTACTCAATCCATTGAGTGGGAAGTAAGAGTTGTTTTGCTAGAAGAATGCAAGCAATTGTCTAAAAAAGAAGGCAGAGTTTCTTCTCTGCTCTCCACTTCATCAAGTAGAATAATGTTTTGAGCTTCAGATAAACATCTGGATTTCTTCCCAGTTTCCTCATTAGGGTGAGTCTGATGACTTCTCATAACCAAATTAGATCATTAGCTTTCCATAACACATCCCCACTCCTTGCATCAATGATGGCACCAAACACACAAAGGATTAATTCCACTATTAGATAAAAGCACCAAAAAAACCCCCTTCAGTGCCTGATCTATACAGATGTTGCGTAAGTGAGGTCCAACTAACAAAATGCTTCTTCTGGGCATGTGCTGAGTTTGGTGTGGGAACACACTGAGTTTAAAGTAAAGTGCCATTTTTATGTATTTTTTTTAATGTCTGCAATCAGTCCAAATGTCAGATAGGAACAGCATTTACTATGCTGACTGGCCTGGTATTGTAGAGTGTCAAAAGATAGAACCATATTTCAAATGGTGTAGCTCCACTGGGGCCAATGGAGATAGACTGGTTTAAAGAAAAATGTTTCACTTGGTTACCCAGTAGAGTAAGGCCATATTGTCAACCATTAATGTCTCTCTAATGAATGTCCATTTGGAATGGATAAATTGGCCAAAGATTTTTTTGTTCATTATCTATTCTAAAAATCTTTAAGGAAACCAAAATTCAGAAGGAAAGGTGGGTTGTAAACATGCAACGTCATGGAAAACCAAAATCCTATTTTGGGAGGGGAAAGATGTGGATGCTGGGAGCAACTATAAAGCCAAGATTTGAGTTCAGGTTTGGGACAATCTAATCCACTGGGGACTGTGAGTGCATCTATTTCCAGTCTTTCATATGAGGAAAGCAACACATAACTGTTCACCTTCGTGCAATTTACTTGCATATTTTATGAGTAGAAATCCTGATAGGGTATTCAAGGGGTTATGGAGCATATAATTGTGTTCAAATGATTTTCAAGAAAATTATGCTATTTTGGATTGTTATGCCAAACTGCCATTGCTTGCAATCTCTTTGGAAAATATACCGGCATTGTAAATTTTGTAACAGATGGCATTGGTCAGTTCTGCAATCTTTATTTTTAAAAAGCTCTTCCATTCAGTTCTGAATGTAGATTGTGCACTTCTTTGTCTCTAATACTGAAATTCCTTATTCATAGAATAGACTTGGCACAGTGAACAGCATGACTAACGTTCACACCCTACCCTGACCAGTATTCCTCAAACCTCGAGGTAACTGCTTTACGTGTGCGCACAGAACTCATTCTCCTTGTCTGCTCAGACTACAGCCTGTTTTGTCAGCCTGCTGTTTGTGGATGGTAGCTTTTCCACAGTGGACTCTTATCTCCCTAGTATTTCACTAGACCTATTGATTCATTCCATACAGCTCTTAAACGGCCATTAGATCAGTTATCATTACTAATAAGCATGGGTGACACTGAGGTGAAAAGTTCATTAGCCTGTAAACAAGTCACTAAGCCACCCACTCCTCTATATTTCTTCTTCTCTCATATACTTCATTTCCCCCTCTAAACATCACTAATGTGATGGAGCTACACAAGTGCTTTATCAGTAATGCTTGCCAGGTCCTTATCCTGGGTACACGGGTGTGCTGCATGCATGAGTTGATGGTGAGTAGTCTGTGGTGAATCACCACACTCACGTATTGGATTGTCTTTTAAGTCAATCTTATCAGTGTGGCATTCAAGCACTCAGCTCCAGAGCAAATTCTGTTTACTTTAATCCATAAATTGCACGGGAGCTTATACCCAGGTGGATAGAGTGTTAGGTTGCTTAAGCACTTAAGACAAGAATCAGTCTCATTCCACTTTTTGTGGTGTTGCTCAAGTATCCATAGGGTACTACTCTTGCCTCCACCCTGTTGCAAACGTACCCACGCCTCCTGTCTAAATGAGTTTCTCGACTTTAGTTGCTTTGGACTGGCTGCTCCAGAACTTCATGAAGCAAGTGCTCCTGGTTTTGTTGGGTGCACTGAGCAAGGCCAAGAGTTGCCTTCTCTTTTCTTAGCTGGGGAGGTAGTGTCTCTGGTAGTACTGACAGCACGTTGACAGGAGTATGTTACACACCCCATTACTATGCTCATTGCTGAGTTCAGGGTAACATCAACTTTGCTGATATACTACTGCGCTTCCATGCTTGACAGGAGTAGTCATCAGGTGTGTATACTAGTGCAAGTGTTGATGTCCTTCAAGTGGTGAAATTGGCTCCCCAAGTTGTTCCTGCCAGTTGTCCTATAGCACCAATGTGAGAGTTGACCTTAGGTGTTTTCAGTAGGTTCTCTGTAAGTAAGGTTCCTATCCAGAGTTACTCCCAGGCACACTGGGTTTTCTGAGAAAGGAAGTTCATTACCATTCAGGTCAGTCTTGATCTTCTTATGTGCCATAGGATTACGGAGGTGGAACTGTGATGCATTTGTTTTTGTTTGACTAAGCTTGTCTATGGATGCAGGTAAGATGCTACTGTATTCACATCCTGAGACAAGTCAAAGGTGGACAGGGACAAGTCATCTGCATACGTGTACTTTGAGCTGTGTTGGGTGGAATGCCAGATATATGGATGGTAAAAAGGGTGGGTGCTAGCACCTTGTAGTACCCCATTAGGCAGGTGCTTGTATCTGCTTCTCTTGCCTCCACTGGTGTTGAGGATAAAGGATCTGTTTGATATTATATTAGTAATAAAGGCCACAACTCTCCTATCTGGAACCATCTTGAGTAGCTTGTACTCTAGTCCTTTCAGCCAGATGGTATCATATGCAGCTGTTACCTCTACCAGCACAGTACCTGCTTTTTCCCTTCTTTGAAAAACATCTTCAATGTCTTGGGTAAGCCTTACTACTTGGTCATTGGTGCATCTATTTTTTTGGAACCCTGCCTGTACTGGTGGTAACTTTAGATCAGTGTTGATCCACAGTTACCACCAAAACAGGCAGGGTTCTGCAAAGATACATGCACCACTGACCAGGTAGTAAGGCTTACTCTTCTGTACTTTGTCTGCCAGATACCTGACTGACTGAAGTGTGATGAGACACCTATTTAGTGTGTTGCCCTACTGGTTGTTTTCTGTTGTAGTAAAGGCATTGGACTGGGATTCAGAAGATATGAATTAATCCTTAGCTCTGCCATTGCCTTCCTGCCCCACCTAGACAAATCATTTACTTTCTCTGCATTTCAGCTCCTCACATTTCCTTACCTTACCATGGATGTTGTGAAGCTGAATTCATTAAGGCCTGTGAGATACTCAGATATGACCAAAGCCAGAGAAAATCCCATAAATGAACATGCCAGCTAAGCACAATATTGACTTTTACCTTTATGCAAATCTGTTGTTTTTTATCTGAACTTAATACTTTGGCCAATTTTTCTTTAACTATGCAATTATGCTATGCAATATTCAGACCAGAATGAAAAAAGATAAATTCAAATGAGCCCCAGAATTAGATACTTGGCAATAAGAAAAGCCTAACTGAAACCTAATCTCCTTGGAAGGTAATGTATTGGCCATTTCCACTTTGGGAAGACATTGGGGAAGAGAAAGCTTTGAATGGAAATTTGTTCTAATATATATTCAAATGCAAAAGCAGCTTCTTAGCTTAATCTCAGATGAAATCCTGCCTTCCCCCTGCAATGCAGAACCAGCTCTAGAGGCAACAAGTTACTCTCATATTGTATCCCTGAATTTCTTCATTTGTACCTTTTAAAGGTGCCACTATCACAAAAAAATTCAACTCCTCCAAAATGCAAAGGCCAAAATGTCCCTAGTACTTGCAGAACTTAGCATATTTCTCATGCTATTCTATTTTTGCACTAATAAAAGTTCATTCATGCTTTTAATTGCCCACTTAAGATTCATTGGCATGATTTGGTTTCAGATTTAACTAAATTATAGTTAAAAAAAATATCTCCTGGATTTCTTTAAAAGCTTAGCTCCAATATTAGCACCCAGGTGAAATGTCCAGGATTACAGCTAGCTGCTGGAAGTCTTTTTGTTGTAAAATTTTCCCCAGGCCATGGCTACATTGCAAAAAAATAAACAAAGCATGAAACTCCCAAACTTGATATGAAAAACTTTTCGGTCTTCGTAGCTTACACATTTGATGGGTGCTGATTTGCATTTGAAACTGCATTTTTTTTCTCAGTGCCATTAAATTTGGTTGGCTGGATTGAGAAACCAAAGACTCTGGCAGCTCATATGATATTCCTAAAGGAAATTCTATTTTATTAAGCCTATTCAGATTGACTCACACCACTGGGAGTTAAACAATGGCACGTTTGGCCTTGCTTCTTGAACTTTATGGTCCCTCAGCTGAACTTGTCAGTAGAGGCAAGTTGAAAGACTGATGGAATTCATGGGAATTGCCACCAGGGATATAGAATGAATATGCCTAGCAGATGTCACTAAGGAAAAGGCTATCTAAATAGTGCCCAATAAAGGGCTGCATTGTCATGCTGCTGAAACTCAAATACTTACTGCATGTGTAAAGGAACTGTATTCATTTTTAATATGGAAGCATAATCCATGGAAACTAGCATACAGTTGGTCAATCTGAGCTGAACAGGCCTCTTTTTCTTTTTCTCTTCCCTTTCATGCTTGTCCTGATGCCTGTCCCTCGCACAGCTTCTCTGGCTCTTCTTTCCTTGCTCAATGTAATCTGTTTAGCCATGTGCACAATGAAGAGCAACATGAAACATATTGCATTTAATCTCTTTTCAGTAGAGCCAGAAATACATGAGGCACAGGAAAACTGCCCTGTACAATTTTTCCATACTGTGAACCTCCCCTGCCTGCAAAAAAACAGCAATAAGGGGGAAGGGAGAAGAGTGAGCATGAAATTAAACAGGTCACATGTGGGCAGGCACAAGGAAGCATATGTTGGAAATTGGAAAATAATAGGAAAATAATCTGTTAATAAATATAGGGCATTACAAAATTAATGAATCCTAGCACCATTAAGAAGCTAAATAAATATAGGACCATAAGGTTAATAAATGACTTGAGACATTTTGTCCTTCCCTCTGCTCAGGGGATGATCACCCTTGTCTAAACCACCTCAGAAAAGTTTGTCTAGCCTGCTCTTGAATATTTTCATGACAGAGATCACTGGTACTCTTGAGAACAGTGTACTCAACTTCCAGCCTACAGGCTGAATGCAGCCTGTAGGACTGTGCCATCTGGCCCATGGGACTCCCCACAGGTATGGAAATTCAGCATCGGGGCAGGAGTGGCAGCATTAGTTGCTGCAGCCTCCAGAGCTGTAGAAATGTCATAGATTTCATAGAGTTCTAGGGTCAGAAGGGACCTTGTGCATCATCAAGTCCAAACCTGTTCTCTAGGCAGGAAACAGTGCTGGGGTCAAATAACCCCAGCTAGGTTAATGCTGCCACTCCTGCCCCGATGCTGAATTTCCATACCTGTGGGGAGCCCTGCAGACCAGATGACCTGGTCCTATGTTTTGGATTGTATGAAGTTGCTCTGCAACCTGTTCTGATGCATGGAGCCTGACTAGCATGCCAGATCACATCCATGAATGAACCCTGCACTAGTTATTGCCTGTGGACTGACCCTGCCCATGGGATTTGGCTTGGGCCAGTTAGGCAGCCTGTACGGCCACAAGGATGGTCACGACTGTTCTAATGTTTCAGTGCTTAACCACCCTCATAGTTTGAAAATTCTTCCTAAAATTTAACAATATCCTACCGTGGATGTAATTTAAGCCCATTACTTATTGTTCTGTTCCTGTTGACACAGCACAATTGATCACCACACCCTTTCTAATAAATCTTTGTGAATTTAAACACCATTTGCAAATCCCTTAGTCTTCTCATCTCTAGAGTTCCTCCATTCTTTCCTTATATGTCCTGTTACATAGTACTTTAATTGTTCTTTTATTTTATTTTCCTTCATATTCTTTCTAATTTCTCAACACTTTCCTTGACACGTGGTATCCACAATTGAACACAGCACTCACGCAGAAGTCTCACCAATGCTGAAGAGAATAGAAGAATCACTACAGCTTACTCAGTTTTCTGTTTGTATTTGATTGTTCTTTCCAATGTTGAATTTCCAAGTCTAGAGAGAATTTGTGGATTTAGCTGGACAGGTCCTCGGCAGGGTGTGGGCAGGACCACCAGGGCTGAGACAGCACGTTGTAGTATAGACAAGCCCTAAATGTACACTTAAGTCTCTCTTCCCAATCATTAATGAAGCTATTGAACAGTTCAAGACTCAAGATCCTCCTCCCAATTTGATACTGAGCCACTGATGATGACTCTTTGAGCACAGTTATCCAACCTGTTATGCCCACCCTCTCTCTAGTAATTTCATTTAGAACATATGTATTTAGCTTACTTATAAGAGTTTTGTGGAAGACAGAATCAAAAATCTTACTTAAATCAAGGTATATTGCTTATATTGTTCTGTCCCCATCCCCAATTCACAGGCCCATGCACTTGTCATAGAACAAAATAAGATTGATTAGGTATGATTTGCTTTTGACAAATCCATGTTGACTGTTCCCTATCATCTTGTTATCATTTCAGTACTTACAAATTAATTGTTTGGTGATATGATCAAATATATTTCCAAATATCAATATTAGACTGACTGGCCTGTAATTCCCTCTGTATTCCTTTCCCCCTTTTTAAAGAGCAGCACTCTTTGCCCTTTTTCATTCTTTTGGAACCTTATCTTACCTTTATGAGTTCTCAGAGGTGACAGTCAATGGCTGTGAAAGTGATTAAGCTAATTTCTTGTGTACTGTAGGATGAATCTCATTAGGCCCTGATGATTTGATAATATATTGCTTATTTTAGACCTCTGGCAGACAGTCAAGTAAAAGCATGATGGGATCTGGTGCACAATGCCAACAACAGTGCCTCTTGCCATGAGCTCCAAGCAGTTGATGCCTGACCCCACATTCAATTTAAGGCATAATGGGAACCAGACACAAAGTTATTATACAAAAAATGTTATTCCTTGTTTTATTGCACCATTAATTGCATTAACATAGAGTAGAGAGGTTACTATTTAAGGTGTGATTAAGAGGTCAATCCTGTCTTAAGTGCAACATCTGCCAAGGGCCTAAGTAATCACTACCTTGTTCTTTCTGTAATATAGGTTTAGTATCTATGCTCAGGTCCTTGATGCTACTGCACTTGTCATCCAACATATGATTTTTTATGTTTAGATGGAAATAAAGGTGACAAATACTCCAGCTTTTTCTGCATTCAGCAAGTACCTACATTGTCTTTGGTTGTCTTCTTACTTCTAAACTTTTTATATAATGGGCTTTTGTTCTCGTTTATGTCTCTTGCTAGCTGTATCTCAGTTTGTTCCTTGGATTTTTTGGTTTTGTTCCTGAATGCTAAAACCTGCATCCAAGTATCTCTTACCAACTTACAACTTCCTGCCAATGCAGCTGCCGTGTGCAGGATCCTAGATCTTCTTGTTAAGAACTTGTTTTCTTTTTCCCCCTTTACCCTGGGCCAAGATAGGCTGCATGACTATCTGCTTATCTTTGATTATGCCAACATATTCTAACTATGTTCTATGAAGCCATCATGTGCAGGGTCCCATACCCTCTTTAATTCCTACAAACTCATGTAACTAACTACATTGTTTAAAATATTCACAAATAAAGTTTTTATACCTTGTGCTTATCCTTAGTAACATGGTCAAGTTTTCATTTTAGGGTTCTTTCTTACACTGTAATCTTTATTAGGTTTCCTTTCCCAGAATCAATGGGTACAGACAGAAGTACAGCTCCCCACTGTAACTGAGAGCACTTTGTATGAAATATTCTGGGTTACAATGATCCTCCAATCCCCCGGACCAAACAGAAGTTCATTGTTCCAGGGGGAAAGGGAATCTAGCTGCTGGCTGCTAGCCTGCAGCTGGTTTCCTCCTAGCAACAGCCCCTCCTCTTTCCCAGCCTGTCCCTGTTTCAGAATAGGAGTGGGGAAAGGGAGCAAAGGGAGCTAGCTCATTCTAGGCGTTCCCCAGCCAGCTCTGGAAGCTCCAATTCACTTGCCTCACCCTTCAGCAGAGGTTGAAAACCCCCCAGACCTAAATCCCTCCACTCCCTTTTCCTGCTCCCATTCTGAAAACAGCGACAGCCTGACAGGCAGCACAGACCAAAGTTACAGAAGATGCTCTGTTTTGAAACATCTTCATCTGACCCCTCATAGATTCATAGATTGTAAGGGGCCAGAAGGGAGTCATTGAGTCCAGCCCCCTGTGCCAACCTGGAAAGACAACTGGGTTCAAGTGACCACAGAAAGATGATTGTCCAGTCTCCTCTTGAAGATTCCAGTGTAGGCCATTGCACCACCTCTGAAAGGAGTTTATTCCACAGTCTGGACACCCTAGCTGTGAAGAAATTTTTCCTAATGTTGAGCCTGAAACAGTCTTCTAGGAATGTGTGACCATTGCTCCTGGTTTTCCCCAAAGGTGCCATGGTGAACAGTTGTTCATCAAGCCCTTGAGGTGCACTCCTGATGTAGCTGTAAATTGCTACCAAGTCCCCTCTCAGCCTTCTCTTTTTCAGGCTGATCCCTCAGCCTTTCCTCATATGGCTTGTCACAGAAGTCTCTGATCATATGGGTGGCCCTTCTCTTGACTCTCTCAAGTTTTACCACATCCTTGTTAAAGTGCGGCTCCCAGAATTGGATGCAGTACTCCAGTTGTGGTCTCACCAATGCCAAGCAGAGTGGAAGAATCACTTCCTTGGTTTTGCTGGAGATGCATTGATCGACGCATGCCAGAGTACTATTTGCCTTGCTGGCTACAGTGTCACACTGCTGGCTCATATTCATGCTGTGATCTATTATTAGCCCCAGGTCCCTTTCATTTGCAGTGCACGTTGCTTCTGCATGGATCGTGCCACTTTTTTCAGTGGTGGTTTTTTTTGACACCAGGATCTCCCAGTGTCAAAAAACTCACCACAATGCAAATTACCAGCCCAGTGTGCAGGTGCACATGTGCTGTGTGTGCTTTGCCGCACCTCAAACTGCTTTGAGGCACCACAAACTGGACATGCACGCTCATCTGGATGCACCCCTGGTGCCTACCAAGACTCTCAACATTCTTTGTATGGCATTATTTGAAGAGCCGTCTGTGTCTTTCTGTGCTTCCAGCAGCCTTAGTGTCCCTTTTCCCTGTGCACTCAGGGAGAAGAGACTGTCAAATTCTGGCTTATAAGGAGAGGATTTCTTACATTCACTTACCCACTCTCAAGCAAGAGACTCTTTAAGTATTTTTATCCAAGTTATCCTTTTGAACTGTTTTGGAGCTTTCCTTTATAACCTGTTAATTGGCTGTTCTCCTGCTGGAATTTCCAAAACAAACAAGAAACAAAACATACACCCACCCATATATTCAGCCCTACCTAGTCACTACCGGCAATACACCTATGGGCACATCCAGATGAGCCCACATGTGCTTCTTGTGGCATCTCAAACCCCTTTGATATGCTGCAAGACGCAAGTGCAGGAATGAGAAAATGTTCCCCAGACTGCAAGTTGGCAGCACAGGGGCAAAATTAGACCCCTGGATATCTAGGGCTCAAAAAACCCCACAGAAAAAAAGAGTGGGGCAGGGCCTGAGGCAACCAGAGGCTGGGTCTGCCATAGAGACACTCTGGCTGCCAGAGTGTCTCTATGGTTAGCCCTCATCCTGGTGCTGAAGTATGCTGCCTGCCCGTAGAGGGCAGGCAGCGTGCCAGCATCAGGGCCCCAGTACCAGTCAGTAAGGGGCCAGGGGGGCTGGAGTAGGAAACCATGGTGTGACAGTAAACAGTATATTCATGTATTCATGAATTAATGAAACATGTATTTAGAGTTCACTTTAATATTATGATAGCAACACAGGTAGTTTTCCAAATTGCTTTAACCCTGTAGATATATCAATAAAACATTGCCCAACTGATCTCTGTTTCTCTCTCTCACTCTCTCTTTCATTCTCTCACTTTATAGTGGTCTTTTGTTTTACTTGTGGAGGAAACATGGATTTAGAGGTATTTTACGGTGACTTTGGGATTCTTTTATGAGGGATTTATCAGTTTTCTAGATTCCTAGAGAGTTCTTGCTAGGCAGGCCAGTGGCAGGACCCTGCCTGCTCAGAGCTGGCACCTTGGACCCAGTTGGCTATGGCTGTCCTCCTGGCCAAATGGGGCCAGGAGGACATGCTTTGATAGTTCAAAGCAGGCCACCACACCCAGAACATCTTCCGAGTGTTAGCTGCCCAGACATGGGGCACACGTGGCAGTAGTGTGGCAGCTGGCCCAGAGGGGCAGATGCCTCATATGGGTCTGGCAGGTGTGTAGCAGGTCACAACCAGGCAACAGCCCCCAGTGCCAGACTGCTGCAGTGGGTAGAGGATGCAGAGAACTTTTAGGGCTGCTTCAGCAGTCCAGCTGGCACAAAGGGTAGTGTCCCCAGGTACCAATTGGTTGGCTGGGCCCCAGAAGCTCCTGAGAGTGAGTAGCTTGGAGCTACTTAGCATGGCAGATTTTTGTATGGCTGGAGCAAGGACAGGGCAGCTTTTTATACTGCTGGGGACAGCACAGGTGCTGGCCCTGGGCTCTAGCTCCCATGGCTGCAGATCCAGGAGGAGCCAGGCAGGGTTATTTTGCCCCAAGTGGCACAATTTGCCTCACACCAAAGTGCATGTTTGGGCACACGCGCTGAAGCAAAAAGCCCCGACTCAAATTTGCACTTCTTCTATTTGAGCTGCTGCAAGCACATGTGCTTGCATGTGTGGATGTCCCCATTGAGAACATATTGGATACTGAGTAGAACTGAGTTTGTAAATTATATTGCATAAGATAAAAAACAAAGTTACAAGTTCTTGTATGGGTTTTATTGAGGGAAATTATGTTCTTTAATTAAAGCTGCTGAAGTTACTTTTTTCAGAATATTTCATTCTTGATTTTTTTTTCTTTTCCCAAGTGTTAGTTATATGGGTACTTTTAAATGCATGTGCCTCTGTCAACCTCAGGACAAAAGACTCAATGTTCCCTGTGAAAAACTCAGAGGCACATGATAGAGAAGCTGAAGGATTTGACTTGGCTTTTAAGAGTTCAGTGAACAAGGATTGTTTAAACTAAAGGAACTACCAGACAGGAGGTACCAGATGTCCAGGCACCTTTGTCATCCCATGCCTTGCCTCAGCAGATTTGCAGACTAAATACAGTTTCTACTAGTTGTTTTAACCTTTCTTTTCTTCTGAGCAATGCTCAAAATGCTCTTGTACCATCTATATTTTCTTTTTTCCCTGGTCTTCCCATTCATTTCATGCTCTTCTGACTCAGTCTATAATTTTTGCCATTCTTGATGAGAGCACCTATTCTGCTACAGATTCTGTCAGCCTGAACAGGCATCCTATATTTCTAGTTTAACTGATCTAGCATCTAAGTTTAGACCAGTGTCTGGAATAATCAAAGCACCTGACAGGATGTTGTAACTTACACCTGGCAACTCATGGTCCAGGTAGATTTCTGCCTCAGCCAGGGATCACCCAGCATAGAAGTATCCTAAGCACGCTCCCTGTTCTCCAATGATAACCCATATGGTGATGGCTGGGAATTGAGTGACATTAAATGCTACAGTGGTGGTCATACAGCCTGTGAGGATTCCTTTGCTCAGGATGAATTCTCCAGTCTCCAGATTATCCAGGTTTATGGCCACTTTCTGCTGACAGCCAGCACAAAGTGGCCACTGACTCTCTAGTATGGGTCACTATTTCCTACATTTTTCTTTCCGTGTGGGGAACACAGCATTAAAATAGGTCCTTTATTATGTGAGGTTTCTTTTGCTGGTACTGCTTAATGGCTATGCTGTAAAATTAGCCAAACCTATGAATTCCCTCTTTCTATACAACACGGAATTGTGAGAGAGGAAATAGACTGAGACACACGGAACCTGGGTTCAAGTCTAGTTCAGCCACAGAACTCCTGTGTGACTTTAGGTAAGTCACTTAATTTCCATGTCCTCCTGTTCTCCAGGTATAAATAGAGATCATATCTGTCTTCCTCACAGGGAAATTGTAAAGATACTCAGATACTATATAATAGTTGAGTATTTAACTTAGTGCTAATTACTCAGCTTCTTAAGTGGGTTTTTTTGCAAGTTCCTTTCTCAACAGACTGTATAGCTTAGTTTGGGTCCTTCCATAGTGTACTTTATCAGCGTTCCTGATTTCAAAATTAAGAAATGGAAGCATTTTTCTCAGAGAAAGAGCTTTCTTCCACTGCAAACTCATTTAAACTTAACTTCAGAGTCTGGACAGCTCATGTGTAAAGTCTGTTGGTCACGGCATTCTCTTGGGGTTTGACTTAAGGCAAAATGTGCATGCAGCCTTTTAAGAGGCAACTGTGCTGTTTAAATAAAAAGTGGCATTTTGGTGTCATTGGAGACTTAAAAAAATTATCCTAGTCTGGGTTTGACTGGGAGTAGATATCCTGCTGATGATTTCAGAAGGAGGCCTACAAGCTCACTTTGAAGAGCAGCAGTGCCAGACAAAAAATAGCTTCTATAATGCCAAGGAAGGAATATTAATTTTGCAGCTCTCATATAAAAAGCAGTAGAACCCCGCTACTCCTCATGCCCGGGTGTACAGTATATGGAAGTTCAATTGAGCCCTACTTTTGCTATAGGAGGGTGAGGAAACAGATGTTCTGCAGAGAAGAGATCCACACACACCACACCAGAGAAGCAGTTTGTATATGTTCCTCTTTCTACTACGCAGGGCCAGACTTTCCTGTGAACAAAATGGCCAGTTGTCCCAGGGAGCAGAACTGAAGGGGGTATCTTTTCTATAGCTGATTAATGGGCAGCAGCTTCTGATTAGTCAGTGCAATTAGCCATGCAAACATGGGAAAAAGGCTGGTAAAATCTATTTGGCTCAGGGTGGTAAAACAACCTGCTCCTCTTGCTTTCCATCTTTGCTCGTGAGTGTAGGACGGAACAGAGCAATATTCCTCTTCATCAATGTGTCCCTTCTGGGGGACAAACACCACTATCAAGGACTGTATTTGTGGCTAGTTTTTGCAGTGCAAGTTGGAAAGCCTCCTTGAAACCTCCTGTCTTTTTACACCAGGTCTTGATTCTGAAAAGTATTGGGCACTTGGCCTTTGACTTCAATGAGATAGTTTATGAACAGTCAAGCATGTACTGCAGTGATTTACTGGAATGAGGCCAGCATTTCAGGATCAGGACAAACACAGTCCAGTCCACAGATTAAAGCCAGAGTCTATGCAGGAATCAGAACTCAGGAAAATATAGACTACAGTTCAGGTAGGAGCTGGAGAGAAGGCAAGAAAGGCCCTAGTGAGATCACTCAGAGCACAAAGGATACTCTTTGTAATACCCTTAAGTCGCCTAACCATTTCCTTTATGAAATAGATCAATCAGGGTCCTGACAAACATTCAAAAATAAAGCTAGATAGAAGCCAGCTATTTTCAAGCACTAACTTTGCAGCTGGGTGGCTCTTTTTATAGCTATAGAGTCATTTTTACGGTGTAATAATTATTTTGTACATGTGACTGGTCTAAATTTATTGTGTGATTAACCAGGTAGTTGTGTGATAATTACTTTGCACTTGTGGTGGGTCTAAATTTATTGTGTATTTAACCAGTTACTTGCATAATATATGTAACATGTAATAGGGGCCTCAGAAGCAAGGGTCTGACAGCAAATAGACTTGGGAGGCTGAGTTATCTTACCTGTGTGGAGGGAGGGGGAGAAGCCGTCACATGTTGTGCATCATCTCTTGCAGGATCAAGTCTCTTTTTTGCAATTTGCACTAACTAAAGCTAGGTATTCTTTCCTCTTTGTTCAGTACAGATTTAATGATAAGTGTAGCAACACGTTTTCATATCACTACATCTTCATTATTTCAAGTGACTAAATCATAGCACTTCACCAAGAGCTAGAAACAACTCAAATTAACCTGTGAGAGCCAACATAAATAACTCAAGTAGATGCAGTTTTCTCTTCATTTTAAAATGTCATTGTAGCTTTGCTAATTGTCATCATTATGTCAGTCATAATTGGTCTCCCAAGTGTTACTAATTTTGTACCAAGTGTCCTTTTGAAATACAAGTAGCTTGACCACTTGCAGAGAGGAAATCTAGGCCTCACTTCATTCACAGTGTGTACAAAGAGGAAGGAGGAGTTGGTGTGTGGAGAAAAGTGAAAGGCATTGTGTAGAAACAAGTTACTTACAGTTTTATGATACATATGATGGCATGACATTATTTGGACAGGTAAGAGACAGAAAGTCACACTCTAATGAGATAGAAGCCTCCACATAGCCAGAATTTTACTTTAAAATGTACATTAGAAATAACATAAGCCAGAGGAAGCCATACTGTCAACAAAATTTGGGAGGCGTTGGCTATTGAAATATTAACCTTTTGAAAGCCTTAGAGAAGAGCAGATGGCTCTGATGTTTGCTGACCTATTTGTTGAATTTAAAGAAACCTTTCTGGCAGCCTGAGCCACACCACAACTCAGTTATTTGTTGTCCCTATTAGCCAAGAGATGATTACATGATTTTCAACCACTCAATAATATGAATAAAAGCTATGATGAATCATAATGTCTGTTGGTCAATATACTGAGTACATCATGTTTTTTTATTTATCTAGCATTTGGCCTCCCAAATGTGGAAGGCAACACTCAATAAACGCAAATTTAAAAGAAAAAAGGAAACTAAGCTGAGAACTGCTGTGGTAGTTTTGATGCAGCAAAAAATAGAGGGGGAAGAAGAAATTAATGTTCTGTTGTATTTAAAAGATATGAGAACTTGCTTCCCTTAACTTCCTCTCTCTGTAATCAAATTCTATTACAAAGTTTTAAACCAATGCCCATTCAAGTTTATCAAAAGACTTGCTATAACTTAAAATGAGTTTTTGATCAGGCTGTAAGAGTTTAGGGGACTGGGCCAGATGTCTGTTAGCGCTTTGATGGGTTTTTAATTCAAGATAAACAAAATTAAATAATACAATCAAACTAATAAAGAAATTAAATGAAAAATGGAGAGACAGAAAAAGGAGAACAGGAGAAAAAGAAAATGAACTTATGATAGCTGAAGTTTCCCAGATACACAACAGGCTAAATAAGATGAATATTTTCATCTGTGGTCTTACAAAGAATTATTTGCAAAACCTGTAACTGAAACCAGTAAGGTCAGTTCAACCCAGGCTGTGCCCCCCAGCTAAGAGGACCAAATGTCTTGGAAAACCAGAAATGTCCGTGTTTTCAAATCCTGTCACTGTGAGTTTTCCACAAAGCAGCATTTTCTCCTAGTTACTTTATCCCTTTGCAGACTCTGCCACTTGAGTAGCTGCTGTTTAGTGAGCTGTTCAAATTGACACCAGCTGGCTGAGCACATACAACCTTCTACTGAAATGGCTCCTCCTGTGTCTGTTACTCCAGGTTTTTATCTTAGGTCACATCTCCAGCAGAAGAAAGTGTATGTGGACTCGGGATATAGAAGGGAAAGCTGTCAATGGTTCTTGTTGTCCACTGGTTGGGGCCCAAATGTAGCTCCCAGAGTGATATAAAGGGTCCTTAGTATAGTATGAGTAAGAATCAGATCAGAGGACTTCAAGATTTGGCCTAAATCATTTCTATGTTAAACATTAACAAAATTAGAGTAACTAGGGGCACTTTTATAGCTAGCTAATTTCTGAAGCTGAACACTGACCAAATGTATGGCTTTTTATTGGAGTGTCAGACAGGAGCATCACAATACTAATCAGGGTGCTGGGTAAACAAGTCTCAGCAGAAAAACAAAACCTACTAAGCTGTTAGATGTCTCATGATAGATGAGTCAGAAACTCTGTTTCCATCAATATTGATACCAATTTAGCATAATGTGCAAAAAAGAAAACAGTGCTGTGGATTAGACAATGACATAGACAAGATAATTTGTGAAAAGACACCCATGACTGATGACATGGATAAAAGGCAAGATACAGCAATTACAAAGCACCAGAAAGCCAAACATAGGGATGAAGGATATGTAGAGATCTCACAAACAACAGAGAATTCAGCTTCCGGGTTATCCTTATTTCCAAAGGTTTTCATCATGCAGAAGCAAATGCATCCTCCAAAAAGCTGCAGTTGATGGATCAGGGTACATTTTTTCTTGGTATCAACATAGCAGATAAATATTTTGGCTTTGGTAATCCTATATAGGATCACTACTTCGAATATCAAGGGGAAATAAATGTTTCATAGTAAAGCTTGGAAAGCAATGCTGTGCAGAAGTATGCAGCTATAGAAAGCAATAGAATTGGGATTCAGTGACAAGGCTATAGTGGGGAACTAGAGGAGAGGTGCATTTATTAAAGAGGGTTTCAAATTCAGAACAATCCAACATAGTTATATTAACGTACTGCAAACTGCATCCTGACAGAGTAAAACTCACTCCAAGTGTAGTTGATTTATTTCAGGTCCCAGCTAAAACTTAGGGTACATCTGCACCCTCATGGCAATATATGTCCTGGCCATCTCCTCACCTACCTGCTCCCACACCTATGCTTTAAACTGAGAAATGTACAAGTGAAACTTTTCCAGACCTGCCCTCAGGGCACCTGTATATGAGCTGCAAGGCTGCCCAGATGCACTGCAAATGTAGTGCATCAGAGCAGACTCGATTAATTGAGTCTGTTGCAATGTGGTAATTATCGTGCTCCAGCAGACTCCAATATCTCATGTATCAGCATTCCTGCACTGAAAAATGGCAGTGGGGGCACTTCTACAAGCTTCAGTTAAAGCAACCCCACCGCCATTTTTCAGTATGGGGATTCTGATACACAAGATGCTTAGGGCACTTAAATTAGAGCGGCTCTTGGAGGCAATTTAATTAAAGCACCCCACCACCACTCTGGGAGCTTGTGTATAAATTCCCCGTGCCTACTTGTAAGCACTAAAAAAGGATCTATAATTTTTGTCACTGGACTGTGTGCTTCCTCATTTCAAGAGGAGTATTGGTAAGAGGGTTAAAAGAGGATCCAGTTCAGAGAAAAGCTGTAAGCATTATTAAGAAATTGGAAAATAAGCTTTATCATGAGAAACTTGAAAAATACAATCTATTTAGCTTATAAAAAAGGGATGACTTAATTATAAGATGAAAGTGCCTGTGTTGGGAACAATGTTTGAAAATGAGTTCTAAAATACAATGTAATTCAGTGACTGCAAATGAAAACTAGAAAAAATTAATAGTAGAAACAAGGCAGAAATAGCCACTGAAATGTCTTACTAAGGACTGTGATGGATTCTCCATCAATGAGCATTTATACATCAAGATCCATAGTTTTCCTAAAAGACACATTCAGGTTCTAGGGCAGGCAAAATACAGCCTGCAGGCTGGATACAGCATGCCAGATGATTGAATCTGGCTCAAGAGTGCCCACTAATTAATTGTACTCTACCCAGGCTGCATGCTTTGCTCCCACCCTTGTGCATGGGCGGCCCCAGCCCTAGCCAGCATGCACAGCTTCCAGGTGGGGCCACTGCTAAAACTGCTCAGGGACCTCATCAGCTTCCCTGGCCTCTAGTGGCTTCTCTTTGTGTCTCTAATGCAGTGCTGACTTTGGGCAGTAGGTAGGGAAGTGCAGTAGGCAGGGGAAAGCTGTAGCTGGGCATGAGCCCGGAGTGTGGGCCTGGGGCTGCTAGGACTACAGAGCCTGGACCCTTTGTGGTGGCAGGAGCATGGAGCTTGGGTGGGTAGGCTGTGGGTGTGGGGTTTGAGGGAGGATGGGGAGGTATGGGAAACACACTCCACCCCCACATGCTTTCTTCATAGTGCACAGCCCACACTGCTGGCATCAGCAGCAGCAGGTGGCAAGTCCCTGGGGGTACTCCTGGCCTGTGCAACCGCCTAGTGGTGTACATCTCCATCTGGTTCTGGGAGCTGCACGTGACAGCAAGCAGCCCATCTCTATCGCAAGGGGCTCCCCGTATTTCACTTACAGGCCCTGGGACTTGTATGCCACAGGGCGGTAGCCCCATGCAATGGAGTCGGCTGCCTCCTTCACTCCTTGCCACCATGTGCAGCTCCTCGGATGTTGCTGGGAAGCAGGCTCCATGCCACTTCCAGTGGAGTCTTGGGAACTGAACAAGGTGGCGAGGAGTGGGGAAAGCAGCTGGCTTCATCATGTCGGGCTTTCTCAGCATGGCACGCAAGTCCTGGAAGCTGCACATGAGCCAGGGGGAGCCCTGTGCAATAGAAATGGGCTGGCCTGGCTCTACTCCTTGTTGCCACCTGCAGCTCCTGGAATGGGCTGGATCAGTGAGTTGCTGGGCAGCTGCACCTGCATGGTCCATGAACATCTCACGGGCCCATAGCCTGCACTGTGGAGGCGGGCATATGGGAGGATCCACATCCTCTCTCACACCCCACAAAGTTCACCCCCCCACATATACACCCAGCCACACACCTCAACATGTCCTATGCTCCGCCACACAGATACACCCCCTCACAAACTGCACATACAGACCCACCCACACAACCACATGCCACACAATATACAAAAATAAGACTCTATTTTTGAGCTATTATGCAATCACATCTATATACACTACATAAACACATAAATCAGGACATTTAAAAGAAAATTAAAATACATTATAGTAGATGCTTGATTTTCAGTATATAATCTGGATTTTTTCTGGTTCCAAGACAGCAATCCCTCCCCAAAAGGAGTACTTCTGGGAGCAAGCGGATGGACTTTCAATGGCAAAGGGCAGGGGTTAGGGGCAGGACTTCTGTCCCAAGATGGTGACCAGGGGGCAGGGCACCTGCCAAGGGGTGGGGCTACTTTTGCAGCCCTGGACAGCTCACCAAAACTCATTAAGTCGTCTTCCACCCAAAATAATTACCCACCCTTGTTCTAGTTCAAACCAGAATTATTTCAGGAAAGTCCTGTGATATATGTCACAAAAAATGTCAGAGTAGCCCCTTCTATGCATTACAGATACCATGCAAGTAATCAGTTAATTGTGCAATTACCTTGAGACCAGCTACAGGTCCAAAGTACTTAGAGCATGCCATAAAAAACTCTACTCAACTGAAACGGTAGACTGAAATGTGTACTAACTTTATAGCTGGTTGCTATTCTGCTTTAATTTGCACATGTAGCATGTTCTTCCCTGTGACTGGAAGCCCCAGCAGCTGACAGAGATTCCTGCTATAGGTGTGCACCATGCCCAGCCAGGGCTGGAAGTCCTGCAACTGAGGGGACTCTTAACCCCAGCATCTGCTGACTCTCAGTTGTGGGCTCTTGGCCCCAAGCAGCACAGCTCTTTGTGTCAGGACCCACCTGGGTTGCTGCAGTGTGGGGCATTGCAACTGTCACAATCTCTCAGCCCTGGTGGTTTCACACACCCTCAAGGCTGGCAGACTGCAGCAGCTGTGATCTCCCAGTCCTGGGGTTGCATGGGCATCCCTACAGGTGAGAGCCACTCAGCTGAGAGGGCTTCCTGCATGGGACTTGCTTCTTGTCTGGGCTCCCCCTGCACTGGCAATAAGGCGGGATGAGATCTAAATCACAATCCCACAATCAAGCCTCTTGCTATGTATATGTGGCACGGCAGGAAGCACCGTTGTTGTTTACCTGCATGTATAGAGAGGCCCTGGATGATCCCAGTGAGTCTGGCTTTTTGTAATCTCAGAATCTATGAAGAGTTTTCAAAATAAATCTTAAATTAAGGAGTCCTGAATAAAGATCTGTCTGTCTGTCTATTCTATTTAAGTTTTTTCCAGTTGGACTAGATTAGCATAGTTAACTTTCTGGAGTCTTTTCTTTTTCTTACACCAATTGTTCTCTGCCTATTATTTCTCATGCATTACTGAAAGGTTTGACTACTTCCTCTGATTGGCCCATGGTGCAAGACTCCATTTCCTAAATGTTGCATTTTCAGACATGGACTTCAGAGGATTTTCATTTGCTGCCCTTTGCCTTTAGGAGAAGCTTTCTAAAAACACCTGCCCTCCTATTATATTATTGTTTTACTGCAAAAGCTTTCATTAATCTTTCTTTTGCTGTCATGCCTAAAAAAACCAGACTTGACAACAGTTAGGTTGCTCTCAGACCATTGATCAGTACTGATTTTATTGTTTCTTCATGCTCCCCTGTCCATTGTCTGCTGTCTGATATGTAGGCTAAAAGCTCTTTGGGGAAGGGACCATCTTTTTACCTGCATTTGTACAGCACCTAGTACAGTTGAGTCCTGGTCCATCACTACAGGTCCTAGGTGCTACAGTCAAACAATAGCAGTACAACATACTGTGCTCTTCAACAGTACCTTTCAACCTACAATGCCTTAAAAAGCATGGGGCTTGATTCATCCCATGGATTCAGTGTGTAAAATTTGCAAGTCTCACCTTGCCTGGTTGTAGCTGTACCCAAGAGGGATTCCCAAGGGGAGGCCCTGTGGTAGCACAGTTGTGCCCCTCCTATGGATAGCAGGATGGAAGCACGGGAGGTAGAAACTGCTTTATATTCTAGTTGGAGCTCACTAAAAACCCTGCCAGTGGAGGTTGCCTGGGAGATGTTCTACATCAGTCCCTCTCCTGGATACTGTGGCATTATTCTCCCCTTGACTGACCCAATCACTTTTTGGGCAGCACCAGCTTGCTCCAAGTTTCCTGACAGAGCAGGATGTTGCACCCCAGTTGCATTGCTGAGTTCTCTCTGTGGGTGAACTTTCTGCCATCGTGGTGCCCACTGCCAAGTTTCTGTCAGTAGAACTCATGAGGAGAATTGGGCCCATTAATTAAATCTCACTATCTGTGAGTTACATAAGGGATTAGAAGTTTCATTTCAACAGCCATTGAAATGCAGCCATTCAAGTGCACATTGTCACTAAACAACAGTTCAGGACAGGAAGTTCCGAAGCATATTGAACCAGACTGAGACCACAGGGGATTTTTGGCAGATAAAATGTAATTTTCTGTGTTAGAATTTGGCTATTACCAACCGACCTCTTCCCCAAAAAAGGCCATGACATGCAGCGACTGCAAGGCTTAAGTTGCTAGAGGCCTGATTTTCCATTGATTTGTACCTTGCATAGCCCTATCAGTGCAGAAGGAACACAGGCAGTACCGGTGTTGTGTTGGAGTGCAGCACTACCAATGATGTAAAGATGTGACAAATTCTGATTTCGTAGCACTGTATACTCACTCTATGACAAGATTAGTTGTATTCTAGAGGAATTCACCCTGGTGAGAGCAAAAGGCATTTGCTTCTGCTACCTTCTTTTGAGGGTGGTCCAATAAAAGATATCATGCTAAGAATTCTTTCCCTCGCAATTTCTGGACCACCATGGCTACAATGTCACTCTTACACTGCCTTGAGGTTTTTGTCAGAAGGTGACTTCTTTGTCCATGGGGAGCCCCAGAGGAAGGTAGCAAATGGAAGGTGCAGTGTATTGAATTAGAGCTCACCACTGTTGATCTAGCCAGATTCTGCAGTCTTCACACCCTTTTCAGGCTCTATGGGAACCTTATTGACCCACTGTAGAAGGGAGGTTGCAGCTTTCTTCCAATGCCTGAATTTCCACTTCAGAAACCTTTCCTCTGCCAGGAGACCTGTGACCTGAATTATGTCAGCATAATCTGGGGTGAATCCAGCATATTGTCTGACATGCATGTCAGTCAAGAAACCCTATCATTACTTGTCACTAATAATGTATCAATGGGGTATGGTGCAGAATTAAAAAAAGGCTGTCTTCTTCCCCACACAAATTGAAGCCAAAATAGCTGTGAATGCTCACAGAAAGAGCATACCAGCATGGTTAGAGTAAAGATGATAATTGTATGTTGTCTAATCTTATCTGGATATGTCCCCTCTAGTGGTTTCCTGCTGGTAAACCGCAGAAGAGTGAGCCAGTAGTAAGTGAGCTAGAGGAAATGAGATGAAACATTGTATGCCCCTTTGGTTAATAAGAGGTTTGTTTCAAGGATATTGCTAATTAAAACAAACAGTGTTTTCCTCCATCTGGGTTTTCAAAATCAGTTTCAGGGGATGTGGGGGAAAAGCTGGTTGCACTGAGAATTATTTGTAGTATAAGAAAGCCATTTACATGAAATATTAGCATTGCGGTAACCTTCATTTTTTATAGACTTTAATAGTGAAGTGTAAAGTAGATTTTTTACAAATTATGATGAAAGTGGTTTCACTCGCACACAGTCCAAATAAAAAAACTCTTTAGATTCTTGGAATTGATCCTTCAGCCCTGACCTGGGGCACAAAACCTTCCATCCCCCCAGGTTCACTTGAATATCAGCTACAGACTCTTCATGCCAGTTGCATTCAAACCTAGGGCTACTGAACTTGCAGAATTACCATGTTTACCCAAATCCAAAATGACTTCAAATTCAAGACAACCCCTCAATAATTAGATTCTATACATGGAAAATTATAAATGTGTTATAATTTTCCACATTTAGAATCCAATTAGTGGAAGGTCATCTTAAATTCATCCCTCCACTGCTGTGGAGAAAGCAGTGGCAAGGAGCGAGGGGCCAGAACTCACCTCTTGCTCCCCTGTCACCTGCTGCCCACCCCATGCCTATCCTCCCTTGCTCCCTGTCCCCTCTACCCCCTCCACTTTCCTTCTGCTACTGAGGCCTTGCCCCAACAGGGAGAAGTGACAGCAGCACCTTGTTGGGCCAGGTCAGGGTTGAAGGTACTGGAGTCAGAGATGAAGGTAAGGGTGGGAAGGGGAAGTTGATGGGGACAGACTGCATGTTCTCCCATGTGATCCCCCACAGCCACACATATGGGTCTTCTCCATTGCCTCATCCCCATCCTGCAATCTTCCCCATGCTCTCCCAGCTGCGTGTCCCCTCTGCTACCAATCCCAGCTTGGGGCAGGCAGCATCTCAGCTCTGGTTTCAGCCCCAAACCTGGGGCTGAGATCAAAGATGAGCTGTTGCCTGCCTCAGGCCAATACTCAAATACAAGGTGAGAGGCTTTCTTGCCCCTCTCCCCATGCTGATTGAGGGAGAAAACTTGGTATTGTATTCTAGCAAAGACAGTATTGATTCCTGTGGCTCCTCTCCTTGATCTCTGTCAATGTTACCTTGTACATTGGGTTATGCTGGAGTGGTCCAAAGAGAGAATGACTGGTGGTGTATAGGAGATGTGAAAGCCACTGTGTTTGCATCTTCTCTGCCTAGAAGTCCCTCCACCCCACGATGGAGAGGTGCAGATTATGCACAGGGCCTTCTATGAGTTTTCTGTACTTTGGTGGATTTCACTTTCATTGAATGTATAAGAAAATATGGACCAATATTAGAGGAAATATATGTTGCGGGTGTGACCTTTCTAAATAGTTTTGTAATCTTGTGGTTGATATTTATTTATTTAGCTGTTTCACTTGGATACCCGTAGCATGGGGGGTCATTCTGACATCCATGGGCCTGATCATATGGCTTCAGAGATCAGATCTGATCGTTGGACCATATGTTGGACACTCCTGCTTTAAATCAACATGTATGGACTTTTTGAACCACCAGCAGGTTAGCAGTTTCTGAATCTGAGCTCCATATATGAGTACTTGGGATAGCATGTTGTGTTGGTGCTGATTTGAAAGTGAGGTGGGAGTGGAGATTTGAAGAGATGATACTACTTGGTTTTTATATATCCCAAGTGTTATGACAGTAGAGGCACCATTCCTGGCACCATTCTAGTAAAATGGATCCCATTGGGGTTGATTTGGAAGTCAAAGGAAACTGAACCCCCTCCCATTTAATTTTGTCCTTTTCCAGTTACACTTTCCATTTTTAAGTTTTTGCTAGGACATGGCATTTTCACCCTGTTTCTCTTCCTCCTCCTTGAATGGATCCTTGCTAATGCAAGCAGCTTCTGTTTACTTCTTCTCACCTGTACTCTGTCTCCTTTCCTTTGTTGTTGTTCTGTTGGCTCTCTGAGGGCATACAGATGGTAGCCTGGCAGACAAATGAGGTGGTACTACATGAGAGGGAGAGGGAGAGAAAAAAAGGGCTTCCAGCAAGAGTCCAGATCTCAGATTGTTGTGGCACCAGAGCATTTACTGTATGACAACAGCTGTTTATTGGACCTTGACAAGTTGCAGGTAATGTGTAATTTTAGGAAAACAGCCTAAGCACAGCTAGTATACTGTATGCGTCTTGTCACACCTGCTAATATACCATGCTTCTGCCATTTATCACATTCAGTCAGCTAACAAATATTTTTACCTGGTTGCACCTAATCATTAGGTATGATTTTTAAAGGCGAAAAACTTCCCTCACTTTCACAGTACTAGCACAAGGCCCAGGGACCTCTCAAATCAAATTAAAGCCTTATTAAATAGACTTTAAATGGTATATTGACCTTGTACTTCTTCTCTGCAGAGGTTGAAGGTGCATGAGGGGGAAGGATTCACTTCACTTTAAGTGCAGGAAGGAGTTAATAGTAAGGCCATAACGTGCATACTTGTAAGGATTTTATAACATGGCTATGAGGGATATAGGAATGCCCCTGAACTTATAGGAAACCTAAAACTTTCAACCAATTTTCCTTAGCATATTGTTCCTTTGACAAGATAGGTGAAACAGTAAATATGGTGAGAAAAATTGTTCCGTATCCCATAAGCTTTATGAAGTACATCTTATAAAAAGAACCCACCAAGCAGATGTCAAATGCTGTTTTTAGCTTAGAGGATGTAACAGTGCTGTTTGTTATGATATGTCAGCATATTGCTATAGCAGATCCAAAATATTTCACATGTAAAATAGCCAAGCTTGTAAAACAACAGTTCAGCAAGACTAGAATGTAGTAGGCAGGGGGAAAAAATAAAACCAGTCACAGTAGGACAAGTCATTTAGCTAGTCATTGAGTTAAGCAAAACAAAGCTAGAGAAAACTTAAAATCCTATAGGGAGATTGCCTGAATATAGTACTGTATTTCTAATACAGCTCAGCAATTGGTAGAGGACACCTAGTGGAGGTCTGTAGAAACAGCACATTCCTGGTCAAGGCTTGTCTACATAGTGCTGCTCTTAACTTCCCTTGCTCCATGCAGCTGTGTGTGTGTGTGTGTGTGTGTGTGTGTGTGTGCTCTTAACTTCCCTTGCTCCATGCAGCTGTGTGTGTGTGTGTGTGTGTGTGTGAGAGAGAGAGAGAGAGAGAAAGAGAGAGAGAGAGAGAGAGAGAGAAGTTTAGACATCCAATGAAACACATTGCACCAGCCCTAGTGGAGAATGTAACTATGAGACCTTTTAGCCTCTTGTTCTCAGCCTAGCAAGATCGTGGGAAACAAATTCTTGGTCAAATTATGCTGTAGCTTGAGAACAAAATTTGCCAGAGAGCATTTTTCATGACTTAGTATTAATGTACATTTGTCAACCTGGGAGCAGTAATGATGGGATGTCGAGAACTTTCAGTCCTGAGCCAAAACAACCAACAAGCGGTAAATCTGAGTGGGGGAGGGGGAGGTGGAAGGGAAGCAAATAGGAGGAGGAAAGGTGGAAAGGGATTGAGGAAACTCTTTGAGGGGATATTAAGACAGACTGAAAAAAAATATTTTTTTGGTGCCATAACTTCCCCTTTGATCAGGAAATTGAGTGACAGCAAGAGCCACAAGGAACAAGAATTGAATAACTGTTATAAAGAGCTTAAAGTCTAGAGAGGCACTTGGTTTCCAGAGTGAGACTCAGAGGTATAAGTAGCCAAAACACTACAGTAATGAGCCTATGGGCTAGAACGAAATTACAGCAAATGCTGCAGACTGAGCTTTGTCTTTCATTTAAATCTATCTTAATTCTCTGGGTTGAGAATTGTTTCTCTTGATGTGAGATTTCCTGGGTTAGCCAGGGTTTTAGAGGAATTATACTTCCAAGAAAGACAATGTTTATCAAATGGTCATAATGGAAAACCTTGTTGTTTCATTTGCTGGGTTTTTTTTATCTGAGTTTCTTTGTTCCATTTTCTTGTTTTGATAGACAAACCTTCCGTTGCTTAAGCCACAATAGTCACTTTGGTTAAAAATAATAATATTCAAAAAGGAATCCAAATACTAAGTAATTTATATACCATTTGTCAGTGTTTGGGAGTAAATCGTGCATGTGTGTTTTTCCCCTCTGTTCACATGCTTTCTGTGTTCAATCTACTGAATGAGAGGCTAGGGATATATTTCTGATATTAAAATAATCTAAAAGGGATGACAAAGGCTAGCAAACTGCAATATGAGCTACCATGTGTCTTTGGAATGATGGGAGTACATGTGTCATTTTTTCTTCACTATTGCCTTTTGCTCTGTTCCTATAGGAAGGCTAGACAGTAAAGTGAACTTTACAAGACAGCAGGATACTTGTAAATGTTAACATGCTGCCTTCTTGCAAGGCCTGAGACTGATACAACCAGAAAGTTACATACACAGAGACAGGAAAAAAGGTAGCACAGTGGGTTTGCTTCTGTATGTTCTGTGTGTTGGGGGTTTTTTTGTTGGTTGGTTGGTTGTTTTTTGTTTAAAAGATATTGCAGGCCTCCTTGCTGTTTCAAGTAGCTGATGAGAAAATATCTCAGCAAGGATCTTAATGAAAGTTAACCTTGTACTTATTTTGGAACCTCATCTTGGGAAGGCTGGCCTCATGATGGCATATTTGCATTTTGTCTTAACTAATCCTGATAATAAAAGTGGGGAAATTCAGGGTGGTGATTTTGTCAAAGTGAAAAACAGACGTTGATTGAATCAGCTATTACACCTGACTGATGCTTGTGGCGGTGGATGAAGTTTGGATGCATGGAAGTATTCGTGAAGCAAAAACACTTTCCTTGGCGCTCTTCAAAACAGGGGATAAAGACCATTTCAGGCCCCAACCAGGTGACAATGTAAGTGTGACATTCTGTACTTTGAGAGAACAGTTTACATGCATTTGTTATACTAGAAATAGCTTTATTGTTTTGGAAAAAAAGGGTGCAAATCTAATATATGACATGGACTACAGACCAGCACCAAAAAGTCAAACATTTTCTAGCAACAGAGCTTGGGGTTGTCACAGCTTCTTACTCCACACAAATGTCACTTCCACTTGCATATGTATGTCATTCATGGGTGCTTATTTTTTTTAACTGAGTCTTTGGAGTGCCACCAGTTCTTATTGCTGGCTATCTATAATTACATTGCTGCTGTCCTGCAGGGCTCACAGAAGAAATGGGACTTTCCAAGGTATCTGAATGAGACAGGGTGGGTATCTGGGACTGAAAGGTCATTCAGTGCCATATGGCACGGAAAACTGGAATAGGAGGCCATGGCATGGACATGGGAGGAGGGTAGAAGGGACAAGAAGCAGCCACGTAGGAGACCCAAGAGGCGGGCTTGGGCAGAGTTGCCTGGGGTCTTTAAGGAGAGGCCAACTGAGATTACAGCATCAAGGGCCCAACAGATTCCCTTTGGCTTTCTGGTGCAGGGACAAATCCTTGAAAATTAGGGTTGGAAAGGACCGCAGGAGCTCATCTAGGCCAACCCCTTGTTCAAAGCAGGACCATCCCCAACAAGCTCACCCCAGCCAAGGCTTTGTCTAGCTGGGTCTTAAAAACCTCCAAGGATGGAGAGTCCACAACATCTCTGAGTAACCTGTTCCAGTGTTTTACTGCCCTCCTAGTGAGAAAATTCTTCCTAACATCTAACCTAAGCTCCCCTTGCCACAGCTGGAGACCATTGCTCCCTGTTCTGCCATCCACCACCACAGAGAACAGTTCAGCTCCATCCTCTTTCTAACCCCTCTTCATGGATTTGAAGGCTGCTATTAAATTCCTCCCTCAGTCTCCTCTTTCGCAGACTAAATAAACCCAGCCCCCTCAGCCTCTCCTCAGAAGCCCTACCCCCAGCCCCCTCAACATATTCACTGCCCTCCACTTGAGTCTTCCTGGGGCTTGCCCATCTACAGCCCAGCACCCTACCGCCTAGGTCCCCCAAATAAGACCCCCCCCCTCCGACTCTTCAACATCCCCTCCCCACCCGCCAGGCCACAAGGGGCGGGGCCAAGGGGCAGGTGGGCACGGTTTCGCCGCGGGTAAATGGCAGCGCCGGCGTCCAATGGCGAGTGAGGAAATGGCTTAGGGCGGGGAGAGAGGGAGAGGGCAGGGCCAGAGGGAGGGAGGGGCTGGAGCGCGCGTGTTGGGGAAACGGGCAGAGAGTGCGAGACAGGGCGAGCGAGCGAGCGAGCGAGCAGAGGGCGGCGGGCTCCGCTGCCTTCTCCCTCCAGGCAGCGGCGGCGGGAGACGCGGGCCGGGCCGGGGTGATGGGCGGCGCGCGGCAGGTAAAGTCCGCGGCGGTTTCGGCTGCGCCAGTGCTTGGGGAGCTGGTTGTACGGGAGGACCCCAGTGTATAGGGACTTGCAAAGGGAGAGCCTAGTGTATTGGGGAGGGGGGGAGTTGCAAGGGAGGACCTTAGTGCGTGGGGGTTGCAGCGTCCCGGGCCGGGGGAACCTGTCCCGGTGGCGGGGGGCGGGTAGCAGCCGGCGCCCTGCGCGGGGATGCTTCTCTCGGCGCGGCGACGGGTGGGAGCCGGCGCGGGGCAGCACCTCCAGGTGCGCGGGCTCTGCTGGCGCCGCTCCGCCAACTTTCTGTCCTTCCCCGAGCAGGGCCGGGGCGGGGGTGTCGGGGGCTTCCCCGCGCCGCGGGGCTGGGGCTGAGGCCGGGGCCGGGACCCGGGCAGGGCCGGGCTGCGAGGGGGCAGCGCGGTGCGGGAGCCTGGCAAAGTTGGGAGGAGGAGGAGGAAGAGGTGGGGAATGGCTTATGTAAACCCCCCGCCCGCCTCTTTCTTCCCTCTTTTGTGTGCGCCTTCACTTCTGCAGCTCGACGCTAGATGGCCGGCTTGGCCCAGGCATAGGCACTGCCCGCGGGCTGCACGTCCCTGCCCGCTTCTGCCCCTCTCTTCTCCCCTCGCCGAGCTCCAGCTGCCTCCGCACGGGCCCGGCAGGACTTCCCACCCGGCTTGGGAAGTCCTTTTTTTCACTTGTTGCTTGTCACTTCTCGCTGCTTCTCTATCTCCATCCTGGTGTCCTGCCTGGCTTTTTTTTTTTTTTTTTTTTTTTTTTGAGTCTGCATCTCCAATTGCCGGGCAGTGTTTGGATAGAGAAATGTCTGTGGAGATCTGTGCGGACTCTAGAAATCTAAGGATGCCTTTCATGGCGAGCAATGTGGCAGTAAGGGAAGTTTGAGGTTGGATCTGAAGGGGAAAAAAACTTTCTCATGAGGAGGGTGGTGAAGCACTGGAGCAGGTCACCTGAAGCAGCAGCTCTCAACCTTTTGTTT
>JAGPOW010003648.1:32004442-32024202 GCA_030014935.1 Caiman crocodilus | reverse complement strand
GCCCACCCTCCCTTCCCCCCCCCCCCCCCGCCCTCCCCCCAGGAGCCGCTCTCAGGCTGGGACTCTTGCAGCATGCAAGGGCAGTGCTTCAGTTTCCCAAATATTTTGTCCTTTAAAGGAGAATCCATTTTTTAAGTTTGTTCATGGCCCTTTCATATATTCTTGGAACCCATTTTTGGCTTGCATGGGTTGAGAAACTCTGACCCAGAAAGGCTGTGGAATCTGCATCCTTGGAGGTTTTTAAGACCCAGGTAGACAAAGCCTTGGCTGGGATGATCTAGCTGGGAATGGTCCTGCTTGGAGCAGGGGTTGGGCTTAGATGGCCTCAGAGGTCCCCTCCAACCCTCATTTTTCTCTGTTTTTATGGTATAAAGACAGGTATCTTCTACTTGGAAACAATGCCATCAAAGTTACCCCTTTGATAGTTTGATGGTGTTTTTAAAAGAATCATGTTGTTTATTCATTTAACCTTTTTCTACAGCAGGGTGTTGACAGCTGTGGCTCCCTTGAGTTACCTCTGGCTGGTTAGGGTGTTGTTAGGTCTGTGTTGTGTCCAGGGTGATAGGAGTCTTATGCAGAGTTCAGATGATAGATGTTTTGGATAGGGATGATCCTGCCTCGGCCAGAGGGTTGAACTAGATGCCATCTGGAGTTCCCTTCCAGCCAACTTCTCTCTGATTCTGTGTCCTGAATTTCTGCCCCCCCGCCTCCAATCCTTTTTTTTTTTTTTTTTTTTTTTTTTTTTAATATTAAGTGGCAGGGTTGGTTAAGAAACTGCTGTCATTATGCAGTTCAATATTAAAACCTGCTTTTGGTCAAAGGAAGATCATCCTCAGTTTTGTTTGGAATGAACAAGTGCAACATGCTCTTCTTCTCCAAAGACCACTGGGTAGACAGATTTCAGCTTCAGATTCTTCTAACCGGGACCTCCTAAGCTTATATTGATGACATTTCATAAAGGCTGGACCTTTGTCTGTGGCAGGTTAGGGCATTGGGTCTATTTTGTGTTGCCAGTAGTCTTTTGTAGAGTTTATATTATGAATTATATGTTCTTTAGCAATCCCTTGTAGTTGGGAACGATTGTTTTATCTGTGTGGTTGAAGATGGCTGATGAGGTCCATCCAGGATTGACAGATTAATGCAGCTTGAACATGTGTTTCCATGTGGGGTGGGTGGTACTGGATTTTTTTATTTGTCCATGACACACTGTTTCTGTTGGCCCTGCTTTTCCGTTTCCTGTTGTCATGCAATTTCAAAGTACTGAGATCCCTGCAGCAGACTCATTCCCCATTTGGGACAGTTCTGGGTGATTAGTCTCCCAGGAGTTGATGTTGATGTTACATGGATTGTAGAGGGTGGTTTGGATAGAGATGATCCTGCCTCAGGCAGGGGGTTGAAATAGATGCCCTCTGGAGGTCCCTTCTAGCCTAACTTAGGTCTGATTCTAAATTCTGCAGTTATTAGGTTCGTGTTATATTTTTAATTCTGTCATGACACTTTTCTGATTGAATTTAAGGCACAGAGCATCAGACTTGGTAGGCTGATCCTGTGCCCAGTCTTTTACTTTTTGTTTAATGGGCTCAAAACTTTGGCACGCAGGAATAGACCCCATATTTGCAGTCAAATTCAAAAATTTGCATATTTCGAAGATTTGGCTTTTAGAATCCCGCTTTGAAATGGGTTTTATTATTTATGCAAAAAATGTGTAAGTTGTCAAGTATTTTAATGTATTATGGATATTTGAACATCACTGAGATGATTCATAATTTATGTAGTGTTCATATAAAACAAGATCACAGAAAAGTCTTGGAATCCATTGTCTTGGTTTTGCACAATCAGTACATTGTCTTTACAGTTCATGAGGCTCTTGGATATAATATGAAGGAATATCTACTTGTTGGGGTGCAACACCATTTAATCAGTGACATTTTGATCCATGATGGAGCATAGCATTCTCTTATACCTAGTATAACATAAAACTTAGAATTAAGCTTCAAACAAAAACAGAATCCCTCATAACTGGTATTCACATACCACACCTATGTTAGGGTTTTTTTTAAATGTTTCTATCCAAGGAGAATCAGTATTTCAGTTTTGACTCTGACAGCAGATAAGATGCAGATTCTTTTTCTGGCAGACATTAATTATTGATGTGTGCCATTCCCCAAGTGCATGAAGAAACAGTTTTGAATGAGCAGAGCCAAAAGAGGAACTAAGCAGAACAATGATCAAAACAGGCAAAATCACTTTTCTTTCCCTTATGGTTTGACATTTACAAGTGAGCTGAGGCAAGCCAGTTTTCAGTTTCAGCTTTGTAGTGGACACAGCAGTCAGTTATTGAATCTAGAATTTTAATGTGTAGAGTATCAGTTTGTTCTGCACAGGCAGTAAGTAAATCATTTTCATTTGTCCAGATCACTCTATATTGTTGTTTTTTGGTTGGTTGGTTTGTTTTTTGAGCCTGAAGCGTCTCACAGATGAACTGGTTTGGTAACAATGGGCAAGAGCTGCTGTGTAATTATTAGGGAGATACAAGATTCAATTTACAGATATTGCGGTTGTGGAAGGAGGGGTGGGGCTTTGGATTATCTGGTTTCTCACATTAGTCATCCATGACTCCCAACACTAGCAATATTGACAGCTTGAATTGAAATCTTGCTTTGATGAATGCTGCTCTGAGTGCAATTTTTGCTTTGCAGTTTAAAATGCTTTACTATTCCTCTGTTTATGCCTAGACTTGACAGGTGATTGGACAAATTAGATTGTGAATCTGGGAGGTAAAGAATATATGACTATCTTTGCATTGCATAGGTTACAGTATTGGATTTATAGTCACGATCTGTAATATGATGGGTAGTTTAATATGCATTTGATTATTTAAAACTATGAATATTTGTAAACTGAAGACAACTAAAATCTTACGTAAAATGGCTTTTTATTTTTTGCATAGAATCTTATGCTCTCACAATCTGAGTTGGTTGGGTAGTTGAGAGTTTAGGGATTACCTGGTCTTTCTCCAACCTATTTATTCTGCCTGAATTTGTGGGAGGTACTAGGAGCCTTGTTATCTCAGGCAGTTCAAATGACTGCATGATGACACCTAGTTTATAGCTCTGATAAACAGAATAATTATTCTGGTACTTGAAAAGGATGACTGAAATACTTACTAGTGTAAAAACATCATATACATTATGATGTGTAATCACATCATATACATTATGAAACATCTCAAAAACATCACATACATTAAGTGTGGTGATAATATCTACAGAGACCTGATGCATAATAACTATTTATACTCTAAAGATATTATAGGAATTTAAAAGAAGTACAAGTTCTTCTCTCTCTTTAACTTGGTTTAATTTTATTGCAGTAATGTTAACGAGTTGATCTGTCCTGACGAAAGTAAAATTGGTGAAGACTGGAGATATTATTTTTGTTGCCGGTACTATAAAGGCCTCCAGTCAGTGCTTTTATAAAGCCATATGTAGGAAGAACTAAAAGAAGAGTTGGATGTTTCCAACTTGCAGGTCTTGGCTTCAGCTCAAACTAGACCAGAATGTTGTAAGTTTTTAGAGTTGTGCTAAATTATTTATTAGAACCTAAGTAGAAATTTGGGCTTGGATCATGAAGATGCAATTATGTTCTACAAGTGGGTTGCTCTAGTTTCCCTAGTGTTTTGAAGTAAGCAGTTGACTTTTACAGAATTAAGGATTTCTTTTTTAAAATAAAGTTTCTAATATAGGTTCTAATTTTTCAAATTTGTAATGCATGTGAATATATGCTGTTATCTTTCTAAAGCTGTGTGCAGACTTCTTGGTGCTGCTTATACATGTTAAAAAGGAGTAACTGCAGTTTGAGAACAAGACCATTTTCTTAATTTCACTGCTGATGTTGAGGATTTTGTGGGCTTGTCAGATAATGAAGCTGATATGAACTATGCTAACTTCACTTGAGCTGTTGGTGAAGGCTAGAAGAAGTACTGTAGGAAGGTCCTGTAGCTGTTCCTGAGAAGAATAAATAGAAGAGGCTGAAAGAGAGACAAAGAGTGACTAAGGGGCACACCAAATGGAGGTGATTAAGTTGAGATCCTTCTCTGTTGCCATCATAGGAGAGACTCTTGAGATTTCTGCCATATAGATTGACACTTTGACTCAGAATTCTGAGAGTTTAGCCAGTGATTTCTGTGGGGTCAGAATTTTGCTTTCACGCATCCTGAAGCTGATATGTAGGCTTCAGGGTATCATCCTGGCAGGAATCCTCATTGTACTTCTCTTCCTCCTTAGCTTCCCCTAGGGAAACTGAGTTTTTAAACTGGGCAATGGTTGCAGACTTCATTAGTGTTGCATTGCTGCTCTGTCGTCTTTAGTATCCTGGAGCCAAGGAAGATAGTAGGTGTCTGGTTTAAAATAAAAAAATCCTAAATTACATGGGAAGGATTTGATGGGGTTTATAGTAGAGTGCTCCCAATCCAGTTACAGCAACTAGAGGCATAAGTGTAAATTCATATTTCCATTTTCCAAATTACCTTCATTCCTTCAATATTTCTTTATTTTACACTTCATCAAGTCTTTGGTAAAGGTATGGAGTTGATGTAATCTATTAATACAACTAACATCTAGACTTTACATTTAATACTACAATAAAAAGCTACTCTGAACCATATGTCAAGGGATGGAATAACAGTGTTAGATAAAAATCAGAATGTTTCTTTTGCCCAGTAAATGCTCTCAAGTTGTTCAGTTAATGTGTTACTAGGCTGCTTGTTTCTGAGCAAGCATTGAGCCACTGTGCAACAGAGTACAGGGCCAAAGCTGACCTATCTCTGGAATTCCTTAATGATGGATTTACTTCATAGAGGATTTGCATTCAGCACAGTCAGGTCTCCAGATAAGTTGTTACAGGATATGAAGGAGTGGCAGAATAGAAACAAGGACAATATACAGCTTTTAATAGTTGCTAAAGATGCATGTTAAAATATTTATGGCATATTTTTCCCCTCATAAGAATGAGTTAAAAGGGAGCCCTGCAATTAATACATAGAGTAGCTGGCAAAATTCTGTTACGGGAAAAGCAATGTGGCCTTTTCATTTTATATTCTATGGAGAGCCTTTGTGCAAGTGACAAGAGAGAAGTTAAATCTTTTGGTTTCTGAGCTCCAGAAATTGTCCCCTTTGGTTGTATTAATTGTGGTTTCTAGTTCAGAATGAACTATTTCTTAGTTTTAGGTCTCTTAAGTTGCCTTCAAGAGCATCTCTTTCCTCATGCATGTTCATACATTCTGGGTACTGGAAGCAAGTATTTAAAATGTTCTTAGTTTGAAATGCTGTTTCAATACTAGCATGTTCCAGAGTAAAGGAAAAACGTACATGTTTGAATACATGCATCTTGTTATGATTATTTTGCTTATTGCTGTGGCCAGCTGCTCTTGAAGAATTAAGAACACTTTAAGGTGAAGAGGTTATCCTTGCTGTTCTGGTGGAATAAAGTAGACCCAGTCATTGCTTTGTCAGGTTGTCAGGACAACAGCTTATTATTGTTCTGGCTGTTTTTTTCCCACTGCATCAATGGAGGGAGCTGTTCAAAAGAGTGACTGGCTACCCTGCCACATTGGGGCTGCGAAGATTGACATTTGTGATTTGGGTTACATATATTGCTCTGGATTTGTCAAAAAATTCCCATTGATGATGAATGCAAACCCACTCTGAGAATAATTGTTAGTTGAACAAATGCAAAATATCCTGTTATGTTTACGCATCTTTGCCCTATTTTTCTCAGTGGCACTTTCATTACATCTCTGTTTTCATCCATTTTGAGGCTCAAAGCAAAATGTTTGAAATTTGACAGCGTGGAACTTGTGATATGGATAGAGACAAGGCAGGAATAGGTTTAGGGGCTACATTGTGTCAGTTTGTGTAGTCTGACATTGGAGCGCTAACAAGTAAAACCACTAGGGATCCCTGCTCTCACTAGATTTATTTGGTTGTGTGCCATGAAAAACATTTCATGGAGTGATTTGATGGAGTGTCTAGTGATAAGCTGTTTGCTAATCTTATTAGTTTTGCTAGATGGAAATTGGATACTCTGTACTTCTAAAAGTCTGTATTCTCTGTAACATACTAAATAGATAAGGAATGCCCATTATTATACCAGTCACTTGCACATGAGAAACAAAATTTCTAAGAATGTAGCTATCTAATTATGGTAAAAAAAAAAAAAAGTTAAATAATTATAACTATATTTATTTTAGTTTGTTGACCTGCTCAGGAGAAGTCTGTGGAGAGGGAAGAGACCTTTTTTAAAAAAAGAAATGACACATGGGACTTGTTTTTATGGATATCAGTGCATCAAGAAACTGTCGTCTTTCTTGGTTTAGGAATTGCTTGGATTTATATGTTGAGTGTATGTGTCAATTAGCAGTTGTTCAGGTAATAAAAATCTGTTCATGAGAACAGTGCCCTATGGTTTCCAACTTCTTGCCAGACCAGCAATTTTTCATTCCTGCTTGCTTTCTACCTTGGGGTTTGTAATGTGTGCCTACTGCAGTTTTTCTCTTCTTGTATCTTTATTTAGCATTTGGCTACTATTTTATGTATTTTGGCATATCACAGTTTTGTTAATACTGCAAATGTCAGGCATTGTTTCAAAGTTGTGGATCTACAGATATTAATTTGCATGCTCAAATGACCAGCTAGGTATCGAAGTCACCATTTGGTTCTGAAAATACTGTGGCTTTGTGTAAAATGCATATTTGAATATACGATCTCCATGTGTCTTTGAAAAACATGCATATTGACACTCCTCACAAATTCTTTCTTTTTCTCTTTCCGTTGTAGACTGAATTCAACAATGTCAGCATTCCAGTTGATTCATTTCACTACATTTAGTGTCCCCATAGGTCAGAAGTTGTCAAAATTTTTCACTGGGAGGACAAAGTTTAATAGAGATTCTCATGGATTGTTTCTTCCTCCTCATACAATTCTGTGAAACATGCAACTCTTGAGCCATGCAACTGCAGAACATTTCTTTTTGTGGTGGTTGTGGGGGTGGGGGGGCAGGGGACAGCAATACTAGTCCCTTACATGTACAAATAATATTAGTTTAAATGTGTTAAATCCTTTCCTATTTTTTTTATACGCAATTTAGCAAGTAGTAGACTGCAGTATCTGTTTTGCATAGTAGCCAGTTCTCTCTAGACTACAACTATGTGGTTCACAGACTGGCACTGGTGACTGGAGCAGTCTGAGAAACTCTGCTAATCAGAAAAAAATATTAACAGGTCTCGTAAGCAGAACATATTGTATCCATATAGTGTTGCAATCAATAATAATTTTAAGTTGGTGTTCAGTCTGTCTGTCTGTCTGTCTTTCAGAGCACTCCATCAACATCTAATTTAAGCAAAGCTACATTGTTTGCAGTTAGCAGACTCTTACATTGAGGTATTAACATTTCAGGATGGATCATTCCTTTCCAGGTTGACATTGATTAAAAAATACAATTTTTCATCTTGGGATTGTGTAGATGATGAAAGTCAAATCTTATTTTTATACACACTCTCTGCTTTTCTTTTCTGAGAAGGAAAAAGGGATCTGGAGCCTTTTGTAGTTTTGTGTAAAACTTGAACGTAGAAATGTCTTGCAGTTTGTGAGAATGGTGGGCTTGCTATAGAATTTAGCAAGAATTTCAGTTGTTATTCAACTGTAGTATGCTTTTACTTCTTCTCCATAGTAAAAAGATTTTTTTTTGTCATGATGTTGACAAGAGTGATGAAATGTCTAAGATGAAATTAATATAATGTACTCTTCTTGTGTGCTGGGGTAGGTGGCAGGGCATTGAAGAGGTACTGGAGCCTGTGCAAGGGAAAAAGAGCACAGCTATGCTGAGCCCCCAAGATTGGAGATGTGGGGCAAAAGCAAGTCACTTTTTTTCTGTTTCTAAAATGGGAGGTGACGGCAGCCTTACCAGTATGTTGGGCCCCTACACAGAATTCTCTCACAGGCCCTAGAGAACTCGTGAAGACCGTAACACTCATGTCTCTGGAGCCTTGTGCTAAAGTTTGCCCCCAATTAATTCTGGTATAAATGTTTACTTGTTCATTGTAGATTGGGGAGTATAAAGCAGCCAGATTTGATGCTAGCACATTATTCCCTTTTTGCCATTGACTAGAAATTGGTGTTCCTTATCTATACTGGGCTGATCGTGGAATTGGGAGGACTTTTGACTTTACATGTGCCTTGCTTAAATAAAATGTAAGTATCTGCATTCCTTTAGTGGAATACTAGCAAGTTTAAAACTATAATTTGGGACTCAACAAAAGAATAAGCACTTAAAGAAAATAGCATCCTTTCAGGTTTTGTCCCAGATATAACTTACTCACCTTGTCACTGAATTATAAAACATGAATAGCAATGTTCATGTTTTGAGCATGTGAACATGCACTAAACTACTCAACTGGCTGTCTTCCAAAAGATTGTTTCACAGTTAGAGTGAGCAGGACAATTTGAGTTTGAGGCTGGCTCTCAGCCAATCAAAGCAAGTGATGTAACTACTGATTCAGCTTCTTTGCCCTGACTACTAAATTTAGTACAATGAAGCCTTGGTAATTCATGCTTGATTTATCCATGTGGCTGGATAGATGAAATATTTTGGAGGCATTTGACAGTCTATTTTGGAATCCAAATGTAAAGCCCTCGGGTCTGATTATCTAAAAATGATTGGTCTTCTATGTGTAGTCCAGGCACGGATCCAGAGGCTTCAGAATAGGGATGTAAATATCATTAAAAAAAATTACCTGTTTAACCTCCTCAAATTATTGGTTAGACAGTCCCACTGCAGAGGGGCAGGGTGGTGTGGGGAGCTGGAACCAAGGGTGATGTATGGGACTGCAGTGAGTTCTGCTGTCAGCTGGAACAAGCCTGTGGTCACAGTGGGCTTTGTGTGGTGAGTAAGGAGTGGCATGTAGTGGTGCCTGCAGCGACAGTGTGGGGCAGCGGGGTCCCCAGCTCCATGCTGCCCACTGTTGGGGAATGACTCTGGCACGGGCTTCCTGAGAGGTGATGTGATCCAGGCTGTAGCATTGTGTGATTTCTGCAGCAGGGAGAAAACTAGCTGTTAGTTGGGGGAGTGGGGTTGGGCAGAGCTTAAATATGAGTGAACTCAGTGGCAGGGCTGCCATCACGTGCTTTAGGGGTGGTTTGCATGGAGCCAGGCACCCCCCCATCACTCCCCATAGCATCCACAAGGGCTTCCACCTGCTGGGACAACTGTTATGTTATGCCTAGTTGTCTCCAGCCTGTTGGCACCTGCAGCCTGAGGCAGCATTTCTGCCTACCCACCCACCCCTGGACTTCTGCTTCGGAAGGACCTGTGGTGGCTCTCCCAGCCTGGAGGCATGTGGTGAATGGATGTGTAACACAGGATTGCACTTGAGGCTTCCATTTGTGGGCTGAGTGCCCTTTGCAAGGAGCCGTGGCGCTGGGGCAAGCCCTCAGCTCAGCGGGAGGAGTGCTGTATCTGCTGCTGGCTCTGTCCCCACGGGGAAGGGATCATGCTGCTCCCTTTCTGATCTGGGAGGTAAATGTTAAACAGTGTAAGTGTAATTTTACATCCCTAGCATGGATGCACTCCACTTCCTGAACACTTGGCAGGGGCAGCAGTAAGGGGTTTCTTTAAGCCCACAAAGCAAGTAAAACTTCACTCCTCACTACTCCTTTCCATGCTCAGAAGCCTGTCCCATTTCCATCCTCTTCCCCTCTCCTGCCCCTGCCACAGTCACCTGTCCCTGCTGTTCTGTGGGTGAGGGCAGCTCCAGAGCTGCTCCTGTTGGGCTGCCCAGGAGATGGGCTCAGTCCAGTCCAGCAGCAGCAGGTGAGTTTCCCCTCCCTGCCTGATCCCCCTGCGTATTCTCTACCAACCCAGGAGCAGGTGTGGGGAAGGGAGAACCCACCCACTTGCTGTTGTATTCATGCTGTCCCCAAGGACACAACGGCGCCAGACCAGAGTAGGGGGGAGGGAGTGTACTTTTAAACAGGAAGGGGAAGGGGGGATTCTTACCTGCTTTGGTGACTAAAAGATCTGCAGCTGTTGCTCCTGTGACTTGGTGTGCCTGCCTTTTGGCAGGTGCAGATTGGGATTGTGGGTCAAAGTACAGTGTTTGTTTGGGAGGTTTTAGATAGCTGGTTCTATAAAGATCCTGAAAAACCCTCTAGCTTTAAAACGTAACTTTTAAAAGTATTTTTTTAAATCTATGCAAATAGTGGTTGAACCTAAGTGAAAGAGGTGAGTATATGCTTAGCATATCATAACAAACACTGTTGGTTTGAGCCAGATGTGTCTTGGATAAATGCACTTTTATCTGATAGAAGCAGGACAGAGAATGGGGATAATTTTGTCTTTTAATGTAATTTTAATCCTAGTGCTTCTCAGCTGGTAGAGGAAGCTGGTTTATTGCTTTTTCAAGATTATGCTTGCTACAGGGAGTGGGAACCTTCTTTTTCCACCATTTGCCTGATGTTGTCTGAGATTTGGAGAATCTCAGGACCTGTCTACATGTTCATAGATATTATCATATTAAAGGCTGCAAATATGGATTTTTTTATTGCAAACCTGTCTCTTTGGGGTGCTGGTGATTATCAAGTTTTGGATTGACAGCCCTAGTCTGAAATCCTGTTTAGTCCTAAATCAAGGACAGTACAGGAAACAATAATACCTATAATGCTTGAGGAACTTGGGTCATTGAATCTTGCGGTCCCTGCCCCCCCCCCTAGCTATTACATTCAGGTCATTAATGTTTTTCATAAATTGCTTAAGCATTATCTTGAAATTTAAGTCTTTTGTTGCTATTGCTCCTATTGGAAGG
Source organism: Caiman crocodilus (assembly GCA_030014935.1). Taxonomy (NCBI): domain Eukaryota; kingdom Metazoa; phylum Chordata; order Crocodylia; family Alligatoridae; genus Caiman; species Caiman crocodilus. The sequence continues at coordinate 32,013,344 of JAGPOW010003648.1, read as the reverse complement.
CTTTCCAAGGATCTTCTTACTTTTTAATGAGTAGGAACATTATTTTAATTTCCATCTTGAAATTTGTTCTTGGTCAGTTTATACCTGATTTTTTTGGTGCCAGAATTGACCATCACTTTAAATAGCAATTCTCCATCCAATGCTGATAAAAAGCAGTCCTATCCATCTTGCTCCTTATTTTGCTAAGCCAAACAAGCCAAGCTGTCTCCTAACCATCCTCCTAGTCTGTCTCTACACCTTGAACCTTTCTCAAACATGGGTGACCAGAAGTGCACATAGTATTATAGCTCACCAATGACTAGTGCAATGGCATTAATATTCTCCTGTCACTTGGAAATGCCTTTCCTGAAACACCCTGGGACACGCTGTATTTTCCTTTTTCAGTGCTACATCACAATGTGGCTTATGGGCATTGTGCAATTTGAAAACTATACTTGTTTTTTTTTTTTTTCTTTTGTCATTTCTGACCAGTAGGGTATAGTGAAAATTTGTACTAGTCCTTAGGTGTGTGATATTTCACTTCATACTATTATATTTCATTCTGCTTCTGTTACTCAAGTTTTTTAAGGTCTTCTGGTTCTTCCTTGGTATGCTCCTCTGTATTGGCTATATCTCCCAACTTTGTGAATTCTGCATATGTCATTAGTGCACTCTTTCTAATGCCATGGTCATTAATGATCCTGGAAAAGTTCCACCACTAACCTCCTTCCATCCTAATAGAACTAGCTGGAGGGTAGAACTTGGACTGATTCCTGTCTTCCCTAGGTAATTAATGAAAATATTAATAACTGTTAGTCTGAAGCCTGATCCTTGAGGAACTCCATTAGTAAATTCCTCTCTTCTCTTTCACTGCAGTCCATTATCACAATATCTTTTTTTAGTCAGTTCCTTTACAGTTTGTATTCTTTTACAGGTCACTTTACAATTCATATCTCTTTCTATTTAACTAACAGTTTCCAGTGTGGCACCATATCAAATGCAATCTAGATTAGATCCTACTGCATTGACTCTCTCTGTAGAGTCAAGTATCTTGACAAAGCATCCGATCTGTCCAACATGATCCTCCTATGATAAATCTATCTTGCGTTTTTATACCACTTCTCATTTTTTTTCTGATTTCTTTTTGTTGCCTTACTAATGTTTCTCAGTGTTGACTCAGATCATTTTAAAGGACAGAGGGCACTTTAGGACATAATGACTAGAGTCCTTTGGTACTTCTAGCAAAGTGCCCCCACTGCAACATCATCTCAAAACTACCACAGATATTGTGATGTATATGCATGTTTGTTTTTTGAGGGAGGCAGTGTTTATATACTAGACAATTGAGATGTATACAAATTTAAATACAGACAAAGAATATAACTGCTTTTACCCAACGGTTCAAGTCTAGGCTAAAATACGTTATCTAGAGGCAAAAACATTTCACTTCTTGCTCTGACAGTGATTACTTGTACATACATAAACTTAGAGTGTGAAGGAGTCTCCTTAATAGTGTGGTTCCTGAGATTTTGAATTTTGTTCTTAGGATGAAGCAGGTTACCCCATAAGTAAATATCTAAAGGTAATAGGATGTTTATTTAGAGGCAGTTACTATAGTAAATAAAATAGGTTAACCTGAACTTATCTTATTCTACTATAAGAATATTTCAGTTTGTGAACTGATTTGATTGTACCAACTCTTATGACACACCATGAGAAGGAAAGTAAGTAATTGCATTGGAAAATGTTTATCTTCCAAAAAAAAAAAAAGCTTAAATAATCCTTGTTGTAGAATTGAGTCCTTAACTGTTCTAGGGGAATGACCCAGTAATTCATGAGCAACTGCCTTTCTCTAGCTAATGTGGGACTTCCATATTTTTGTGAAAAGTCAAATCAGTTGCTTGTTAAAACATTCCTTAAACATGCTTGTTTTAAATTTAGGATGTTGGAAAAATGAGTTGGGAAGTGAGAGTGTTTATTTTGGAAGGACTTCTTATAAATGATAGAACAAGAAGATGTGTCTTTGACTTTTTAATGGTCAGTCAGTTCGCATCATTCAAATTGTAATGTGATAGTTGATGATAGTACATTAAACATGATATTGTTAAACATAGTTTAACATAGTTAAAGTACATAGCTCTTTTCTTAAAAAGTGTATGGTTCTTTTCTTAAAAAGAACAAAATTAAAATAAAGCATTCACTACAAATGTGCCTTTTCTGGTCCAAGATGAATGACTTGCTTTCCCCACCCCCCCATACTTTATTTTTCAGAGAGGACTACAGTCGGATATCCTAATAACGAGACTTTGTTTGCAAAAAACTGATCTTTTTGTAAAATAGGGGGCACTCTGTTCTGAACATTAAGGCAGAGGGGATTAAGTGCTCTACACTTCATGGATGGCAAGTTGCTAGCTGTGCAAAATACAATGCAATCCTTCAGCATGCTTGCTCACATTGACACTTTTCAGGAATTCAGTGGTTTATCTAAGATGAGGCTCTACAATCTGTGACTCATTGGCCAAATCTGCCTATGGAACCTTTGGATCCAGCCCACGGCAGTAGGCTATCGGCAGCATTCGGCAGAGAGGGACATTGGTTCTGGGTGCTCTCTCCATGCTGTTGTGGGAATGAATGCTAGCTGTGACAGGGTCCTAGCACCTGCCCATCTCATTCCTCCATCTGTAGGTAGAGAAGGTGGCCTATTCCTGGTCTAAGATATCTTTTCTAAAGACACAAGGCTCAAGTCTCCACCCAGAAACCTTGGCCATTAATGGGTGTTGGGAACTTTAAAGATCTAAAGCCCTTGATACCTTTCCACATGTTTCTTGCCCACTTGCAAGAGTATGAGAGTCTTGTGGATAGGGAACAGGATACCTCTTATATGGTAGTAAACCTTTTGATCCTGGTCACTAAACTGCATATCGGTAGCAGTAGTCCCATGATATGAGGATGTCAGTCTTCCAGTAGGTAGGGAAGACCTTAGTGAATGTGGAGATGATGGCAGAGACCAATCTGAGATCTGTATGTTTGACTGCATATATGACAGTTCCAGAAAGAAGGAATCAGAACTCTTGGTAGAGATACGATAGCTTTTATTAGACCAACTAGACAGTTGCAAAAAAAATTCCTTTATTTGCAGACTTTGAGGCACATGCACCCTTTCTCAGGCATGGAAGAGTACAAAGATTGTAAAACTTCTTCCGGGTAGAAATGACAATTCATATTTCACAGGAGACCTGAAGGAAGAAGTTTGTTGATGTAACCCCTGTTCTCCACTAGTTCATCTAAGAATCCAGATGGTCTCAATGATGCTCTAATAAGCAATAGTAAGAGCTTCCTTTTTTCATGCTGTCTACTTCCATCCACTTTATTAGGTTTTGACTTCTAAAGGGCTCCAATCAATCTGGCTGTGTGTGGTTGGCTTCTCTGCTTTGCTGGTCCAGATTGGTGGTAACAAATGCCTCTGTTTTTCAAGTCCTTTTTACAAAGCTGGATCTGGGGTTCAGGATCAGAATTACAGTAGTGGAAAATACAGAGCAGAACCTTTTGGAACTTCTTACCAGACTGTAAACAGCTGTCTTGTCAGAGTAAGCTCCTTTCTCCAGGCGCTCCTGTCACACTTACACCCCCCCCTCCCCTTGGTGTAAATGCATGTAAATGTGTTTTATATGATAGCTTTTCCCCACATTAAATAAAGCCCACATCACAAATACCACAACAAACCAGTACTAGAATCTTTGGTGAATCATGTAGGATAATTTTAATTTATATAAAATAGACAAAGTGACAAACTTAGCTGGTTTATTTTTGCCTACAGAGGGAGTAGGGATTTTACTTTTCTTTTGAGCCTTCTAGCTCTGAAACTTGCTTTTAATTATTTGCACTTTTCTCTCCTTCTCATCCACATTAAGTCTCACTAATGATAGAATAGTTGATGCTTTTTGTGGACATCTTAACTACCCCTTGCTAACACTACCCTACGATTGCATTAAATCCTTCCTTTTGAATCTGGGGTATTACATATAAAATGAATCAGAAACCTTAAGAGTCAGCAGGATGTTTTCTGTATCTTTCTGAACATATTTAATGGTAATCTCTTTCTTTTTTGGTGACTGGAAACCATAAAGGGAAAGCTACACACAGATGTGTGTGTTGCTCACAAGTTTACCTTTTAAAATAATGCAACCCTGAGCAGAGCAACTGATGGAACAATTTCAGTAGTTTTCTTTTTAAACCTAGGAGGCACATTGGTCTTAATTTATACTAATCGTTTAAAAAACCCCAAATCCTTAGCACTGTACAATATGTAATCCACTTAATGAAAAATGAAAGTTGAAAACAGCATGACTGTAGGTGAAAAGCTTTTCAAAAACCTCTGACTGCATTTCAGATGGAAGTGGGTAGCTACAGGTGGCAAACTTCCTGAAATAAGTCCTTTTAATATATTTTATAAGTAAATTGTATCTAATTCTTTCCTAATCTGAATAGAATTGTTGAATGTTCCCTTCCACTGCTTATTATTTGTAGTTAGCTTACCTGTTTGTCTGTGCTTGGGGCTTTTTTTTTTTTTTTTTTTTTTTTTTTTAAGTTTTCACGCTTCCAGGTCTCAACCATCTTTCCCTCGGGCCCTGGTTGTCTCCTTTTAAAAAACCTTATTATGTTGAAGAAACAAAAATGTTGTTTTTCTTTTGAGTCAGTTAACTCGATCTGATAAAATTCAGTGTTCAACAGTGTAACTTGGACTTTTCAAATCACGACTGAAAAAATATATATATTTTTTCCCCTTCTTTCTTCCCTTCTGGATAGCACTCTGAATTCCAGACATGCTTCCAAAGCAGTCCAGCAGCACCTTGGATCAAGGCTATATTTGCTGTGCCTGGCCAAACTGTACTGGTCAAAGGAAACACAGAACAAGGAAAAAAACACGTCAAGAATATGAGAATAGCTTTATCATGTTGCTAGTAGCGTGGGGAGGGAAAGGAATGAAGTTGGTAGTGGTTCAGAAACAGAAGAGAATTCTTTCTTAGCATAACTGATCTCTCTTCATTAATGACATACCCACTTGATGCAGCATCAGCCCTGCATATGATTGCTTTATAACTAGTGCTTAGCATTCATTAATATGGGCATTTTGTCTGACTTATACAGTTCTGTGGGTGATCATGAAGTCTTGAAGCTTTTTCATTTGCTAGAAGCTTGTCTGATCCCTGAACCCTCTCCCAAAAAGGGGATAGCTCAATTGAAATGGGGATTTTGAAAATGGTCTTCAGAGATTGCAGACTGTCATAATCCCCAATTTCCTATAATTGCTGTGCCTCACTTTTTTTTTTAATAGCTTTTGCTAGCTATAATAAGTTGATATCTGTTCAGGTCAGTGGTTTGGTTGCAACTTCAAAAGAAAAAATGTTTTCCATGTTTGTTTAGGGCTAGGTGATTTACATTGTTTGCTGTGTTGAGGTTTTTGTGATGAAACAAGGGGTGACTGGTGCCTCCTGAGTCTGGGGGGCACAGATTGGGCAGGTCTGTTGGCGGGCCAGAAGTCCCATATCCACTCCTATACGTTTGTACCGCAGCTTAGTGCTGCCTCCCTTCCCTTCCCTCCCCTCCCCTGCCCCCCCCCCCCAACGCTGCTGTCCCGCGCGGCAAAAAAACTCCTCTGTGCTGAGTCGGTAGCCAATCTTAGGGGAGATGCGTGTCCCCCTATGTCCCCCCCTAACAGTTGCCTGTGGATGAAACCATTCTTATTTAAGAAAAAAAGTCTGTTTAGTTCCACTGAAATTAACACACGATGTGAATCGACTTGAGTGACATGAAACAGCATTGGTCATTAGCATTATAAGGACGTGGTCTGAACTTGTGATGGTAATTATTTTAAATGTAGTAATAAATCTTGAAGAGGATATATAAGTGAATTAAAGACAACATAGCATAAAGGATGTGGCATTGTCATAAACCTTTTCTTTTCTTGTGAGCCTCCATAAGTTTTTCCCCATTAGATACAAAGTGTCAGTCTGAATAAACCTTTGTAATATGCCAGTTAAACCTATTTACTCTCTTCTAGATATGCTGGTACTTAAAGGATCAGAGCAAGCTCTGGGGGGAAAACACTTGCCCCTTTTATGGTACAAACTTTTTTTATTATTTTTAAAATTGTATTCACAGGTTTATCAATAACAAGTCTTTTATAAAGACCCCAGGCTATACATGTGTTTGGAGACAAAAGGACTGTGATGGACAACCATACAAATAAACTGGTAGGGGCACCACACTATCTTGCTTTAAGAAGAATGGGAAAACTTCCTGATTCAGGCCAGTCCAAGCTTTTGCTGCCAAGCTGTTAAGTCTTACGTACCTTTTTGATTTCCTCTTAGAAAACTGATGTCATTGCATTTTCTCAGTACTTATGGTAAACAAACCAATCTAATACAGCCCCAGTCTGAGGCAGATTTCTTAGTGGGAAGCTTTCTTCTTCTACTTGCATTTCTTACCCACATTCAGCAGGAATGGGCTTTTCTTTTTCTTTGTTCTGGGATTTATGCAAAGAGAAACAGATGACAGTAGAGCTATCGAAGGCATTCTGTCTTCACACTTGCTCAGGCATGGAGAATTAAGTAAAAATGAGGGGATCTGAATGTAGAAAAATACTGAAGAACTGAGCCTATCAGAGTAATTAATCCCTTATGCTAGGGATGGCTTATATACCAGCAATGGATATCCTGATGGAGTACCTCAAACAGTCAGATTTTCCAGGGAATCCATTACTGTAAGCTTCATAGCTTAGTTGGTAGGGTGACTGGCAGTGAACTGAATAAATCTGGGTTTGATCCCAAGGGAGGGAAGTAGATTTCTGCTTCTGTTTAATCTCCTATCCAATGGGTATCAGGAGCTACTTGAGGCTAAAAAGCAGCCAAAGTGCCACATCACCTCCTTGTACCAACCATAAAGATAGTAGAGCCCTGCCTCTGCCTCGGTGGGCCTGTAAACAGGGCACCTTTTTTTTACATTGCCCTAAAGATTTACTGCTAGGCCTTATGATAAAAATACTAGTAATGGAGTCTTTGGCCAGACTCAGACATGCAGGCATATGTGGTTTGTGGCACTGCATACCACTTTGCAGTACCACAAACTGCACCCCTTGCACATTAAACCATGTGTGGTGCTGCTAATTTGCAGTGCTGGGACAAAATTTGATACTGGGATTTTGCAGTAGTAAAAAAATAGAAAAGGAAAAAATAACACAATGCCTGCCAAAGATGGGGACAGTGTGCTTGAGTTGGGGGAGTGGGTAGCCCTGGGCTCTGCTGTTTGCTGCTTCCCGGTGTCTATGTGCCTGAGCATGGGGCTCTGCTTCCTCACCTGTCTCAAGTCACGCTGAACCCCAGCCAGCTGCTCTGTGGCTGACTGGGGCATAGAGTGCCTCAGTGTAGGGACCCCACAGTAGACCCCCTGTGCTGAGGCACATGGAGATGAGGGAACATCCAGGTCAGGGCTGCCTGCTCCACTGTCTTGAGGCACACTGTGCTGGCCAGCTGGGGCTCAGAGTGCCTCAAATGCAGGGGTCTGCAGTATGCAGAGAAGGGAGCAGACACCTTTGGGATGCCTGCTTCCCTGTCTCCATTTGTCACTCCCCAGCTGGCTGGGGCATAGGGTGTCTCAGCACAGGGCTTTCTGCTGACTAGTCCCTGCGGTGAGGCACCCTGTGGGCAGCATGTGCACTGTGGCACAAAGTAGTGGCATAAATTTGTGCTGCTTCTACTTGCGCCCGGTACAAATGCATGCCCTTGCTTGTGTAGATGCAGCCTTTGTCTGCTTCCAGGTGAGCGTGGGCATGTGGTATGTTGCACAGCAGACCCAGCTATGGCACCATACACTGCATAGTCAGGCATTCCGTGTTCTTCTACCTTGCAGCACAGCGGTTTTTTTGACTCTGGGAAATCCTAGGGTCAAAAAAGCCCCATGTGGATAAAAAGCAGGGTGGTGAATATGGTGTAGTGCATGCTACCCAAAACTGAAGCCTGGCTGGCTGGAGCCACACTTCAACTGTTGGTCAGGCTCTTAGCTGCAGGAGTGCTGTGGCTGCAGCTTTCCTGGCCCCCAGGACTTGAGGTAAGGTTTGCTGGAGCCAGCACAGTTGCTCGTCCCAGCCTTCCCTACCCCACCTGGGGTAACTTACTGCATGCCAGAGCACGTGTGGCATAGGCATTACCTGGGGACAAGTAGCAGGGGCACAAGATATGTCACTACTACTTGTCCCCAGGGAACCAAACGTCTGTGCTTGTCTGTATGTGGTCTTTGAGTTTTGTTAGTCAGATGTTCCAGTTTGCTGCTACAGGAAAGTCGGTGTCAAATCTATCCTCACCATGTAAGAGGGTGATAATTTTGAGTAGTAAAAAATCTAATCGCATGAGATAAGGTGATTCAGATATAATTTTCAGCTCATGTTCTGAGATGCATGCTAGGTCAGGATAAAGTTCTTTCACCTACGCAATATTGTGGGCATGTTGAAGTATGGTGCTTTACTTGCTTTCTGATCCACTGGATATGGGTCATTGCTAGAAACAAACTGATGGATTCATGGTCTAGTATAATAACCGTGTAGTGATACTTGTCATGTAGCTGGTAAAAATGGTAAATAAGTTTTACATTTTCAGTGTTAAGTGGAACCATATCCTTTGCACCACCTGTTATAAAGTGCAACCTCTACAACTTTAAATAATTATAGACAAGTTGCTATTATGATACTGGAAGAAAAGTAAATGATGTTTCATCAGGACTTGTTCTTGTCTTTGACTTGCTTGTTGTGGCAGAATCGCCACCTTGGGGACCCCTCTCCAAAAACCTCTCCCTGTGCCAGCCTGAGGGGCGGCTGGAGAATCCCTCAGGGCAGGGGTTTCAACCCGGGTCACATGACAGAGACCCGGAA
>JAGPOW010003648.1:31991197-32004342 GCA_030014935.1 Caiman crocodilus | reverse complement strand
TGAGGCACCCCAAGGGAGGCACTCGGAGCCTGGAAGGTGGTCGGGCGCAGGGAGGTGGGCGGCTCAAAACGGGAGTGCCCCCTACTGGCCCGCCACACTTGTATTGCCTTGTGCTTTTGATTGAGGGGCTTCGAACAGGCTGTTTTATAGTGCCTTGAATGACATGTTATAGTGTGAGGAAAATGAAGCTACAATTAATTAAAAATAAAATCCCAACAATTTTATGGACTGTGTTAATCTGTCATAGGTTATTTTTAAGTAGAGCTGCATTTGTTTGATGTGCATAATGGATACTGTTCAAAATTAGAAATGCAAGACTGTTAATGAATCATTCTTCCCCATGAACTGTGTGTCTCTATGGGATGCAGGCAAGGTCATATTTTGATATAACAGATTTTTTTCCAACTAGCTTAAATCTAAATATGATAAAAAGTCAACGTGATCAAAACACTCCTAACTTTTGAAATCAGTGTGACCTTTGAAGATCATGCATGTCTGCACATGTAATATCAGATTGACTGATATATGTGTACACATTTTTTGTTTCAGAAAATAACCTGCTGTGTATGGTTACCAATAAATTTATGGCATTTTTTGAATTAGCTGTTGAAAGGGCAGCTATAAGTATAGTAATGTTTTGCATAAGAAAATTGCATGGTTACATCTCAGCTTCAGCCTCCTAAAAGCAAAAACACCTTTTCCCTTTTCTGTACTTTGTTTAGGGCTATTGCAGCTTGTCATTTTGTCATTTAGAAGTTACAGTTGCTAGCCTTCAAGAGTCATCTTGGTACAGGGTGCGTTAAAGATGGGATGTGTTGATGCTGTTAATTTTCTGCCAATAACTGAAGGATTCATGAAACTTTCCCAGTGATAAGGACACAGCTGTTTGTGATACTTTCTTCCTCAGAGAAGTTATCTTTTGATTTGGGGCAGCAGTAGCAGCTAAAGCAGCTGCAGATGGTACATTTTCAGCTCCATGCTGTGGCAGTTTGAGAGGGTTTTTTGCATTTCTTTTGTTGGTATGTAACAAAAGAGTAGCATAGTGCTTGACCAGCTAGATCAAAAGCATTTACAGTCTAAAAACTTTTTACAATACAGATTTTTTTTCCCTCTGCTAAAATTAAAATACAGCACTTCTGTTTTTCAGAACAGAGAGGCAGCTATTCCAGGAATGTAGAGAGTTTGTACTTCATGATTCACATACACTTTCAAAAAATCCTTTCCTGCCTGTTTTTGTGCCACTAAGTTTCAACAGACTGAGGAAAAACAAGTCAGCTCAGGTCACGTGGCACAATTTTTTTTTTTTTTTCTTTTTTAAGCACCATACTCCCCACTGAGTATTTGGTGCATCACAAGCCTGGTAAATACAAAGAGAGACTTACCAAGACTTGTTTGGGGATGAATAGAAGCCTGATGGATTTCAAATCCTTTTCTAACTTCTTCATTAACTTTCTTCCAAATGAGAACCACAACATCTAATAAACCTTAGTCCCAGTCCCCAGTTTTTGTCTATGTAGCTGACTTGTAGGCCAGTCTGGCTAATTTGTATGATTATTCCAAATACATTTCTGGCATACTGGAAGTGTAATGCACTTGAGACTTGACCTTTGTTTGTCATTTTCTCTTGGCACCTTCAGGCACAATTTAGTCTTCTTCTGATCAGAAGGTGGAGTCAAACAGACAGACATTTTTGTCATTATCTACAAAATGGAAACTGCAAAATTATCACTAGAGCTATTCTGCTTTTACCCTGTCCCAGATTCAAGTAGTGGCAAGTAATAATCTCTTGTCATATTTCACAGATCAGGGTGTCAAACTCTTTCAGGCCTATGATCCCCTCTCATCCTCCCTTTCCCAGCATACAGAATCCAGCAGCTGCTCTACATTCATGAAGTGCAGATTCTGGAGCAGCTGGAATAAGCATCAGGTGTGGTGCAGTCCAGCTGGGGACACCTAACATGGTGCCCACCCCAGTTGGACTGTATCACATGTGGCACTCACTCTGGGAATTATACTGTGTTTCCTGGCACATTCTCTGCTCTAGTCCATCTGGGACCCTTGCTGCACATGATGCTCAGAGGTGCAATATATACAGCACAGGTCCTGGACTGGTTGGAGTGGGTGTCTTGTCTTGTGCAGTCCTGGAGTTGTTGAGGGTGGGCACTATTCATAGAGTGGGTCCTGCTGTGGATGCTGCATGTGGCACAGTCCAGCTGAGGCGGACATCACGTGCAGTGTGACATCTACCCTGGAAGGTCTGGGATCTGTGCTACATGCCCATGGCTTCAATGTGTTGCATGCAACACTTGTTCCAGCTGCTCTGGTCCCCAAGGATTGCCCCACATGCTCACCTGTGGAGCACAGTTGTGGAGTGACTGAAGTGGGTGTGGCATGGGTCCCAGGCTCTGCCAATAGGACTGGTTTGGCATGTGTTGTGTCTCTTGTGGGTCTCATCTGATCCAGGGGCAGAATTTTGGGCCAGATGGTAGGCTCCATATCTGTTCAGCCCAGCCCAGCCCAGCCCAGCCATGTGGGCCATATGTTTGACACCCTGTCGTAGACTCTCTATGGCCAGGTACAGACATTCATTTTCTCCTGGGAGAGTTGCTGCTGGATTTCCCCCATCCCCATGGCCTCTCTTGCTGGCCCTGGGCACGTGGAAGGAGTGGAACAGAATGAGCTGGATTGCAAGGTGCTGGGCACACTGCTGAGAGCATGAGGGGCTGGCATAGGGGTTGCCTGGGGGTGAGGAAGGCAGCAGCAGTAGCAGCCCCAGAGGAGCAGCCTCAGGTGCCACTGGAGTATCTGAGGCAGACTTAGAGTGCTGGACTACGGAGGAGAGCATTTATCTCCTCCCATGGGGAATCTCACAGCACATTTCTGTTTCTTGTTTTGTGACGTACTCTTTTGGAATCACTGCTTTAAACTGTATCTGGAATAACACTTAATTAAATGTTCTCAGTACATTGAGAGAAACCCATGCCACTGTGCATCATTACAAAGGCCCTTGCCTCTTTTGGATAGCAAAAACTTCTAGGGAATGTTTGGGATAATTACTTACCGAGGGTGACATTTTCATTAGCAGTACCTTCATATATCACTCAAACACTTTAACAAACAGCTTGTACTTAAGTGGTGATCTTGCATGAGTCGTTGCAAACTATAGCCCAGTTTTGTATTGCCAGCCCTTTCTCTGTATGTACATGTATATTATTGCCCATGTGAAGGGAACAAAGGGACAGTTTTTGTTGAAAAATGAGGTCATAGAGACAGACAGAAGTGATTGGCTGACCCAGATTGTCCATGGTCAGTCTATATTTCCCTGTAGTGCACCATGGGGATTGGGAAGGAGGAATGTTCTGGAGCAGCAAAGTCCAGCAAGCAACATAGTCTTCCTGGGGGGATGTGGGAGAAGTTGGAAGTCTGTTCTCTTGTGAGAGAAGGCTTCACATGTATACACATTTACTGTCTCAGGAGAAACAGTGCCGGGAGTGATTTAACCCTGGTTGTTCCCAGGTTATTTTTGTCCTGGAGTGGCTATTTTTACTCGAGGAGAAAAAACTTGATTTCTGTTTCTCTACCCTTTTAATATGAATGTTGCTACTCCACGTGCCTCAGCATCAGAGGCTACTACTACTGGGAGATCTTCAGATGGTCATTGAATGTACAATCATTGTTTCTCTAGAGAGAGCAATGACTCCCAGGAGAAACTGAATGTTTGCATGTGGCTTGAGTGAAAGGTAAGAGAAACTTCATAAAGCAGAGAATCACATTATAGCCTGTTATCCATTAATAAATTATGGAGAGTGGGTGAAAAGCCCAAATGAACTTGGAAAACCTAAAGCTAAGTGTAATTTGTGTTGTGGGTACTGACACGTGTAGATAAAATGGAGAAATGCCATCTGTATTCTTGCTGTGGGAGTTAGGTGACTGTTGCAGAGGTTATTGCGGTCAGACCACAAGATGGAGAAAACATCTGTATCAAAGCTTATTTTCCTTTTTCATTAGTTTTTTACTTTATTTTGGCAGCATCATCACATGGAGTCTTTCAATGAAGATGAGTGAGAAAATGAAGCTAATTCTGTTTTTGCACCTTTTAATAAGAATGTTGCTACTTAGTGTGCCTCAGTACCAAAAGCTCCTACTACTGAGAAGTCTTCATATGGTCATTGAATTTAGTGGTGGGGGGTGTTTTTTAATCAAATGTCTGATGCTTATGAAAATTACTAAATTTTCTTAGCAAAACACACGGCCATTTCAGCAGTATGTCATATCATGTAGCTGAAAGTTCTTGTGCTACACTGTTTTCATAAATTCATGTCCAGTTTATGAAGTTCATAGTAGGAAATGGCTTGCAGGAAGTTTAATGAATTCATAATCAGAAGATGTGGGAAAGAATTGACTTTTTTTTTTTATTTCAGAGAGTCCTCATATGCCTCTCATATCTGGATGGAATAATCATTACAAAGGGTTTACCAACTTCCTGGTAACAACTCCCCAATCCTGCCAAGTGTCACTTATTCTAGTACATTAGTGAGTATCACCAGGCAGCTGACTGGTGACTAATGTAATCAATGATTTGGGTCTGTTGAAAACTATTTGGATTGTGACTGACAGTATATATGATAGGAAAGCTACTTGGATTTATTTAAACAAATATCTGTAACTTCTTGTGTTATGGAGATACTGTTCCTTTACTGTTGCTCTTTTGTGTTACTGAAGATCTGAAACCTTTCTCATGCATCAAAAGCGAAAAGCATTGTCAAGACTTCAAACAAACAACCCAAGTACTAGTTTTAGCATCATTTTGTGTAGCACTCAATTACATCCACACTAAATAAGTGTTGTCATGTTTAGAGGTATAATAAAAATGTAAGATCTTAATATATGCAAGTAAGCACTTCAGTCATGCTGTTGCATGGGTGTCTGAGTGTCGTCTTCAGTAGATCCTCACTGACTGTAGATAATCTGTCTTTTGGATGTGAAACTCAAAATTCATTTTGGTGCTTGAATCTGTAGCTCAGGCTGTTCCCAGTGTGGAAAATAGTACATGTACATATACCTGATGCCAAGAATAATTTCCTGCATATTTAAAAAAAACAAAACCTGTATTTTGTAAGAATATTAAATAAAGTCCACTTACAAAATCTGAAGCAAAAAAGATAATAGGCTGAATAACACCATGAGAAAGTCAAGAGATTGATCCCAAAAATAGTGCTGTTACCATTTTGATTCATGTTTTAGGGTTAAGACTTTTCTGATGGAAACTTATGATCTTTGTAGTTGATGCTGCGAATTTTAAAGAGCATGAAAACAAATTAATTCTGGCAGAATTTAAAAGGAAAAAGCCTATTCACTTTTTTTTAAACTGAACTATGTGGAGTGCAGTCATAGTAGTTGAATGAAAAGAGCTTTCAGTTTTATCATGGTGGAAAGGATTGAGTTCTTGCACAGTAAAATAATGAGGTTACAGAATAAATTAAAAAAACAAACAAAAACCTCTTTCCTGTGACAGATACCATAGATTACTGAGAATGGGGGGGGGAAAAAAAAAGTACAAAGTAGACTTGTCTTTGCTTAAACAATGAAGGTAAATCAATTAGTTTTATTTTGCCAGTATTTAATCACTCTTGCTTTCATTCTCATGCATTTGCTTTATGCTGTGTTGTTGGCTTTGTAAGTAATACAGATGGATATTCAAATTGCCATTTGAATTAGGTAAACAGAAGCTGGCAATTTTGTTTGGTCTTTGGTTAATCTGTAGCCTAGTAAAGGGGGTGTGTGTGTGGGGTGGGGGGGTGGTAAGCATCTGCACTGCCTTAATTCAGTGAATGGGGGTATGAAGTAGTAGACTTGTATAACCTGCCTGGAAACCCATGCTAACGAGTTTTTCCAGGGACCTGAGGTATGCATTTATGTTGCTGGCCATATATCAGTGCAGGCCTATGTTGCTGGCTTGCACTGATATATGCTGCCATTTCTTCAACTTTTTGTTACTCTTGCTAAAAGCATATTGGCTGTAATGAACATGTACTGTTAGTTCCAAAAGTATTCTTTTGACTCTGCCTCTTGATACCATAATATGGTATATTAAAAATATAGCCTTCAGGCTGGTTGGGGCCTGTGAAATGTAATTATTCAGTCCCTGGTGCTGCCCTGGCTCTGGAGTTGACCCCCACACCACATGTGGCACCTCCTTTGCTGGTCTGGGACCACCCAGTCTGGGGTTGGTGCCATGAGCAGCGTGGGTCTCAGACTGTCTGGAGAGGGTGCCATATGTGCTTAATCCATCATAGAAGCAGGGGAATGTGGCTCTGTAGCCCCTGTATTCTGTAGTCTGGTCCACAGGGCTGGCCACATGCCAGTTACCAGCCTGCAGTGCCAGATGTTTGACACCCCTGCCATAGTAGAGCAAAACTGCCTTGTAGCCAGTCTCTTCACACGTGCATGACAAGTGAATTACTCCCTAAACAAAAGCAAGAGACTATCCTTGTCTCCATACCATCCCCATGGTATAGGTCAGATTACCATGTATTAGATGACGACATATTCTCACTGGTATCGGTACCAATACTTGTATTGCCTTCTAATATGGGGCCAGGCTTTCTCCCCTGTTAGCTTTTCATCCCCCAGAAGAGAAAGAGATCACCCGTTTTTATCTATCAGACTACTTTGGGATAGTGAGACTCATCCGATATACTGAAAGTCCTTAGTTAGGCTAGGTATACTTAGAGTGGGATACTGCCTGCACATGTAATCTCTTACAAGCGTCTACCCTCCAGGTATAAAACAGATTAGTATCTTTACCTTGTCTGCTCAACACATCTTGGCTTCTGTCCCAGAATAACTGAAAACACCAGAGTTACAGCTTAACCTTGTATCCTTCTCATGGATAGGAAAAGTTGGGAACTAACTCAGGCAGCATACAACTGTCTGAACTCATGTGTTTCAAACTGTTAAATCATGCAGAGGGTGTGTAGGGCTCACTGCACTAGATAATATTTCCAAGCACTTCTTACATTTGTTGACCCTACTTTACCTCAGCAGTGCTAACATTGTTTCAGACACCATCGTGGGCACATTTACACATACCCTTTGATGCAAATTAGCCTACTTTAATGTGCATTAAAACATGGCTGAAAAAAAACCCAGGACATTTTAAAATTAGTTATAATATCATTACATTTGAGAACTCAGGTGGGATGTGGTAGTCTTTTTTGGAGGTGAAGTACTGTATTATCATTCTTGCTGACCATGTCTACGTGAGGCACTTTACAGTGCAGTAGACTACGCTACTGCAAATGCAGGTAGCAAATTCACTGTGCAGTAAAGCTAAATAGCATTAATTGCATGTGTAGATGCATCCACTGACTTATCAGCTAGAAGCACTGAAGAGCTGCTGAGAGAGCACTTTAAATTCAGCTCCTGATAGAAAAGAAACACATTTCTGATAGCAACATTTTTTTGGTACCTTAGAGGTATAAGGAGAGAAAAAAAAAAAAAAGGAAAATTTTGAAATTCAAGGAAGAAGGTGCAAACTAAGATTGGCTTCTACTCTCAGAACTTTCTACTCAGCTCTAAAGGACTTGTAGTGAAGATTCTAGGACATACTATGACGTATCTGGTTGAGTGGGGCCTGGTTGTTGTAGAGAGTAACATTGGAACCCAACAGATGTGTCGGGGTTTCAGATTTTTGAGGCATGGGTATCTTGATGGGATTATTAAGGGCAGTGATGAGAGGCTGAAACTTCTTCATGGAAAGCAAAGGTATACATAGTCTGGAGAGTGAGTGATTTGAATAACTATCTGTTTAGTCAGTAGTGACTCTCTGGAATGACTGACGTTATCCTGATCTTCATTCTTCTCCATTAAGTCCTCTGTGGGTTACAGAAGACCATTTTGGTGCCTTAATTCTGTTTTGTGACTTCTGAACATTATTTGTTAACAGTATTTTAACTCTTCCCTCCCACTCCCAATTAACTGAAGTTCATTTACAATCAGCACAAAACTTAATGAGGCAGTTTGTCTGGGAATAAAATAAACTATTGTTCTGAGAACTTTTGAGTCATAGACTGAAACATGGCAACACATTTGACTTGTAAAGTTAATCATTAGATTTTTTGACAGCAGTTCAGTTGATTTTACAGCAGTATAAATATTCTAATGTTTAGGCTGACCATACAACCTCCTGCAGTTTGAGATTAGCCACAAAACTTCATGTAATGAAGCCCCTGTTGCCCTTAGCTGCATCAGTATTATTTGCTATTGCTGTAATAAAGCAGAAAAAGTCAGTTTTCAGTGGTTTGTCTGATAACATATGTAATTATATTGAGGCGAATCACTTAAGGCCAATTCATTTAAAATACTAATTGGTACCAATTAATGTATAAAAGTTCACTGTGATTTTTTTTTTTTACTTCCAATTCGCATGGTGGAATAAACCCTTATTAAAGGAGTAAAAATTATTTGTTAAATAGTCTTGCTAGTTTTAAAAGGAGGAATGCGTCAGTGATTTGTGTGCCAGCATTGGGCTTGGGAGATGTGTTAAGAGTCCTGTTCCATAATGGACTTCCTGTGAGAACCTGTTTTGGTTCTTGGCTCCCACAGGTTTCTGTGGGAGTTTGGCACCTAAATAAATGTTTGATGCCTTCTGAGGCATGTTAACCCGCTGTGGACACATCTACACATGCACTTTAATGCACAGTAGTTTATTTTCCTGTGGATTAAAGCTTCATGGAAAATACTATGTTATTACGCTAATGCGCAGTAAAATAGGCTACTGTGCAATTGTCACCTAAAAACTGTGCACATTTGTCATTGTGCATTAAGGTAGCCTCAGTCACGTTTGTTTGTTTTAGTACCTCACATTGAAGGTACTAAGTTTTAACATGCATAAGGAAAGTACCTTAATGCACATGTAGATGTGCCTAGTGTTTCCATTTCCATTCACTAAGATGGGAATAATGGTACTCCCTATTATGCAAGGCCTTTGTGCAGATGGATAATGAAGTGTTCAAGGTGTTACAGTCAGGGGAGTTAAGAAATTACTTGAGAGAGAGAGAATCTGTATTATGAACAATTGGATCTAAGGCTTTTGTCTCCTCATCAAACAAGCGTGTGTGTGTGTGTAATGTGTATATAATATATGTATATAGTGTGTGTATTGATGTAGATATCGCTATAGATATGGTTTTTGCATGTGTAGCAATTTAGTAATCAGGCAAGCTTGTTTGTTTTTATTTATTTATTTTTAAAATGTGAATAAGATTACACTGCTCCAGCTGCCAGGGATACACTGATTGATTGAAAAAGGTTGAAAATCCCTGACTTAGAAAATTTTAAGACCTTCTCTAGTACTTGCTGTGTAGTTGCAGCCTTACCTTGGCATTTACTTATAAGCATTGGGACGTTAACCGTAGTGCTGCGGTCCAAAATTTTTGTTTCTTTCCTTATTTTCCTCTGGTAGTCAGCCTTTGCTTAAAGAATGCTATATTTGGTGTTAAATTAATAGAACTTGCAGTCACCTTTTAAGATTTTTTTTTTTTTTTTTTTTAAGATTGGGTACTAGATACAAGTCATAAATTACTTGTATGTGGAGTGAAGATAATACAGCTTTTAAATGACTTGCAATCTCATCAGGTCATTCAAAAATAAACACTTAAAGCTTTCTGTCACTTAAATGGTTGCATTTAATGAAAAACGGATGCATGTCAACAGCATTCTGTCACACTCTGGGGAAGTAGCTGTCTATATAATAGGATCCATGGAACCACATTGTGTATATTTTAGGAAGTAAACCAAAGCTCTTAGATCAGAGGCAATATCTTTTATTAGACCTACTGAATTAGTAGCAAAAAAATCCTTTCTTTGCAAGCTTTCAGGCACATACACCCTTCTTTAGGCTGAAGAGAATTCAAAGATTGTAAAAGTTCTCCTAGGTAAAAAAATAAACTCTATTTTGCAAGGGGGAGGTAGAGGCTGGAAGTGTATTCCTGCACGTATCTGAGAGTCCTTTTGTGATGGTGTTGTTCTGTGATGGGCTTATTAGGCTGTCTTCTTCCCTAGATATGTCCAATGTTAGAGACAGTCAGGGAGGTAAAAAAAAAAAAAAAAAAAAAAAAAAAATCCTCCTTTCTTGTTTAGCAAGGAAGTTTACTTTTCCAAACAGCTAAAATATGACATCTTCTGTGTTTCAGGGATCTGTTTTGTAGCTGAGTTGGTCTTTGAATTCTCCTCATCCTGAATCAGGGTGAATCTTTTGAATTCTCTTCAGCCTGAAGAAGGGTATTTGTGTGCCCCAAAGCTTGCAAAGAGAGGATTTTTTTTGCTACTGTTGGCTGGTCTAATAAAAGATATTACCTCTGACTCGAGAGCTTTGTACATCTTTCTTTCTCACGGCTACAAAATAGATCCTTCAAATGTACACATGCATTTTACAAGAGTTGGAATATCTGACACTTTTTCTAGATGCACCTAGACAGAGTCATTTTAGGGGCAGAATGGAGTGGAAGGAGAGGAAAAGGAGCAGAGAGAATGACAAATCTTAAAAAAGCATCTTCTTGCAGAATTGTGATCATTTGGAAAATTGTAAATACTATTTATTCGATTAAAGGTCTGTCAATCAATAATAAGCCTATACAAATAACTGCCTTTCATGTTTTCATTTTTAGACTGAAATAAGAAGCAACTATTTCAGATGTGCTTAAATCAAACATGTCTCCATTGAAACTAAACAATCACCTCATGAAATTCCTGATTGCCTTCAAACTATCACAGTGAATGCTGCAGAACTGTATAGACTGCCACAATTTCAGGTTGAATTTTAAAAGATTTACAGTTTATATTATGCAAATTCCAAATCAAGTCAGCATGAATTCCCACAAACAATTTTTTTTTTCAAGTCTGTGTCATTTTATACAGAGCAGGGTATGACAAAATAGAAAAGTATGTTTATAAGAATTCACAATCAAGTAAGAAGGTCTGAATATCCTTGCAGTTTCAACTGAACAATAAAGATCTGTCAGAAAACTTAATGTTATATAGCATGATGGGGTAATGTCTGCAGATAAGCAAAAATTTGTGAACTGAGCTTCTCTTTGTGTGGAGCTGTCACTGCTGCCACATAGCTGATAGAGATTCTTTTCAGCTGTCACTTTCAATACAAAAGAAAGCAGCAGCAGGGTTTGGATATTTATTCCCAGTGTACTAATCTGATCTTACCTCACTAAAACTAAGTTTATGGTCTCCAAGGTCATCTATTGTTTTCTCTGGCACAATAGCAGGGTCTAGAATTTTGGCTTTTCTGTACACCACATAATCACGACCACAAATAGGGATAGACTTTTAAGGCATCTCTTTGCATCCAGAGCAGAATGGTCTCGAGTATTGGTTACTGTCTTGGGGCATAAAGTTTGAGCAGTGCAATATACACAAAATTCTTGTATCCTCACAAAAGTCTGAAGTGTATGAAGTGGATAAATGTATTTCTTATAATTTGTAGTCACTTGTAGTATAATTTGTTGTAGCAGTCTCCTGGAAACCTTTTAAATATTATAAAACTAGCACGTCAGCAAGCATTTTAATCCTTTTGCTCTCAGTAGCTGACATCACTGTAGGTATTCCAGTTTTAAATGCAGGGGTTTAGGGGCTTTTAAAACAATTCCAGAAGTCTTATGACTGTCAGTCTTCTCTGAAATCATGAATGTTAAAGTAATACCAACTAGAAAACAAAGAAAATGGGCAATAGAATGTTTAGGACACCTGACTGTCAGCATTCGATATTCCTCAAACAGCTGTAATGCAGTCCTCTCCCACACAGGGTTTTGTTTTGTTTTTTCAATAGAACACAATCCGAACCTGATACTTCCTTGACAAGTCCATCTTTACAGTTCTGCTGTTTTAAATATTTAAGCTGTCTGAAGTAGAACTTCCCCATAGAAAAAAAACAAAACACCCCAAAACAAATCTGGCTTGGATCAAAATCTTTTGATGTGGAGTTAAGGTGTGTGTTTTGGGTTTGTGTACATAACTAAAATGTAGACTGAAAATTAGAAGGGTGTAACTTTACACCAGACCACAACTAATTTCTGTTTTAAGGAGCCAACTTAAAATTTATGTGCAGAAAATTTCTTCTTCCCCTTTTTTTAAAGCCTCTTTCAGTCTGCATTGGAGAACTATTTCTTTCAACTATTTCCTTCTTACTACATCCCCTTGTGCAACATAGGGACCACAGAGAAACTTCCCTGTGATCAGTTTTCTGAGGCCTATTCAAAGTTTAAACATTCTGTTGGTCTTTGGACATTCAGGATGTAGGAAAATATGCTATATTCAAATATTGCATGCCCTAGAACATGATGCAAATGTTTTTGAAAGGCAAAATGGGGAAAAAAAATAGATCCTTTAGTAAATAACTGAGTAGAAGTAGCTAAGGAGAAGAGCCTACTCATTGTTTGCTCTCTCTGAGCTGCCTTCAGATTTTACCTTTTTCTTCTAACTGGCAGAAACTATTCATGTAATGTGCATTACAATCTGCAGTAGCTGTTTGGGGGCAAAAGTGCTTCTTCCTCTTTCTTCATCTTGTAAATGATGCTTAAGGGTATGGATATGCTGCATAATTATAAGAGAGCCAGGCCTCCTCTACAGAGGAAGGTAGAAACCCCCTGTATCTGACCATGCTGTACAATTCCTTTCTGATCCCAAACATGGTGATTGGTCTGACCCTGAGGAGTGGAATGAGAACCTCTAACGAGGAATCTCCAGGTTTTAGTCCCAGCAGGAGCACTGGCACTAGCCTTGGTTGTGGCTAATGTCCAATGCTTTGGAGTAAGATGATAACTTCTGAAACTGTACCAGCAGGAGGGGAAAAATCCTTCCTGTCCCCATGTGGCAACCAGCAAAGTCCAGAATCATAGGAGAAAAAAGACAAATACCCTGCAGTTGTCTGCAGCAGGATCTGGGCCGACTGCATGAGTGGGCGGGAAAGAACAGGATGAGATTCAATGTGGACAAGTGCAGGGTGATGCATCTGGGGAGAAGCAACCCCAGCGCACATACTGGCTGGGAAGCTCCCCTCTTGCTAGCATGGTGGAGGAACAGGATCTTGGCGTCATTGTTGATGCCAAGATGAACATGAGCCGCCAATGTCA
>JAGPOW010003648.1:31979395-31991097 GCA_030014935.1 Caiman crocodilus | reverse complement strand
GTTGTTCTTGCACCTACCTTGGGCATCTTTAAGAGTAGATTGGATAGGTACTTGGCTGGGGTCCTGTGACCCTGGCACTCGTTCCTGCCATTGGCAGGGTGTGAGACTTGATGGCCTGCTCTAGGCCCCTTCTGACCCTAGATACTATGTTATCCCCCAGGCCGTGGGGGCTCGGCAGCACAGGCTGCTTTGCCCTGAGCCATGGGGTCTTGGAGAAATTGGAAGTGCCATGGTGGGCACTTCTAGTTTCACTTTATCTTACCATCCGGCATGCCGTCTTGTAAGATGCCAGATAACAGAACTTTTACTGTAGTTTACTTGGTCTGAGTACTCCTGTAAGTAACTTCTTTGCTCCAGAGGTTTACATCTTCCTTTTCTAAGTGATCAATTTCATTTACCAAAATTGGTTTAAACAGTTAAACTTTTAGCTTCATCTGTATCTGCTTTTTTTCCTAGATATGAGGAAGGACATTTTAGGCCTGAAAGTTTGTCCAATGTGTAAGAACTTTTCCAATGATAAAGGATTGTCCAATTCAAGATAGTATTTTAATTTTTAGAAAATCCTTCCTATTCCCAGATGGAGAGGTGGTTAGCCATGTTAATCTGAAGTCAGACAGAGAACATCAGCTGAAAACCAGCAATCTATTGCAACACTGGAAAAAAATATAGAGAATACTATATGTTGGTGTATTTCTGTTGACCATTAAGAAAAGAAGTTGCCGACTTTTTTTTTTTTTTTTACTGTAACCTCATTAACCGACATAATGTTAATTTTATTTATTTTTTTGAAAGACAGCTTTGAGTAAAGAGAGAATTTTGTATGTGAATGTATTCTTTCTAGTGTTTGTTCTGAGCTTGAAAATAAATTTAAAACTAAGTTAGAGCTGACTGGTATAATTTGTTTGATATGGTTAAGGTGATATGTGAATAGGTTTGTGAAATCCACCAGATCTTTAATAATTAGTGAGGTTGTATATTCAGACGATAAATTCCTCAGGGAAAGGGACCTTTTGTCTGAATCCATGCCCACTTCTGTGGCACAGTATTATTTCTAAACGGATTACATATTGAAGTATGAGTGGTTCGCATTCTGATAAACATGCTTTTTTTGTTTTGTTTTGTGGGTGACCATTTTTTCCTATTTGTATGTGCTGGATAACCGTTAAGTGTCTCAATTTAAGGACATCTGTTAAAATTGGCAGCAGGTGGTCTCTTCAAATGTACAAGTCCAGATAATATCTCATCTAAAGATGGAAAGAAAGTAATTGTATATGGCATGTTGCAAAGTAAAATTGTCATCACTGCTAATTATTCACTGATTTTAAATGTGTGCTATATCTATTTTATTTCAGACATTAACTGTCTGTAAAGACCTGTGCTAAATACTCCTTTTGCATATTATAAGTACACCAAACTAATCTTAGTAGTAGTAGGAATTTTTGTTTTGCAGTAGAATATAAAATGCCTGTATATTTTTTCCATTAATAGTTCACTTTCCCTGCCATGTTCAGCCATAGCATGTACTTTCCAGGATACTTAGTTTAGTTGTTTAACTTAGAACTGTACTACAAGAATTTCCATCTTGTCATATGAAAATACACAAGCTATATAATGTTGAAGTATCTAATGGAAATCTTTGAGATAAGGTTGGATTTAAGAATTTGAAGCTGATATCCAACTACCCAGGGACCTTTGTTTAAAAAAACAAAAAAGAGAGAGAGAGCGCACATATGTAGCATTTCTTCATTAAGAAGAAAGAAGTTGAGGATGATTTTCCTTGGACAAAAACCTGGGTTTAATTTTGAACTGTCCTATGACAGCAGTTTTTCTTAACCCATCCTGCTGCTCAGTTTGAAGAAAAAAAAAAAAAAAAAAGGAATGGGGGAACAAAAATTTAGGTCATAAAATCAGAGATGTAAGACTGGGAGGGACTTCCAGAGGTCTAGTCCAGCCCCAGCTGGAGGCAGGATATTCCTATCCAAACCAACCTATACAATCCATAATCTAAACTCTACAGAAGATACTGTCAATGCTGTCACAACATGGACCTAATGCTCTACCTTACAATGGGCAAAGCAGGAAACCATGGCACCTTGATGAAAAGTTGATAATATATGCTCAAGAACTCCTAGTATAGGGCCATGTGCCCCTGCTACAACAGAGGAAGACAAACCCCCCAACCACAGTCCATACTAGTGTGACCATGGGGAAAATTCCTTCCTGATCCCAAATATGGAGAATGGGTTGACCCTGAGCAGAGGGGCAAGACCCTCTGGCCAGGAACCTCCAACTTTAGTGTCAGCAAGATCATTGGGACCCCAGTCAAATACCTCAACCTTGCCTGTAGCAAATGCCCAGTGCCTTTTGAGGAAGGCTTAAAAATACCATCACATGTAGCAGGAAAAGTGGGGTGGGGAGCTGGACAACCAGCAAAGCCCTTAAGCATGGAAAATCTCCATAGAAGAACATAGGCATAGTCATAGGGGGTGGAAAGCTGGTGCTAATGGGGCTTAGTACACCCAAACATGGGCCAGCAGTGACAGTACAGAGGGTCACAGGGCAGCTGGGTTGTAAACTCTGGGTGGCTGCAGCAGGCAATGTGCACAGGCATGCATGAATCCTGTGCACAACCAGGATCACAGCCCGGTGGCATGAGGAGAACTGACTGCCCACCTCGGCAGGCAAGTCTGTGAAGGGTGGGGGAGTTGAGGTCCCCAGAGGGGGAGGGAGTGGGGCAGAGGCGGGGCCTGGGGTGAATGGGGGGGACAGCTGGAGCCTAGGTAACTCATCCAGAGGTGTGGGGGTGCTTCTGCTGCTGCATGCACCCTGGGGGAGGCAGGGAGGCACAGGCAGTACATATATCCCCCCCTGGATTTTTGCATGGGGTGGAGGCAGGCTGCTGTTGTGGGCTGCAGCTTGACACCCTGCTGCCTTGGGAGCTATGCAACACCATGTGCCTGCCACTGCCACGCTGTGCTGTATCCCCTGCCTGCCCAGGGGTGGGAGGCACATGGCATTGCTCAGATCCTAAGGCAGTGGCAGGGTGCAAAGCTCTACCCTGCAGTAGCAGCCCTCCTACGCTCTACATACAACTCGTCCCTGTCTCTGCCTCTGTCCCACTCCCTCCTGCATTTTGGGGGGCCTCAATTTGCCCCTTCCCTTCCACAGACTTACCTGCTGGGCAGTGTGTGTGTGCATGTGTGTGTACACAGCTCCCCCAAATAATACTTTCTCCCTCTGCTTATGGCCTTAGTTATGCCTAGATCATCCTTGATCAGTGACCATCTTGAACACCTCCGTTGTTGGAGAGTCCACAACTTGTCTAGGAGGTCTGTTCCACTGCCTCACTATTCTAACAGTGAAGAAGTTTTTCCAGATATCCAATCTAAACTTCCTTTTCTCGAGCTTCAAGCCACTGGTCCATATTCTCCTCTCTGGAGCAAGAAAGAAAAGATGTTTTCCCTCTTCATGGCAGCCCTTCAAGTATTTGAAGCCTTGTCATATTCTGTCTTCAGTGTCTTTTTCACTAGCTAAGCATGCCTAGCTCCTTCAAGCTCTCGGCATATGACTTGTTTTCCAAACACTTGTTCATCTTTTGGACCCTCTATACTTCTCCACATCCCTTTTAAAGTGAGGACCCCAGAACTCCACACAGTACTCCAAATGAGGCTTGACCAGTGCTGGGTAGAGAAGCACTATTGCCTCCTGTATCTTGCATCTAATGCTTCTGTTGATGCAGCCTAAAACTGTATTCATCACTTGTGCAGCTGCATCACACTGTAGATTCATATTGAGTCTGTCATCTAGCAAGACTACCACATCCTTTTCTGTAGAGCTGCCATCCAGTCAGGTGTCACCCATTTCATAATTGTTTTTGATTATTCATCCCAAGGTGTGTAGCATCTTGCGTTTGTCTGCTTTGAACTTCATCTTGTTAGCTCTAGTCCAGCTTCCCTGTTTGCTGAGAGACTTCTGGATTGCTCTGGCATCCTTTGCATTCTTCAACATCCTCCTTTGCATCCTTACAGTATTTCCCAGTTTCAGGTCCTCTGCAAACTTGCTCAAGAAACTTTGTATGCCAGCATCCAAATCATTTATAAACACATTGAAAGCACTGGGCTGAAGTCAGGCCCCTAATAGACTGTACTGTAAACCTCCTGCCATTCTGAAATGGACTTGTTAACAATTACCTTTTGCTTGTGGCTGTTGAACCAGTTATCTAAGCACCTTGTAGTAGTTTTATGTAGCCCATATTTCTCCAATTTGTTTATGAGGGAGTCATGCATGATCTTGTCAAAAGTACATCTGGACTTCAGAAAGACTATATCTACAGCGTTCTCTTCATCCAGTCAAGTAGTTATTTTGTCAAAGAGGGAGATGAAGTTTGTTTGACACGGTTTGGTTTTCATAAATCCATATTAGCTGCTTGTGATCAGCCTTTCCTTGTTCAGGTGCCTGCAAATGGCCTTCTTTAGGATATGCTGCAGTAACTTCCCAGGTATTGAGGTGAGGCTAACCAGTTCATAGTTTCCCTGGTCCTCTTTTTTGCCTTTTTTTTTTAAAGAGGGGCACTAGATTGGCCCTTTTCCAGTCCTCTGGTACCTGGTTGTAATTATTAATGGGGGAAAGGCCGACGTATTTGGAGACTGTGGAGGACCTAACATGTTGCATAGCATTTTGACTGCATTTTCATAAAAAATAGTGCCACATCATGCCTTTCTGCATATGCTCCATCATATCTGCTTGTTTCAATGAGAAGAACCAGTTTTTACTACTAGTTGGTCCTACCAAGTACAAATTTGGGAGAGTAGATTATGTTCTTATATTCCATAAGTATTTATTTAACAGTTCTCTTAAATGCAAATGGAACAGCTTTGTTGTTATCCTCCTTCCCCTCTCTCCAAGTATTGCATACGTACAACTTGACTGAAGAGCAGAATTTGAAGTTCCTTATGCAGACATGCAGCAGGTCAAGAGTGAGACATTCCTGCAGGTCTGGTGGTGAGAGGAGTGTTGGAAAACACATGCTAAATATAATAACCATTGCCTTGGTATCCAGTAGAAAAAATAATGCATAGACAAAGTATGCTAAGGAGCAAATGGCAATATCAAAATGTATATTGAACTGGATCTTACTGAAAGTTACTTGTAGTATATAAATAGATATATATGGATCCATCTACCTAATTTTGAATACAACCCAGAAATTGTGGCTAAGCAGCAGAGCTAAGTAAATGCAGCAACATTTGACTTTGGTTGTTATGATAGTGTTTTCTCTGATTAAACATTTCTAAATTGGATGAAAAAGGAGGTGGCTTTTGAATTTAGTCAAGATAGTTCAGGATTAACCTTTTCATAGTTGCATGGAAAAGTAAGGAAGACAGACATGTACTTTTTGGTCTTAGCAAGTGGGAACACAATGTTTAGTCTATCAAAACAAAATGATTGTTGGTGGTCACACTTTTTTGCACCAGACTGCTCCCATTTTTTTTCATAAAAATGCCTCCCCCATTGGGTGAATGCAATGGTGGGGAGTCGTCCCCCTTTCCCCACTCCCTATTTCCCTTAGATGTGGCTTCATTCCACTTCTTCTTGCCCTAGTCCCACTCACTGCTCTGGGTGGGCAGTGCCCCCAGCCGCTGCTCTTGCCCTTACCCCACTCCCTCCTTTGCCATGGGGGGGGCCTCAGTCTGCCCCCATCCCTACCCCTCCACAGTCTTACCTTCATGTAGCTGCTCTGCTTGCTGCCTGGCTGTGTTCCTGGACATGTGCACATGTGCAGCTGTGTGCATGGCATCTGGGAGCCCCAGCCAGAAAGCATATTATATTTATAGGTGACATTATTGGTTATATCAGCCATTAAAAGTTGATGGCCGTTAATGTTAATGTTCCTTTTATCCGTGCCCATCCGATTGGTACCAATATATCGGTGTACCTCTAACACGTAGGAAATGAGATATGGGAAACTTTTCTGCTTATCTCCATAGGTTAGCTCAGGGGTAGGGAAATATTTGGGCTGGAGGGCCACTTAAGGAGTTTTGGTGGGGTGTTGGAGGGGGGGTGAGCATCTCTCCCTCTCTGACCGTGGCCTGCAACAGCTCACCAAAACTCCTTAAGTGGCTTTGCCCCAGGCCGCAGCCCCATGCTGTCAGTGCCTCGCAGTCCACTCTCCCACACATCCTTGCAAGGTGCTTTGGTTCTATGGGCAGGGATATGTGGGGGGGAAGCTTGTGACTCTGCCTTGTGTCCCAGCTCTGCACTGTCACCAGGCCGTTATCTCAGCACCAGTCCTGCCCACCGTTCCTGCTTCCAGATGCTGCTCCCTACCTGGCTCCATCCCATCTGCCTTGGCCATGTGGGTCCCAGGCTGATCTCCATGGTGACTCTGCCTGCTCCATCCGGGGCCTCTAGTGGTGGGTGCAGGGTGAATGGGTTGGGGTGCCTGGGCAGCAGAGCCGAGGCTGGCAGCAGCAATACTGCCAGCAGTAGCTGCAAGGAGCTGCTGCTGTCAGGAAGTGGAGTCCAGCTGCCATGCACCCTGTTTCTCGACAGGCTGGATCTGGCCCACAATGCTGTATTTCACCCACCTCTGGGTTAGCTCTATAACTGCTGAATGAAGAAAGGGTTCATCAGTTGGTTATTTAGACGCACTGAAATGTTTAGTTAACCTCATAGTTTCAGTTTAGGAGGAGGGATGGGAATAGGAATGTAGGGAAAAAAAAGACAAGGTTTTTTGAAGAGGCTATTTTCATAAATTTAATTGCCAAATACAGAAAACTTCTGTTCTTAAAGGATTTACAGAATAATGTACTATGAGTACATGGTCTTTCTTATTCAACCTGTGTCCCCTTTTTTTTTTTTTTTTTTTTTTTTCAATTAAACTTCTCTAAACTTGCTGTGACTAGTAACTATATTTGGCAAACGGATATGAGAAAGTAAATCCTACTTGCTAAGATATTCTCCAAAAATTCTGATTACTTTTTAAATAAGTGTAAATACTTATTTCTCTGAAACCTAATCAAGGATCATTGCTATCAATAAGCTCAGGTCAATAAAATGCCTTCTGCCCCTTCCTTTCCCTCCAGGAAAAAAATAAATAAATAAAAAGGAAAAGAAAGGCCATTTTTCAGGGAGGAGGAGGAGGAAAACCAAAACTTTCATGGCAAAAAAAAAAAAGCTGATAAGTTATACTATTCATAGAGAACAGTTTTTTTGCTATTGTATGCTAGTCTGTGTGGATAACTTGAGTGCAGCATTATGAAGGTTGTTTTAAATGCACATTTTACGTTTAGTTCATAATTTGTGAATAACGTAACTCATCAGGATGAGGAAAGAATTTAGTATGACTTTTCTATTTGGTATCTGGGGAAAATAATACTAAAGAGAAGGTCACATGTAGGCATAGGATCATAGGAAAGAGGGGCTGGAAGGAACCACATGAGGTCACCTAGTCCAATTCTCTATCAAGCCAGGATCATCTCTGACTAAACCACCGCAGCCAAACATCTGTCCAACAAACTCTTGAAAATTTGCAATGGTTTACCACCCTCAGCCTGAACGTTCTCCTAACCTTCAACCTTAAATTTCTTCTCTTGCAGTTTGAAAATATTGCTTCTGCCTGTGTGCTGCCCTGTGTCTCCCAAGAGAATATATACACATCCCTATATTGCTAGGGGCACATAATTTCTTGTTTGGATTAATAGAATTTATGCATGCATAATTTATAATTAATGGAATAATCCCCTTCCCCCTCCTTTGTTTCCTTTCAGGATGCAGTAGCTACTTAGGATAGTATATTAAAGGTTGTTGATGAGTTGGTTACATTTTTTACATGTTTCTCTTTGAATATGTAAAGTTAAGAGGGCCCCCTCTTGAGAGGAGGTCATGTTGGGAGCAGATATTGTTGTGCATTCTGATAACAGTTACTTGTTTTGACTGCTTGGCTAAAATGTGTTGGTTTACTGGTTTTAGTAAGTAACGCATTTTTAATACAAAAATACTGGTAAACTTCTCTTATTTAAGGTATAATTCATCAAAGCATTTCTGGGGTAAAAGGAACTTTTTGTCAAGTTCTGATGTAACATTGGTGCATGTTAAATTCTGTGTTTTATGATGATATGCTCATGAGGATAAAATTTTTGAAGAGGAAAAAGTATGGTTGTGGTACAGAAATAACCTCCATGACAATACAGAATTGTAGGAAGCCTAAACTAGATGGTGGAAACTATTGCAACTGTCTTAATACTTCCAATGCTGACTTCTCTGAGTTGACTCTTGAGCAGTACTAAGAATTATTTTCTGTTGGTGTCAGCGTGCTGTTTGTAAGGGTTTGTTCCCTGTGTCAACTGCTTGCACTCATTCATTTTTAAATTGGAAATTATCAGGTACCACCTCTTCCTTTTGCTCTTTGTTCTTGCCACTAGCATCCCATTTTTTTCACTCTTTGCTGTGAATACCATATGAAATTTTGCCTCATTTAGTAACTTTGATTCAAGATCTTTAATGCTATCTCAAAGACATTTATTAACGTTTTCAGCAAATATACACCTTTACACCCTGACACATTTTTGTTTCTCACTGCATTTAATTGATATTGGAAACACTACAAGTCTTGCATTGCTCTGCATTTAGGCGTAGGTTGATTAGGAGTCCTCCCTTTTTTTCCCCTGAAGTGTGTTCCACTCTGCTTTTGATATTTCAGAGTTCATAATATTAGTCAACTTCATTTCTGTTCTTCTTAAGCATTCTGCTCTTTCCTTTGTCTGCTGCTGTAGAGCACCATCAGACAGACAGGGGTTGAGAAGAATGCAGACACCCAGGACAGAAAATGTACATTTATTTGCTTTTGTGGAAGGCCCATGGATGAATTTTATGGTATCTCTCCATGCCTGGTCTGTGCAAGCCCTGATCTTTGTCAGGGTATTCTGCTCCAGCTCTGAAGCTATCTCTTGTATCCTTTACAAATGAGAGGTGCAGCAGCCAGGTAAAGGTGTGAGAGAGTGTTCTCTTATTTGAGTTTTTGTCAAATGTCCACTTACTGAAAATCCAAAACTTTATGCCCAATGGGACAAAATAGAACTGCTTATTACGGCATGAGCCAGGAATTGAATGCAGGTCGATGTTCTGTCCACTGGAACATCATTTCACTCTTGACACTAGCATTGGAGTGGAGGTCTCAGAAAAACAGGAAGCAGAAAAATTTTAGGTAGGGCTCAAGAGAGAAGACAAGGATCTGGATGACTTGGGTTGTGGGTGGGGGAGGGCAGGCGATATGGTGCCTTATATTCAAGGAGCAGAGGGAGAATGGCTTAGAGTCTGGCAGACAATCGCATTGTAGTGATTTTAAAAAGGGGTCAGGGACTTGCCATAGAGTACCAGATATACTAACCATCTCTCTCGCTGCCCTAGCCTAAGCTAAACCAGTTTACACCTGAGTGAAAGCTGCCCTAGTATAGCTATTGCTTTTTTTTCACAGGAAAAGAGCGGGCAGATGGATGGGTGTTACTATGTATCATTGGTTTCCCTTTCCTCTTTCTTACTCAATTCAAGGGGTGGGAAGAGTGGGGTGAAGGCCTTGTTTGTTGGGGCCAGAGAGGAAATAATTTCAGGCTTTCTTTGCATTTGATTACTGTCTGGTTTGGAATGAAAACAGTAGATCGTAGAAGTGCTATAAGGGAATAAAAAAAATGACAGAATTTGGATGTCATCCATATGTGAGATGCAAGGAAGGAGGAGGAAATGAAAATAACTTGGGTTGTGTTTATGAATGGAGGTGTTGTACTGTCTAGTTCCAGAAGATTTAGTAGTGAGGATTTTGGAGGAGGAGAGAAATTTTAGACCTAAATGATCCAAGTTTCCAGCAGGATGGTAAAGGTGACCCATGTTTCTGTTATAGAAAAATCTTGTCCAATAACTCTTTACTTTCCAAAGGTTACTTTTAGTATGGTTCATAGTTCTGAGGATAAAATTGCATATACCCTGTGGATGCAACTCTAATTCAATGCAAGAAAATGGGTAACAAGCAAAAAGGTTATTTCTAGTTGAAATGTGCTAATGTTTTCCGAATAATTTAGGGCCATAGATTTTTATATCCAGGACATAGGCAAGGACAAATATATCTGACTATGCACAAATAAGTTTTTACTGTTTGGATAAGAGGCAGCTTGTTCACATTGTTACTATTAGTGTTCACAAGATAGCTTTCCTATCCAGCAGAAATCCCACTCATCAGTTTTACTATTTAGCAAGAGAACTTCATTTTTGGACACGCATAAAGGACTAATAGAAAATTCAGCAGGTTGTATAATGAACTGTATTCAGCAATCAGTTTGAGACTAGACTAAACAAAAACTGAACAGTTGTCAGTCTTTTCAATGTATAACTACATGTATGCCATATAACTAATCATTTTTAATTGGCAAATTCTTGCTTTTATAGATAAGCAGGCCACAGTGATATGATTTGCTTGCCCCAGTCACTTGTCATATAACATGTCAGTTCAGCTTTGCATGCATTTGTATACTGGATTTATGTATTTGATTGGGAAAATGGCCATGGCAAATCAAGGTCTGGTAACTCAGTTTGAATAGCAATAGGAGCTGATTTAAGTTGAGGAGACTGCTGTATGCAAGATGCATGTGTTTGTATGTTGAATACATACAAGTATGTCAATTATGTTAGTAGGAAGTGAAATATGTACAGATGTATTGAAGATTCTAGAGAGAGATCACCTTACATGTTCAAAATAAACTAATTTAGATTTTGGTATATAATATGCTTAAATATTAAGGGTGCACTGATGCAGATTTTTTTTGGCTGATACCAATAGCCAATTATTCACCAGGCACATTGCCCAATTCCAATCTGATGATTGATATACAGGAGCACAGCCAGTGTAGAGAGCAGCTCCCTGGAGGCAAGTCTGTGGTGGAGGGAAGGGGTGTGGGTGGGACAAATCGAGACCCCCCCCCCCCATGGTGAGGGAGGGAGTCTGGCAGGAGCTAGAGCTGGGGATGGGGGCACTGCCCATCCAGGGTGGTGAATGGGCTCCTGGGGCAGGGAGAGTAGGACAGGGCTGTGGGTAGTTTGACCAAGGACTCTGCATCCCAGCACTTAAAAATGGTGGCAGCGGTGCTTGAACTAAAGCTCACTTGACGAGCTTTAATTCAAGCACCCCTGCCACCATTTAAAGTGCAGGGATATTTTTGGGAGCTGAGCCGAGCAGGGTGAGGACAGATGCAGACTGCCTGCTGTGGGCTTTCTGCCCTACTGCCTTTGCTGCTGGGAACCCATCTGGTGGCAGGACGCACAACTTACTGCCCCCAGAGCTGTAGAACAGGCAGGGGATGTGCACCTATCACACAGCTCCCAGGGCAAACCCAGCAGAGTGGAAAACCCTGAACCCACAGGAGACAGAGTGCTTCTGCCCTGTACACACACATCTGTGGGGACAGATGCTCCCCCCACCCCATGTCTCCCTTGGGAGTGTGTGCAGTGGCAGGAGGTGTTCCCTGCCTCAGCTCTGGGGTCCTATTCACTGTCCTGGCTGGGCAGCACCCCTGACCCCTGTGGCGGGCCAGTAGGGGGCGCTCCCGTTTTGAGCCGCCCTACCCCCTGTAATCAATAAAGTTCTCCTTTGTGACCGGTGTGGGAGACTTATTGAGGGGTGGGACTAAATTATGCCAGGGAGGCCCCTTAGGTCT
>JAGPOW010003648.1:31942150-31971400 GCA_030014935.1 Caiman crocodilus | reverse complement strand
GAGGTCCTGTGACCCCAGCACTTGTTCCTGCCATTGGCGGGGGGTCAGACTAGATGGCCTGCTCTAGGCCCCTTCTGACCCTAGATACTATGATAATATACAAGTCTTTATCATACTCAGCACCAGGACTGTTTACAAAAAAAGATTTTATTTTTTTTTTTCACGTCCCCAAATTATTACTTACTTATTGCCATTACAAAATTGAGCATGTGATAATGATTTTTCTAAAAGCCAGCCCTGCACTAGGATTTTGAAGATCAGGCTAGGTTCTTTTTTCTGAGGTATCACAGCTAGTAATGGCCTGGCTGATAGCCCTTGTGGTCATTGCTTTCCACAGGTCAATGAGAACTTGGTAAACAATCATGTTTGTGTTTGGGAAGTCCAAATCTTGTATTCATGTCCATGTTGGTGGTATGTTACGAATAGGCCTAATAGCAGTGTTTAGTTTAAAAAAAACAAAACAAAAAACCATGCATTTTTCATTATATAAATTAGGTAATAGAATATGAAAAATGCACAGATTTTTGTAGAATAACCTGTGATATTGTCAGTGTTTTTCTAACTGGCTCCTTTTAAAGAACTTGTTTTTTGTGTCCTGAATCATATGTATTCTTACAGGGGGAACAGAGGCTGATAAATCTCCGCAATAACTCTCTTACATAGTTAAAGAAAGAGGCAATACTAAAGGACAACTTACATTAAGCAGCACTTCCTAGAAAAGTTTCTGAAAACTATACTCGGTCTTGCTCATAGTTTAGCTCTGTGTTATTTTTCTATGACTTAGTACACCCCCTCCTGCAAGCTTACGCAAAAACAGGACATTTTGTGCATTGTGGTTGATTCCTAAGGGAAAATGCCAAATATATTTTTGAGTCGCAGGAATAAATTATCACCCATAGGAATGATTTAACAGTAACAAGGGGTGAACACCTCCAAAAGGTAGTAACATTTTTCCAATCTTTCATTTATACTTGATGTTAGCATTGTAAGCAAAAGTTCCTGAGAGTCATATTTTCAGTGCACCACTAGTGCCATGGACTGAAAGCATGCTATAAGGAACCAAAATACCAAGACTTTGCAACATCTGACCTGTCTGTCCTCATCCTCCTGCTACCTTTTAAAGTTGGAAGCCTTTAATTTCTGATTAAAGGCATGTGTGATTCAATGTATTCAGTGAAATATTGCAGCTGCCTTCCTGGACCTGCTCCTGGATATACAGGATGAAAAGGAGGATGTGTGATGGTGGCAGAAACTTCACTATGCATGTACAACGAGCTCCTTGCCCTTGTGTGGCAGCCAAGACCAGTTCTCAGTGGCACACTGGCAGTGAAGTGGGGTGTGCACCCACCCTGGATCTTCTGTATCTGCCCAGTGTTTCTTTCATAGAAGCTCTTGATGTTTTCCTGAAATGAGAAATTGAGTGTTTGCAAGGAAATGTTTCTTTGCTAAATTTAAAGGAACGTAAGTGGTGAGGAGCACATTTCATTTCCAAGCTTCTTTGAGACTATGGCATTAAAGACAAGAGGAGATAATAGATTTGGGGAATAGAGCTATTCTGATGCTGTCCTTTGTACTTCTTAATTAGAATTTCTCACTTATTTTAAACTTCCTCCTTTTTCTTCCCTTTTTGCCTTTCATAGGATGTTGCTTAAAATATACATACGCTAAAGATGCAATAGCATTACAGTCTGACACCATTCCTAAATACTGTTTCCCTAAAACTGGACATTACACAAACTGAATTTTTGATGGTCTCTTTTTGTGGTTAGACACAAAAGAGCTAGCATCCCCAAGTAGAGTTATTTGGTGATTATAACCTAGGGTACAGGTAAAGCTTAGTGTGTATTGAAATCCACAGTTTGGCAATTTGCCTTCACTGCAGATTGTAAATGTGAGGTACAGGTATTCAAAGAGTCTGAGGCAGAATTGATCTAAATTGCGCAGTTTTCTGTAAGCAACATAATTCAGGTTGGTAGTGAACAGAACAGATGTTCACCCTTTGATGGGTGGCAAATCTTAGACTGGGTTCCGCCATTTTTAAACCAGTCTGTGCTTGTTTTGTTATAGGTCTAGACTGGTTTTGTGTGCCTAACTTCTGTTCAATTGCAGGTCTGGACCAATTTCCGATTGCTCATACCAGTAAAAATATAATGTCTGTACCAGGCCTGGATGATTATGGTAGTGTTACGAGTCACGGTTGCCAGATCTTGTAGTGCTGAGGAGTGATGCATTCCTACTGTGTTGGCTAAGTCAAAAATCAAATAATACTTTTTGGTGACTTTGCAAACATTTAGGTTGGTTAAGAGACTGTTTCCTGGAAAAGACAGGACTGAAAATTGAAAGCAGGACCAATACTCTGAAAAATGTTGTTCTTTGTAAAGTTAATTAGGCTGCTTATGGTAATTTGTAGGGGCCTAGGGTTGCCAAAAAAAAAAAAAAGTCCCAGTATGTGCTGGAAAAGAAATGTTCTGGTAATGCAATAACTTTCCTTTTGTGGCTCCTCACTGTGTATACTCCTTGATTTGGTCCAAAACCAGTGTAATGGATTGTTTTATAGCTTTAGCACAAAGCCCAAGTTAGGAAGTACTTCATGCTGGCTGAACACAGCATCTGATTACCATCTGGTCATCAAATGCTCCCTGCAGCACAATACAGAAATGACAGCTTTGTTAGGGAATGGACTTCCACTGTGTGTGTGTGTGTGTGGGCGGGGGGTGGGGGTGGGGGTGGGATGGCATGGGAGGGTGGCAGTGGGGAAGAGATTAATTGGAAAAGATTTCTTTCTGGGAACGCATGGTGAACTTTAGACTTCAATAGTATTCAAAGATTCAGGAAATATTTAATGGAGTTTTAGATCATTTGCCTAAATTTTGTCCCTTTTCAAGCCCCTTAGATTCCTGAAGGTTTTGGTACAGTGCAGCAGAAAATAAATTACTTTGTTTTTTTTTCTTCTATAGTTTCTTATTTATTAAGATGATACACTTGCAACCAAATTCTGGATTGTAAGATCATTTCTGTTTCTCAGTTAAGACTGGATTTTTTGGGGATTTGGAGCGTTATTTCGGTAATAAAAAGTAAGGAGATGTTAAACTTCTGTGTTTGTATAGAACTCACTTAAACAGCAACTGCATAAATGTTTTGAGTCCTCTGTAGGTGAATGAAATCTGTAATGTATATAAACTTGAGGGGGTGCCCACACTCTGTATATACTTTGTTATATACAACTGGGTAGCTTTAGGACCTTAAATTTACAGGAAAAGTAAATTGAGAAAACAAAATAATAATAATTTTTATAGGCCTTTTTATTTGGGTCAGTCTCTCAGGGTTTCCCTGTCTTTTCATTTAACACTGAAACATCTCAGTAATCAAGTTTCTGTTATGGTTCTTCTTTATTTCCTTCATTTAGTTTTTGAAGTAACAGTCTGAGTTCTTCCTATCATCCTTCTTTTGTGTGTGTATTTTGTATTAAGGGGATACTTTTGACACGAAATCTAGTTAGGTAAAAAACAGAAATAGATAATGTCTAGATCAGAGGTTCTCAAAGTTTTTGTCTTGTCCTGGCAAACTGCATCCCAGGAGTCGCAACCAACTGAGGCTGGAATTTCCAGCCAGAAGGCAGGTAACCCTGCGCTGCCTGTGTCCCAGCACTGGACTGCAGCCTAGGGATTGAGAATCCCTGTTCTAGATGACGTACCTGCATGCATGTCATTCTGCCAGGTTTTGTATTGGTGAGGTCATGTTTGCCTGTTTTTTATCCACATTTGCTTCTCATTGTTTTTCTGTAAATGCTTCCTCCTTTTTGGAGGCATGCACAAAGGGAATTGTTCCCTCTGACTACACAATCTGAGGAAGAGCTCTGTTAATTATTTTCTCTTTTTGTCATAATATTACTTTGTATAATAACAGCTAAAAATGTGTTTAGTCAAGTGCATATTTTTTAACCCACTTAACTTCTTGTGATCTTTTAAAATAGGCACACATTCCTCTCCTCTTTCGAACTGGGGTCTCTTCTACATACCCTTGACAATATAATCAAAGTTTTGCATTATTATATTTTCTCATGTCTCAGATATTCATAACAATTATGACTTTTTTCTCTTGATAAGTGAATCTTATCCAACGGATTCACTTATCTGTTGGTGGTAAGTGAGAGATTAACACACATGATTAGAATTTATTTTTGAATTCAGAACTTTCTTTGTGTCCACGTGTTTTTGTAAGGGCAATGAAAACTGAAGTATTTCCACTGGGGGGAATGGAGATGGTGAAATAACTATTGCAACTAAGCAGTATTAACTTACAAGTAGAAATATATTCTATCAAGCAATAGCCACATTAGTCATTTTATAACTATTGAATAAGTGAATAGGTTCCAGGCTGCAGAGCTCCAGACAGCTCATTTAGGTAATGGCTTCAGGTGAGTTGAGTGAGCTACAGCAGAGCTGAGGGAGCTGCTAAAGGTAGCAATGAACAACACCTATGCCTGATTGAGAGAATTGCAGGTCCTGTGACTGGAAGGATGTGGAGGCTAGCTCCTAGACTGTAGAGCTAATTTCTGGTCCAGATCCTGCAGGGGAGAGGAGCTCCCTGGAGGGTAAGACTAAGCTGCTGACTAGGAACCAAGCATTAAGGCAACCATGAGGGGGTCACTGGGAGAGCCAGCCAGTAGTAGCAGCAGTTTTGTTTGAGTTGTGCAAGTCTCCTTGATAGGGAGGGTTAGTTCTTTCATTTTGTAATGAAGTACCTTGGTTTGGTAGCTAGTAAGGGAGTATGGAGGCAACTAAGGGTGTTCAGTGGGGGAGGTACTATGTAATGACCCTGGTCCCAGCTAGTCTCAATCAGGGCAAGTCATCCCTTGAACAATATCCCCCCCGCAGCAATCCCAGAGCAGTGTCCTAGTGCCAGCTAGGCTGCATACAATAGGCCCCACTTGCTTCAGCCCTTAAAAGCCAGGTCCAGTATCTTTGTCCAGTATCTCCAGTCAAACTGTTAGGCACTGGAGCATGGGTGGTCTTGTCTAATGGCTAGATACCTGAATCCTGGGTGCAGCCCATCTCAGTTCTAGAGGGCCAGAGGGATCTAGAGTCTGAGCTAGATTTGGAAGGTGTAGCCAAAATCAAGATAGGCTGGGGTCAGAAGCTAAGGCTGGAGAAGGAGTTAAATGAAGGTTCACTGGGATCAGAAGCCAAAAGCAAGCATCAGAGATTAAGCCAAAGACTGAGTACAGGCCTGTGAAAGAGAGGCCTGAGTGCAAGGCTGGTGAGTAAGAGCCCTAGCTAAAGTTGACAAACTAGGGTAAAGATAGAGCTTCAGATGAGGACTGCTAGAACTGAGGGAACAGGTAGGCAAAGGCCAATTTGAGCAAAGCATCTCTATTTTAAAAGTTGAGAGGGAGGATTGGGGCAGATAGGCCTCCTGATGATGAGCAGAGCAGAGGAAATTGCTTAAAGTGACTAAAGGCAGCCTCCCAAATCATAACAATAGCCACTGGGTAAAATGGTGCCCTGGGTGAACTTGTATTTTGGCATTATTTCTTTTGAGTTTAAGTATGTAGTAGTATTAGGAAAAGTTTCAGAACTAAAACCCTGTGGGTAGCTGCATGGCTGGATTGAGAGACCTGCTTCTCTATGGTTTCAACCAGTGATGGCCAACTAGGGTAGAGGGAGAAGAATGGGGAGGTTTGTCTTTTACCAGCCCTGAGGTAAAGAAGATTGTGAGCAGCACCAGGTAAGCATCCATGATGATGAGCATCAGGAACACAAGGAGTGGGTGCAGTTGGCACATGCAGTAGGAGGACTCACAGAGCTAGTCACAGGCATGGGTTGGCAGGCATTGCTCACAACCTGCTTGCTCTGCCCTGTGCAGCAGGTAGTGGTGCCTCCTTATCACTGAGCTCCACAGTTGACCAATTTCCATGCATCCTCTCCCCACCCCAAGTCAGTAGTGTTGCTAGAGGCAGGTGGGCAGGGGCAGTTCAGTGGGAAGGTGGAGGTAGGGTGGGTGGGTGGGTGTGTGGTGCCCTGGGTGGTCGTCCTTATCACCCACCTCTAGGACTGGCCATAACGAGCCAACATCAATGGCAGCATGTTAGGTGGGGGAAATGGAGATCTAGCTAAGAGGCTGGAGGGGGTAGGAGGTGGGGACTGACTGCCAGGGGACATTAGACTTGCCATTGTAGTGCTAACCCTGCTACAGTGAGGTGTTAATAGGGGGTGAGCAGTAAGTCATCTTCATACCTAGACCTGATCCTGTTAACTGTTAGTAAACAAGATTTTTAGAGAAGCTTACCAATAAGTTTAGAGATCCTTGGAGGATGTGTGCAAATGGATACTAAGGGGTTTACAGTAGTACTATAAAATACTCTTTTCCCCAAACAAATACCAAGGAAGCTATATGTTGTATGTAGCCTACTTTCCTTTCTTGAGGGGCTGTTTCCATCCTTTTTGTGTTCAGTAGTTGTCCTGGCACTTATAGCAGTGCGGAGAAGTCCACTGAAGTAGAGTCATCACTGCAGAGAGGTAGTTTAGATGTAGAAATTGTTGGAAGAAATTACTCAAGACCAAATAAATGCAGCAGAAGGTAAGGAATAGGGGAATAAATTTACAAGAACCAGTGCAAATAATAATTGTAGAGTAGTGTAGTAGTAGAGCAAAAAATTCATGTTCTTTTCAGCCTTTTGTTTTGTTTGGTTTTAAAGTACTTTTTGTGGTAGCCAAGTATCTGTAGTGCCTTCCTTGTAGATGTTGACAATTATTCATTTTATCTTTGAGGAGGAAGATGAGCTAAAATATAACTTGTATCAGTAGCAGCCTTGAGAACTGCCTGGAGATGAATGGCACGTAGACAAGTGTTTTTCAACAGGGTTGCCACAAGATGCCCCACCTCCTCCACAGTCACTGCTGCAGGCGCTTCTTGGTGCAGCCCCAGACATGCCTCTCAGAAAATGGGGTGCTGCTAGTTTCTGAAAAGTTAGAGGGTGCAGCAAACCAAAGGAAAAAGTTGTGACCCAGAGGTGTAGACTATGATTAACAAGAAAAAATGGAGGCAGGTACCAAGAAGAAAAATAGACAAAATCAGGCTGGACAGGTGGATCCAGTATGTCTGTGATTACACTTTTTTTAATGTATTGCATGTCACATGAATGGCAACTATCACAATTAGTTATCTTAATGGAAGAAGACTTTCTGTTTTATGATGCTTCATTTAAGAACCAGTATCATCATCAGTGAAATATTTGGACTAAGAAATCTTTTAGATATGGGAGGATATAATTGAGAACTGGAGCATCAGTGTCTCATTGGAAGTTGCTTCTATTTGTCATGAGAAGAGTGGATGGGACACACACACACACACACACACACACACACACACACACACACACACACACACGGAAAGAGAAGAATGCTATTAAGTGGGAGAAACTTCTGGAAGAAAGTTGGAGAAACAAAAGTGCAAAGCAGGTTGAAAATGAGGTGGAAGTGAGCAAACTTGAAAACAGTGAAGTAAGTAACAGTGCTGTAAAAGATTGTTGATAGTAAAGAAAAGTGGAACTGAGGAGTAGCTGGAACAGGAAAGAATGTGGCGTTTGGAAGAAACGAGACACCTGTTTTTCATATTGGAAAAAAATGCTAGCGTAAAAAACTTCTTGACATTTCAATATAAGAACGTCATCAATTTTAAGGACATCAAGATGATGTCTTTTAACTTGGAAGGAGCTATAGGTTTTCACACATGGTCCAAGTATTTTTATTCTGGTTAGAAAATGTTTTTATCAGGTTAGTGGACAGGTAATTTTTTTTTTTTTTTGGATTTTGGCTAATCTTAAACACTCTCGATTACAATTTTTCTCTGATTATCATGCTTAGAATAAATCGACTAACTGCACCAGAAGTCTCTGGAACACTTTAATTTTGCCTACAGAAACATCTGAGTGTTTGTCTTCAGTTTTATAGTCCTAAAATATTGTTAATATGATACAGATGACCTTTTGTTATATTTGGTCTTTTCCTGGGAAGCCTGTCACATACACTCCCTATCTAAAAAATGCAGACAGTTTAAAATAATCTCTTGGTGACTGACCTGGTCTGGTTATTAACCCAGTGTACTCTGAGCCATATCTGTTTGCAACGGGGGAGGATAAAAGGTGTCTGATTGCAGAAATAAGTCTTACAAGTACGTATCTATCCTTGTTCAGAGCTCTCTGGGACTAAGTACAGACATGCAAAAAGCTCAAGGTGGTATCTAAGTTATTTAGTTTTCTGTAAGTGGTGTAGTTTAGATTGGTAGTGAATGGAACACATATTCATCCTTTTTTTGTTGGTGGGGGGCAGGGAAGGCAAATTTAGACCAGGTTCCACCGTTTTAAAATCAGTCTGTGTCAAACTTCTGTTTGGTTATGGGTATAGACTTGTTTCTGATCACTTATTGGTAAAAGTGTAATGTCTGTACCTGGCTTGAGTCAGTGCAGTGTATGTTACTTTCCAATGACTGGCTACCTGTACATGTGCTGGGGTGTATTTTAATTAGAGTGGCTCCCAAACGGCCACTCTAATTAAAAATGGCTTGCTGCTATGTGTATTAAGCCCCCACACATTTCAAAATGGATGTGGGATTCTTTATATAAAGCTTATTCAACGAGGCTTAGATAAAGCACCCCCACCGCCATTTTGAAATGTATGGAGTCTTGATGCATGTGACCATGAGGCAATGCTGGACTGTTTTAATTGAAATGATTAATCAAGTCTGCTCTGCGCTGTTTTAATTAGAATGTGAGCAAGCATGTCTGTAGGCACCAAATAATGCTAAAAGCTTTATATCTGTTACAGGACTGTAGGATGTAGCCATGTTGGTCTAAGGACATAGGCAGGCAAGGTTCCTTGGGTGAATCTGACATCTTTTATTAGACCAAATAGTTAGAGAATGCTTTTTAAGCAAGCTTTTGGGTTCAAAAACCCTTCGTCAGGCAAAGGAAGTTTCAGCAGTTGGTGTGTGATCTTCTTGGATGAAATTATATCTGTTGATTTCTTCTTTAACTCAAAAGCTTGCTTAAAATTTTTTTTCCAACTATTTTAAGTTGGTCTAATATAAGATTCACCCAACAAACCTTGTTTTTTAACCAAAGGAATTCAGGATTATTTCTTTGTCATTTAAGTGTTGCCACTTAAACGTAGTAAAGTGATCTGCAGTCCATTTCACTTTAACTCTTCTGAGTGGATTGCAATTGCATACTCTGAGATTTGGGGTTTTTTTTGTTTTTTTTTAGCATGTTGGGTCATGCAGCCTTTCAGCTGGCTTGACCGTATATACAGTTGTTGTTGTTTCAAAACTTATGAGAGCAAAACGCAAAAGAAGAATCTCACTTAAATTCTCCTGTTCCTTTTCTCTTACAATTCCTTTGCTATTTTTAAAGCAAGCAAGATTAATCACTTTGGATACCTTCAAAGGGGGCTGAAGGACACCACTTGGGGTCAAAGATGAGATCTAGCCACTTCACCCTCACAATGGAACCTAAATCCAATTTGTGAATATTTTTGAGAGAACCTTTGTAGTAAAAGGAAGTTTAAGAAGATGTTACCATTTTGTGCCATTTCTTGTAAAGTATATCAAATAACTAGCAATGTTTTTAGAGAAATGGAGGACTCGCAGCTCCCTTTTGTAAAATCTTGCCCTTTGTCAGTCTCCTCCTGAAGCTCTGAGGAAAGGGACCTTCGTTATCACTAATAATGGTAGTTGCAAATTGTTTGGTTGATTGACAGTTCAGCTATCTAAATCTGCTTTGGCTTGTTTTTGTTTTTTTTAATTGACCTCAGAGCACAGTTTTATGGAACTTTTACTTCACTTTTTCTGATTGATAGCTTAATTACATTTCCCTGCATCGTATCATAGTTAAGATGATATAGGGAGGGTTGGATTCTGACTTGACTTGCTTCATGTTTTTCTTACTTTTGTATTCCACCCCTCAAGAGGAATTTTGTGGAAGCAAATGTTTTTTATTTAGAGATACTTCCATCTCATTTTTAAGATTCAGAATTTGCAAGTGAATTCCTACATTCCCTGCTGTTTGTTCCTCTTCAGCAGGCATTTATTTGGAACTTCTGAGGTCATAATGGGCTATAGGTTTGTTTCAAAACAATTGATTTCCTATGAAGCAGATAAGATAATGTCAT
This sequence comes from Caiman crocodilus, assembly GCA_030014935.1. Classification (NCBI taxonomy): domain Eukaryota; kingdom Metazoa; phylum Chordata; order Crocodylia; family Alligatoridae; genus Caiman; species Caiman crocodilus. The sequence continues at coordinate 31,961,234 of JAGPOW010003648.1, read as the reverse complement.
GGTCTGGTCCTTTGGCTTACATATGCTAATTATTAGATTGCACTGGGCAGTTGGTAGCTTTGTTTAAGGAAGAGGAAAAGTGTAAGTTATATGACAGCTGTGTTCATTTCAGTTAAATTGGGCTTGAGATTCAGTTAAATTGGGCTGCCAGAATTTATGGTACTTTAGATTTAGCAAGGTAAGTGTCTCATTTTTATTTTATGTTTGATATAGTTTTCACTTAAGACTGTTCTTATACACTACTATACAGTAGACATGAGTTAAGGGATGTTTTCTTTTAATTCTGGTAGAAACAATTTGGTTTATGTAATTTTATGTCAAACTTAGCTACCAAAGAATTATAAGTGGTGCCACTGGATTGGAATCCTTTTCTGTCACATTTCCTTGTGTTCTCAAATGGGATTATCATTGCACTGAGTGAGTTGTTGGAATTTAATCTGTATACTAGGGTAGTGAGAATGGAGTAAAATGTGACAACAAGCTTTTAATTTACTAACTTTTTAATATTTTATTGATATTTTGCTTTCCTGAATTAAGAAATAACTTTTCAGAAGTCTGTTGTAATGTTGTTGAAAATATAAAGGTCATACCAACTTCTGCAGATTCATAAGGTAAATTCAATAACAACTTTTTAAAAAAGATGATTAATATAGTTTTGCTCTTGAACATCCCAACTTTATTTTCCGTAAACTTAATTTTCTGCACGTTCATAGAAACAAGAAAGCAAAATATTTCATTGTGTATAGTAGGGTATTATACTATGAGTAGTGTTTTGCAGATCACATGAGCGGATAACTTATTAGGTTTTTAATTCATTATTGGAGACTACTATTTTTGATTAAAAGTTTACTTGGGCATGGTTAAGCAAATGTACTTGTGACATGCAGGATTACACATGACAGTGTAGCAGCTGTAATTTAGGGAGAAGGCAAGAAATGTAAATTAAGAGTGATCACATATCTGAAATAAATTATGTGAACTTGAGTATGTAGTTATATTGTTATGATTCTGTGTGCACATATAATGATTTATGTATAAAGAACATTTAAAAGTATTTCTTATACATTTCCTCTTGGTCTGAGGATATTTGGTTTTAAGTAGGAGCTGTAACCTGAGAATGAACTATTTTAGAAAGACACTGTAGGCATATTTCCCATAAGTAAAATTCCATCAAATATTCTGGACAGAGATCATGCTATTCCCCTCCAAGGTCATGAAGTTTTAAATCTGTGTGTGTAGCAAGAAACTTGTAATATCTTAGGGTTTTGAGGGGAAGAGGCTTTACCCTATTTATATCCTTGCAGCCTGTCACTTCATGTTTCTGTCAGAAGCTGCAACCAATTTGGTCAACCAATTTAATAAGGCTTTGCTGACTGGTTAATTTTAAAATGTCTACATCAGGGGCTGGCAGCAGTTTTGGGCAGAGTGCCAAAAACACCCACAACCTTGACTTGTAAGATGTTGGTGTGCCAGGGGGGAACAGCAGGGGAGCTGTGAGGGGCCTGATCCTTGTTGTGGCAGTGCAGCCCTGGCCCCTTCACCTGTCTACCCCAAGGAGCGTGTGCCAAGCAAAATGCCTTTGCCTGGAGCACTCTGGCACCCATGCTGGGGGTTGCATACCCCTGGTTTCCATCTTTTGAGCCACCCTTTTGATGCTGAACAACAAATTAGTGGTATTTTAATTGAACTAAAGGCCTGTTATCATTGATAGTGGTTAAGCTATTCTTTTGTGTCACAAACTTAATAAATTTTCACTTTTTGTCTTGAGACTTGTGCTAATGAAATATTCTCAGCTAGCTTCATTTTAATGGTTTGTATGCAAAATAGAGCTGTTATCCCTTGGGGTATAAGTTGTAAGGTGTGTTGTATCTGTGGAGTGCAGGAGGAAGAAAAGTGGGTGTTCTTCTGGACATTACGTTATATGTTTGTATTTGTATAAGATTGCAGGGGATGGGGCATAATACCCTGAGAGGTCCCTTCCAGTCCTGTGCTGCTTTGGACACAGAGGTTTTTAATTTCTGAAACTAAAAAAACAGAAAAACCTGCACATAACTCTATCATCCCTCCAAAGCGTAACAAGGCAGCTCCAAATCCTGGACAGCAGCCATGCACAGTCCAGTTTCAGCAGCATCAGATTTCTGTTAAATATTGTTACCATCTTAGTAACCATATGGAACTCTTGTCTTTATCATGACCATCATGCCAGTTGTTCTGTTCTTAGTCCTCATACCTAGTTTGTTTCTTCAAACCACCCGTCCCAACAACTGCTCCTGCTATGCTGGATATGCTTTTCGATGAAGCTAAAGCTAAACTCCAAATACCGTTTGTTTGTTGTTTGTTTTTTTCCACTTTTAAATGTTCTTCCTCAGTTTACGGAGTAAAATTAGAAGCTAAGTATGTTCAACCTAGTTGAATACCAAGGAAAACATGGATAAATGCCAGTATAGCTTTAGGTTACAAAGTATTGTAAGATAGCGGGAAGAAATATGTTTATCTTTTGTCCCCTCTGCACTCCTGGTATCTGCATGCTTTGAGCCATATGTCTTTTTTAAAGATATTCCATCACTTGCATCTATTCCCCTCTGAAAGGACAAGTATACATATTACATGTGTCTTTTCATGTGTTTCGGTCCATTCTGCAATGGATGAATCTCATATAGGCATTTGTGCCTTTTGTTACTTAACTGATTCATCCACCCCAGAATGGTAGTTATGGCACTCATCTGGGATGTGGGAGACTGAGTTTCAAGTTGCTCATCTGAACTGGAAACAGCCTGCAGTCCCAACTTTTCCCTACATCTCAAATGGGACCTCTGACATGGACAGATGCAGGAAAGGGGTGAAGGTCCACATCCCCACTGCCTCTGCAGCTTATGCACAGTAAACTCTGAGCTCATTGGGTAGGCAGTGTGGGGTCCTGCTGGAGAAAACTTGTTGAACATCCTGTCCCTGATCTGGTGGTGCTGTCTGCCAAAACTGCTGCTAACCCATTTGCCTGCTGAGCTCAATAAATGCTCTTGATGCCTTTCTGTGAGTGCTTTGTGGGGAGGGTGAGCTGTTTGCACTCAGCTTGAGGCATCTGTGCTTAGGCTTGAATCTCCCATGGAGCACAGCATGGCTAAGACGCGCATGACAAGGAATTGTCCATTACAGTAGAAATAGAAAAATGTACGTATAACCCTATCATCCCTCAGAGGTGGAATGGGGCAGCTCCAAATCCTGGACAGATTTTTGATCCCATTGAAAGGTACGTACTCTCTTAAACACCCAAGAGTGGGGTGGAGGGCAAATGGGGACAGGACAGGACCTGGTGCCTTGGCTGGGCTCCATGTTTCAGCTGGGGTGGGGGGGTGGGAAGTAGGCAATTCACCATCCCCTTATGCCCCAGCATTCCCAGTTCCTTTGTGGGCTTCTTGGCCATAATGGCCTAAAAGAGAGCTTTAACTGCAGGGGTTGGTCTATGGTGATCTTGGCTCCCTACCCCCCTTCCTCCCCTTGCTGGGGCCTCTGTTTCCCCCAGGACCTGAGTTTTCATCACGGTTGCGTGGAGCTGGAGTAAACTGTACCGTCATTGGCTGCTTGACATCCTCACGCATAGCCTGAGTTTTCAGGAGAAGTGTTGGGAGAACTGGTCTTGGGTCCTTCAAGTTGTGCCAGAACAGTGGCTGCTTTGCTGCTGCTGGGGTGGGAGAGGGCTCTGTTAAGTGCTCTGTTCCTCTGGGGGAGGGCACAGATACGCGTGATAGGACTTGGTCTGGAACAGCTGCAGTTCGTGTGTGGGAAATGGTGTTACAGGGCTTGCTTCTGCCTCCTCCAGTGGTCTCTGTGTGTGTGTAAGCAGTTTTCTTTGTGTGGTTGGATCTATGCTACCTGGAGGGGGGACATAGGTGGTGTTAGGGACAGAGGCTTCATTGACTTTTTTGTCAGTGATGGTGCGGGGGTGGTACCAGTCCAGTGCTTGGGCAGAGGCAATGAGCTTGCCCACTGCCCTGTGAGGTGAGTAGGGTGCCATAGTGCCCCATGGCATATTGATGTAATGCAGCCTCCTGTGATTCATGATGGGATGTGGTACAGATGTGCGTTACGGTGCTCTAACCTACAGCACTGAAGTCTGATACTCCATCCATCCAGGGTTATCTTAAAGTGGGATCTGCCATTTTTACAGTACTGTCTGTGCCCTGACCATCTGTTCAGTTATGGCTGTAAAGCGTTTTGTGCATGCTTACTCAACAATATGTATAAATTCTGTACATGACCAGGAAATCCGTCTTGGAGCTGTGACAAAGATTGTAAGCATGTTCTTGCTAAAAGTCTGTTTGGCTGATTTGGTGTTTATTGATGGAGAAATGTTTTTGTCAGAAAATTTGCAGTTGTATCTCTTGGTAGCAGGTTTACTTTTCAATAATTTTGACCCATCAGATCACACAGTAACAAAGGCATAGAACAGGGACAGGGAATTATTTTGGGTGGAGGGCCGCTTACCAAGCTTTTCAGAAAACTGTTAGGGGCCACATGGGTAGCCTCACCCCTTGACAGGTGCCCTGCCCTCTGCTTACCATCTTGATACTGGAAGTCCCACACCCTAACCTTTTGACCTTTTGCCTCCAGAAGTCCCTCCCCTTGCCAATGGAAGTATTCCTTTAGGAAAGAGGGTTTGCCATGTTAGGGGAAAAAAACCCCCAAAGTATATACTAAAAATCAAACACCCATAATAATATATTTTAATTTAATTACAAAAAAAAAATTGTGTTTGTGTGTGCATTTGTGCTGTATATGTAGAAGTAATTGCATAACGGCTGCAAAATGCAATCTTACTTGTACGTTGTGTGGGGTGTGCAGGGGTATTGCGGGGGGGGTGTGGGTGGGTGGGTGAGGGGTTTGTGTGGAGCTGTGGGTGGGTGGGAATGGGGGTTTGTGGGGATGTGTGGGTATGGTATTGTGTATATGAGAGCCACATGGTGCAGAGCAGCCAGCGGATGGATAGGAAAGTGGGGAAAGCGGTGGTGGGGAGCAGGGGGAATGGTGGGAGCAGGGAGATGAGCAGAGTGCAGGGCCTGCGCCCATGTCCTGGGGCCTGTGCCAGCGGGACCCAGAGTGGGCCTGAAGAAGCATGGCACGTGGGCTGGCAAGGGTCCGTGAAGCCATGCTGGGCTGCCAGCAGGGAGAGAAGGGACCTGGCTGATGGCTTGGTGGCTTTGGGTTGGCAGTGGTGCGCCTTGGCCTCCTGCTCCTTCCTGCCAGGCATGGTGAAGTGACCCTTGTGGCGCTCCTTGGAGTGGAAGAGGAGGATGAGGTGGGCTCACCTGCCGCCACCCTCTGTACTGTTCACGGGAGTGGCCACTGCTGCTGCAGTGCTCCTGCTGGTGGTCCGGTTGTTGCAATCTGCCTCCTCACTTGGGCTCACAGCACAAGCAGCCGCAGGGCTACGGCAGAGGAGGAGGACAAGGCAGGCTTGGCCACTGCCACCTTCTCCTTGTTGCCATGCTCATGATGCCACTCTTGGGACTGACTGCTGCCGCAGTGGTGCTCCCACTGCACCCAGCTGCCGCCACTGGCCTTGCACCCCCCACTTCTGCAGCCACCATCACTTCTGTTCCTGGCCACTGTGGACTCCTTGGCTTGCTGCAGGGACAGCGCCAAGTGCATCCCACGGCAGGGATGTGGCAGTGGTGGCGGAAGCAGTAGGGGCAGCCCAGCTTTGTTGCCTGGGAGCAGCTGACCACTGCCTCAGGAGTGAGGCAGAGCGGCCCCTGTGGTGCACCTTGGCACCACCAGCATGGTTGTGGTAGATGTGGTGGGCTCGGCTGCCTCCACCTTGCACTTATTGCCATGCTCATGGCGCCACGCAAAGCAGCCACTGCTGCTGCGGTTCATCCGCCACACCTGTCTGCCATGCTCTGCCTCCCTGCATGGCTGCTGCCACAGCAGTGGATGGCTGCTGCTGGGCAATGACACCAGGCTGACCCTGCTGCTGCCATCACAGCTGCATCCCTGCTGTGAGCCCAAGCACCTCTTGCCCTGTGGCCACTTGCACTCCTTGCCAACCCTGCATCAGGCCAAGGTGCCCATGGCTACCAGGAATAGTGGTGGGTATGGGGCCAGTGGTGGCAGCTGTGTGGGGAGGTAGAGCATGGCAACCAGGCATGGCAGCAGCAGCAGATGCTCCCACGAGCAGCACCATGAGCACCACTGCGAGCACAATGACAAGATGAAGGCGGTGGCAGCTGAGCCCACTTTGTTGTCCTCCTTCATGCCAAGGGGTGCTATGAGGGTCGCTCCACCTTGCCTGGAGTGAAGGAGCAAGAGGCTAATGTGTACCACAGCTGGTCCAAAGCTGCCAAGCTGTTGGCCTGGTCCCCTCTTTTCCTTGCTGGCAGCCCAGTCCGGCTCCACGGACACCTGCCAGCCCATGCTCTGCACTGCTGCTGGTCATGGGACAATGGTGTAGGCTCTGTACTCCACTCACCTCCTCCCTCTGCTCAGCCACATCGCTGGGAGATGGCAGGGGACTGTGGAAGTCAGCAGGAGCTGGCCTGGCCCCAAGGACTGGGGCAATCTCCTGCGGTGCTTCCCTGCCTCCCTCCCTCTTGAATTTTCCGCTCCGGCACTGACACATACATCCCCACGGTCCCAAACCAGAAGCCTCTGCTAGCCTTCTGTCATCTTTAACAGGTGCCGGGGCAAATATATTTTTTAGGGGCCCTGCAGGCTGGATAGCATGGCCTGGTGGGCCAGTCCGTGGGTCATATTTTGCCCACCCTGGCGTAGAACCATGTGACCTTTTTTTAATTAGTTTTTTTCCCTCTTTTCCCTTTGTCACATTTTTGTCTTGGTGAACTGCAATGAAAGTTCTGCAGGATAGGGAAGGAAATCTACTTTTTGCATATTTTTACGTTATACAATAATGAGGTCCTGATTTGAATCCGTGGGCTGATACCACAACACAGATAAAGGAAAGTGCACACTTTTTGATTTAGTCGGTTTATAAAGCAAGCAAGCTGTACATCTAAATGTGCACCCTGCTTTTTTCCCCCTTAATAAAATCCTAAAATTTATTCATAAAAAGAGAGAACTTCAAAATAATAGAAAACTTGTATCCTTGTAGTTGATAGCTTCTCTGATTTAGCCTTTTGTGAGAATGTCTTGGGCTTGGAAGATAGTTCTGCATTGTATTTTCTTTCTGCTCTGGATAATCTTTTCTGCACTGCTACTTTAGTTCTCCTATTTTCCACAAAGCTGCTTTTCTCTAAAAGACTCAGAATTTTGATGTTAATGGGTAGTATTTCCCTATTCACAGAGCTGTCAGCAGGGGTTGTATAATGTTCAGTGGAAATAATGCTAGTCTTGTTGAGCTTAAGCACAGTCTGTTAACTATTTTTCGTTCTATCCAACTTTACCTGCCTGTCATCTCACATGATGTATTTACCTGGCATATTTATGATTTTCAGCACTATTGATTGCATATCAAAGAAATTTAATTTCATCTGTTGTATGAAAGGTATCTGGTTTTCTAGGCTGCCTGGGAGGTATATATTGATATTGATATTTGTTTATTTAATTGAAACTATTAATAAAGGAAGTATTGATCAGTTTAAAGAACTATCTTTCATTAAAGTAAAACATGAATGTTAAACGTGAACAGAGTTGCTTAGCAGTCTTTCTAATAAACAGATGACAGCTATTTTTCTTCAGGCTGGAATTATTCTGGTCTAATCAGAAAGAGAACTTTAATTCAGTTTTAGTACCTCTGGTAACCTTAAACTATACATTAAATTAAAAACATATTTAACTGAACTTCTTTCTGGCTTAGAAGGTTGGGTAGGCAGTGAACAAAGGCTTGGCTGTATCACCTAATGATTTAAAAAGTGTAACTAAATTAACATAGGGCAACAGGGTAGCAACATCCTGCTAGAAGAAGCTATTAGGCAATTTTTGTCCTGGAGCAGAAAAGATCTTCAAGGCGCTGCTGCTGAGGTGGCATACCAATTTGCTACCACTAACATTAAGTTTGTGGTAAAATTATTATCCAGAACTTAGCTGTTCTGGCATTTGTGTGTGGTTTGTTGAATCCAGTTCTTTGCAATCACAGGCGACCATATAATTGATGTTGGAGCCACAATGACATCTATTTTGGCTCCCTCAGCTTACTACAATGCATTAAGTGTCACTCAGGTGCCATATAACATGGTTAAGACTTTTACTGCAAGAAGATGAGCTTCAAAAATTGCCCTGTGCTCCAGGAAAAGAGCAAGAGGAGCCAAAGTACTGTCGTGAGTCCTGCAAGAGCAAGGGATTTAAGTCAAATATGCTCAGAGGAACTGAAGAAGCAAATTTTTCTTCATGCTACAGAGGAAGACAACCTCAGTCTGACACCTCTTTGTGGTATGTGGGAACATTCCTAGCTTCCTTGTTTGTCTGCTTGTGTATCAGAAGAACTTCTTTGTTTTAACGTTCTTTATAAGATCTAGCTCAACTAGACTACTCTTGGCCGTTCTGATTTTTGTTTCTGCACTTTCTACCTTTTCTGAAACTGCTCTCCTTTCTGATCAGTCCCTTTTCTGTTCTTTGATTGTCTTTCATGCTCTTTATATATTGTTTGAGATGCTTGCTTATTCCAGTAGATCTATAACCCTCCTTTTCCTGTTTTTACTCCTGGTTGGTACACAAGCTCTAATAAGCATTTACAATTTTAGCTTAATGACATTCCCAAGCCTTTTCTGCTATTAGAGCTGTAAGCTTTTTCAGTCCAGTTTTTCTCAAAGTTTGTCTCTTAGAAGTTTTAAAATCTTTGTTTATAGACCTAGTTTGTCTGTTCTCTTTAAAAATGATTTCATAGATGGTAGGGCTGGAAGGGACCTTGGGCAATTTGAGTCCAGCCCCCTGCCCCAATGAAATATATCATGCTATGTTTGGTTGATCAGATTATTTCTATGCAAGTCTTCTATATCATCCTTGCTACTTGTTGAATTGAATTCTGTGCAATCACAGGCAACCATATAATTGATGTTACTTACTAAAACTAAGCTTAAAATTGCATTCCATCATGTTGTCTCTGAAAATTTATTATTTATTTTTTCAGTCTATACATGTCACAATTGCAGTTACTGTACAGTTATACTCAGATATGTACTGTATTTAAAATCACTCATTGGGGGTGTCTACACATGCAATTAATAATTAATGCAAAACAACAAACTCTGGTGCTTATTGCTCCCAGGTGCACCATTTGAACGTGTGCCTGGGACCACAGTATGCTGTGCTGGGTCAGAGCAGCCCTAAACTGGCAGGGGTTAACCAGCCAGCCTGGGGCTGCTTCTCTTGGCTAAACACGCTACAGAGGGGCTGGCTGGGGCACAAAGATGCTTCAGTGTGGGACTAGCTGGCAGGGCCCGCACTGAAGCACCTTAATTGTTTAACCAGCTGGGGCACTGTACATGTGTGCTGCTGTGGAGTAAAAAGACTCAGACGTTTACAGCTGTGGGGTAAATTAGTTTACTTCAGCCTAATAGGAGCACATGTGTAGATGCACAATATTTACTGCAGAGCTAATTAGTCTATTCCACTGTAAATGTCTCATGTAGACGTGCCCATTAATTACTCATTCTTGCTTTTTCTCCCATAAACTTAAAGATCATGCTACTACGTATATCATTAGTACTTGCTGGCACTCTCCCAGTTTTAATATTTTGTTACTAGACTGATTTTTATCCAAATAGGTTCTGTTTTCTGTCTCCCACTATGCTTTATTTATTTATTTACATTTAACGAGTTCATTGCTGCACAGTGCTACCATGCTAGCTCTTTTTTTGTCCCTTCCTCCTCCCTTAAGCCACTTGTACACCTTATCTCTTGTATTCCGGGCTTGGCTGTGTACTGTTTTGCCATGTGTCTGTTTTTCTTATAATATCAGCTTTCATGTCTTGCACCAGGGGTTCTGTCATCTCTATTTTATTTGTTGATTTAGGCCTTACTTTTTTAATCTGACATTCTCCAAAGGAGATCACAGATTTGGAATCAGGTCTGTTGTCCCTTGTTATTTATGCAGTTCGTGCCATCACCCATTCTGTAGTTACAAGAAATACTTTGCCTTAGACTTGAAATATTTTGGGAGTTCTGAAATGATTATTAAAGGAGTGAAGTGGGTTGAATTGCTAGCTGATAGGCTTTTCTTTTTCCGTATCTTTCTTTCACTAAGAGTGTTAGTGAAAGAAAGCACGGCTGTCTCCACTTCACTTTGATCAGTGGAGGACTTGTCTTCAGTAGAAGAGAACTACTGTGTATTGTTCAAAGCTATTGTCAAGTGGCTCAGCCAGGAAAAGAGAACTCCAGCTAGCAGATCACTTCCTTATAAAAACTTAGTTTTCCAGAAAGAGGTGCTAATATAGTATGGCATTTGCATATGATCTTTAAGGTGAGCCATTTGTATTCATTAGCTACTTCTGTTAAGAATAGTTAATTTTTTTTTCCCCCATTGATATGGATTTTATCACTTTTGCCTCAGTTGTATGTCATGGACATGAAAAGAATGGCTGGAAGGGGTTAGAGAAGGTAGAGGTGCACCGATATATTGGTCACATCTGATCAGCACAGATAAAATGAAAAATAACATTGCTGAGGAATGCAGCCTAACAGCTTGGAGAGCAGCATCCTGCCAGTAATTCTGTAGGGGAGAAGGTGCATGGGAAAGGGGTGTGGGGGTTGGCAGATTGAGATCCCCACAATGAGGGAGGGAGTGGGCCAGGGCAGATGCTGTCCACCCAGGGTGATGAACGTGATTCTGGGGCCAGGAGCAGGACAGCCACAGGTGGCTTGTCTGAAGACATGGGGGATGGGTTAGGGAGGGCAGGAACAGCTCCCTGCTGTCGCACATGGCTCCAGGAGAGGCATGGGAGGGGCATGTGATCTCTGGATTTATGCACAGGGTGAGGGTGGGCTGCCCACTGTGCTTGGGGCCAGGGGCAGCTCCAGCCTCTTCCTGGTGTGGAGGGGGGAGTGAGGGTTGGGCTAAGGCTTCCCTTTCAGCCACTGGGTGCTAAGTGGGCTCTTTGTGGGGTGGGCAGTGGCAGTGGTGCTGGGAGGGGTGGCTATGGGATATTTTTGAGCGACTAAAGCCCCCCCAACTCCACCCTCACAGCACCCCTGCTCAGGGCTCCCTGCTCTGCTGCCTTTCCCTGGGGAGCACTGTACTGGCCACACATCCTTGGGCATGAATGGAATTCAGTGGAATGCCCTAAATAGGGGCAGTGCTGGAGGGGCTAGGGAATAGGGGCAGTGCTGGAGGGGGCAGGGGGACTATAACCACCAGAAAATTCCCCATAACCCCCCTGTAGCTGCACCTCCCAGTGCTGCTGCCACCTGCCCTGTGCAGCTGAGCCTGCCCTGCCCCTGCCCCCGCCATCTCTGAACACAGCCCCGGCCCAGCTCTCCTGCTGAGAAGATCCTGGCACTGCTTCTGGCCCCAAGCCTGCTGTGGACAGCCTGTGCTCACCCTGTTCACAAATCTGGAGGGATGAGGGGCACATGTTTCCCATGCCTCCCCCAGGGGTGCACTCAGCAATAGGGAGTCTCCCCACCTCCCCCTGAATCCTGTGGACAAGCCATCCACAGCTCCATCCTGCTCCTGGCCCTATCGTATTCACTGCCCTGGCCTTGCTCACTGTGGGAGCCTTGATCTGCACCCACATGCCCCATTCCTTCTCCATGCTGCCCCTCCCCTCCCCCCTGTCTTACCAGTAGGATGCTGCTCTTCAATCTGTCTGGCTGCATTCCTGTAAATCAGCTATTGGATCAGTATTGGTCAATATGACTGGTTAATAATTGGCTATTGGTATCGGCCAAGACTATCTTTATTGGTGTACCCCTAGCAGGTGGTCATCTAGTCTATCAATCCTGCTCAAGACAGGATCCTGCCCCTTTTTCCCTCCATTCTAACCATCTCATAAATTGCTTGTCTAAAACTACAGAACTGTCCTGTTGCATAACTACAAGCATATTGCTGCAAAACACCAAGAACACCCTGACTTGTCACAGGTGAGGAAAGAGGAAAGATGAAGGTTTGTTTAGTGCCCTTTTGCTTCAAGGGTTGGTAAAATACATGCGAGAGTTCCAGGGTAGAAGATCGTGTCCCTATATTACAGAGGAAGGCAAAGTTTTTCTATAGTTACTCTGATCTCACTGTGGGGTAAAATTTCTTGCTGATCCCAAATACACTAAACCAGAGGTTTTCAACCTTTTTTTAATACGTGTACCCCTGGCGGCTGGATGTGGGGGGAGGGGTGTGTGGCTAGATGCAGAGCAGCAGCAGCACAGGGTGATGCGTGGCAGTGATAGCTGCTGTGTGCAACCTACCCTGCCCCCTCCTTGCATCCAGCTTGCTGGGCAGTGGCTGTGTGGCCTGCAGAGGGCTGCTGCTGCCTTCACTTGCCCCCTCCCTGGCCCTGTTCCTAGGAGGTGGTGGCATAGGGTAGTGGGTGGCAGCGCTCCATCCCTGCCCACCCATGTGTGTTGCCTCGGGGTACCCTAAGGGGTATGTCTACCCCCAGTTGACAACTCTTGTGCTAAACAGTTTGACCCCTAGGGGCAAGATCTTCTAGGACCCTCCCTCCTGGTTTTAATTCCAGCTGGATTGGCATACCTTGGCCAAAATCCCCACTGGCGGATACGGCCAATACCTGATGTTTCCAAAGAAAATGGAGGGCTGGGGGGCGGGGAGAGAAAAAGGACACCTAGGAACAGTAGGGGAAAAAAAATTCTTCTTTGCCACATGTTTCTGGGCTTTTTTGGTTGCAAGGTGGAAAAAAGCAGTCTGGGTACAGTTAACTCCACGTATCACACACCACTGGAGAGCCAGGATGGCACTTCCTTTTGTCCTTCCCTTCCATACACTTATCCCAGTCCCTTTAATCTTCTTTGGTTGGTAAACTGCTTGTGGAGCTCTGCTTCATTATCCTGCTGCTGAGCATTGTCCCCTGCCATGTCTGCTTGCTCTAGTTTGCAGAGCTGTTCTCATGATCTTTTAGTGATCTGTGTTTAAGATAACTTTGACATGCATTTCTAGGTGTTTCCATAGTGCTTTTAGTTTCTAAACTTCAAGATGATTCAGGCAGTTTTGTTACCCTAATAATTGTTCAGGAACTCCGTGAAATGCTTAAAACTACCACTATGCATTGGCATCTCCTGTTTTGGAGTAGAAAGGAGATTACAAATCAAATTAATTTTGGTAATTCTTACTAAAAAAAAAAAAAAAAAGTACTGAAACTGGCAGGACTATCATATGCTTCATGTTTCTGATGTTAATAGGTTGGTTGGCTGCAGTTTAACATGTAACCTGGAAATAACATTTGAAGTTGCCTCATTTATACTAACAATCTACTTCAGTTCTAGTATAGGATAAGTAGTAGTAAAAATAGTATATGTTGATATCCAGGCTTATTATGTAATAGGGGGAAAACAGCTGACCAGCTGTTCTCTGTAAAGGTCTTCAGGTTTTGGACTGTCCTTCTGGCTGTTGTTTGGAATAGCCAAAATTTGTCAACTTTCAGGAAACATCCTAGACCCCAGTTTGTTTTTTCTGGCATTTGGGGAGAGCCGATGTGCTAAAGTATGCATATGTTTAGTTGCTAGTTGTTTGGGGGCATTTCTTTTAATTCTAAATGAAAGAGAGTGAATAAAATATGTAACTTGCATAACATTAAATGAGAGAGAACTATACATATAACTTGGCATACATCCTTTAAAAACAAAATTGCACAACTTCATTTCTGTTCCCTGCTGGGGTGGGGGGAGAGGGTGGAAGGAAGAGCTACATATGACGGATGCTGTTTGGTTTAATCACTGCTGAGTAGTGCTTGAATGCCAAAGTAATGAACCTGAATGGAACAAAGAATGCTAATGGGAGATGCCATAAGATAATCCTGGAGAAAAAAAGAGGAGAAATGAAGATATAGAAGGAAACAGTGTAGGAAAGGTAGAGGGCACACAGAGGAAAACACACTGAAAGGGGAAAATGGGACAAAGCTGAAGAGTGAAGCAGAATAAAAAACAAGCATATTGGATAAAAGGTTACGAGGATGAGTGCCTGCAAAATAAAACTCAATTCAGATGTTAAAACATTAAAAGTTAGGCTAAGGGAAAACCACATAAAGAACCATGCATACTTTTTCCTCAATAAATAAGAACAAGTGAGCTGACTTAAAAGGAACAGAAATAACAAAACAAAAGGAATGACCTGATTAAAAAGATGCTATATGGAGCTAGAACAGATTGTGGGGATTGGCGAAGTGCTTATTGCTGCAATAAAGGCTTGACATTCTGAATAAGAAATGCAACTGGGTCCACAAATTTTAAAGACAGTGATAAATGGTATGACCTTCTTTTAAGCTGGCTGTCCTGGTTTTGAGTCCTTTATAGTTTTAGTTCATTTTCTTCATCTTCAAAGCAGTCAGCTACAGTTATATAAACCCTAAGAAGGTAACCTCCACCAGCCATTAGTATAGTCTAGGTGAAGCAAATAGAAAACCTTTTATTTTGAGAATAAGGGTATAAATCGGGGTCGGGCAAATTCCAGCCCATAGGCTGGATCAGGCCAGCGCTGGACTCCATTTCCTGGAAGCCCCTGTCCATGTTGCTGTGGCTAGTTTCCATGGAGATTCCAGGAGTGGTGGTGCTGTGAGCCTGGGGCCACGGTTTCAGTGGAGATCTGCTCCAGCTGCACTGACAGGGTCTGCAGCTGGGCAGGAAGCTGCTCCAGGGCTGGGATCTTGTGGTTGTGATGGCATGGTCCAGAGCAGGGGTGGAGCTGCGACCGCTGCCCCCACGCTCTGGGCAGAGGTGTGCCAGCAACAGATCATGATTCAGCCTCCAGCTCCTGACCTACACTATCTATCACCCCTTCAAGATCCCACTCCCAATGCTGGAGCAGCTCCCTGCCCAGCTGTATCTTTTGTCAGTGCTGCTGGGGCTCGTCTCTGTGGAAACCCTAGCCCTGTGCTGTCACAGTGCTGCTGCTCCTGGCACCTCCATGGAAACTGGCCACAGCACTGCAGGCATGGGTTGCTGGGAAATAGAATCCAGCTGTTGGCTGGATCCACCATTTTGCCTACCTCTGTTTTTAATGGTTAACTAGCGAGTCTACATTTATCAATTCTGTTCTGGAGAGTTGTGGAGTTGCTTTAACATATACTTCAGAAGAAAAGAAGAAGTATACCTTCTATGCATACATTCAAATTTTGTAATGTTGACTGAAAATTTAGGCTGCATCTTTAGACCTTTACCTTTTAAAGAGGAAACTCTTCTTCTTCAGAATACAACACTGGGTAGCAAGGAAATCTGCTCATTTAAACCTAAGCCTGTGCAACACCAGAACCATCAAAGAATATGGTGAGTGAGAAGTTACCAATAAATGTTACTGTTTAAAGATTACATTCAAGATGGGTACTGAAATTGTGCATGCACTAATGCTTGTGTAAAACTAGCATCAACATGTACCAGTGGACAGATGGGTAATTATAACTCTAGATACTCATTTGTTTATGCAAATATGGTATGCATATGCTTAATTGATGTACATGTACCTTATGCCAGTGCAGCTTAAGCACCTGTTTTTGGAAATGTGGTGCTGAATGTATGCAGCAGTTTTGTTTGCATTGGCCTTGGCCTGAAAGAAGCTGACATTTCTGGAGCTTGAAGCAACACATTGCACATTCCAGTAGAAACATGAATATTTCAGATTTATGAATACTGCTTCAGATGAAGTTATCTACATGCAAAAGACCAATTTTACTCATGACAATTATGTTCAGTGACCTTCTGAATATTTCACCCTGTGCCCTTTTTCTTAGAAAAGACTGTCATCTGTGCTGTAATTTTAGTATTTTCCAGCAAATAGAAATTCCAGTAGTCTTTATGTATGGCTGACTGCCTTTAAACTTCCCTAATTGTCCTCTTATTCAGCTTGTTCATTTCATTTCTGGTCTAAAAATGGAATTAAAATGATTAAGTGAATGATTCATGTGTAAGTTTACCTGCCTTGGAAACATGCTTAGAAGCCAAGAGAAAACAAATCTACTGATTTTAAACGTCTGAGATTTGTGGCAATATTAAAAATATAACTGACTTGGCATTACTCTTCAAATACCTTTTGAATGAAGTTTCTTGGAAAAGCAGTGTTGTCATTCTCATTCGACTGAGGTAGATCCCAGGATTTAATGAGTATATAGTGCATTTGGGCCCAAGAGCCCAGATATTTTAAATATCTGGACAAACTAGAATGAGGGGAAAAAGAAACATTATGTACTTTGACTCACACCTTAAATGTATTGGTCTTCACATTTTTATATAGTAATAAAAAGATCCAATATCATTTGTCCTTTTCTCAGATTTGTTTCTGAAGAAATATCTCTGTAATAGGAGTATGCTGCACTAAAGGTGAGACACTGTTACCAAGCAAGAACTGTTCCAGAAACGTACAGTCTTTCTGAATGATGAACCATTTGTCTGCCTCTGGCTAACTGAGAATATTGTGCTAAATCAAACCCAAGCATTAGATTCAGAAATAGATTTCCTTTGCAGAGCTCATAATTCAGTATAGTGCATAATTATTGTAGAATACGAAATATTTGGGTCTGGTCATTTGTGCCGTCTCGTTTGAAGTAATTTATGTAAGGATCAAAGCTTCATAAGTCAAGTTTAACATCCTGTATGAGATGCATAGAAAGCTGTATTAATTAAGAGCATGTTGTCCCAAGAGGAAAGTAAGCCAGCAACTTCTAGATTAACCTGCATTTGTATTAATGTTGGCACCAGGTGATACCAAGCCTAATTCATAATTCCTATCACTTGACCGTGTCCCAGATTAGTTGGGCCCATGGGCCACACAAGATGTGGTGTTGAGCTGTTGCAGGCTGTGTCAGCAACCTCTTACCTTGCAAAACAATGTGCAGAAACTATGTGGGAAGGGGCTGCAGGTGCCTGGGGAATGGTGTTCAGGAGTGGGACAGGCAGGTGAAGCTGGGGTCGCAGGGCAGGGTGGTAGGGTAGTAACCGAGTAGGGCCAGGGTCTAAGGCAGAGCCATGATCCACTGCCCATATGCCCCTGCCCACGGAACCTGTGTGCCTTGCCAAGTGGGTCCTGCCCCTGGCAGTGAGTGCGGGATGGACAGGTTGGGGTACCTGGGCAGTGAGACTAGGTCCAGCAGCAGTAGCCAGAAGGAACTGTTGCTGCTGAGTCTGCCGGGAAATAGCATCCTGCTGCCACCCTACCCCAGTCCTGCTACATGGCAGTACTGGCTGCATGCACCACAGCCTCTTGCATCTGTACTGGACTGGGTGGAGGGACCTTCTGTGGGCCAGGCAAAATTTCTTTGTGGACCAGAGCTGGCTCTCGGGCTGTATTTTTCCCACCCTATCCTATCAGTATTATTTCATATCACCTGTGGATGTTGTTCACCAAAAATACAAATTCTTATTTTGTCTATTTTGATAACTTACTTCCTTTTTCACTTGATGGTGTGTCTTCAAGCTTGGCTATTCTTCCTCGCACAGTTTCACAAAGCAGGCAATTTACTTAAATACTTTTAATAAATTTTGTGGTTTGAACAAAACTTCCACATCTTTCGCCTGTTCGCAATAACAGAATTGGTTGGAGAGATGATGATATATACATGTGATAACCTGCAGTAGCAACCAAAAAAAATCACTGAGGGCTTTTTGGTTTGAGAAGGGGCAGATACATAGGGGGAGGGTGGGAGTGGTGGGTATAAGAAGCCCAACTGATTTAAAGAGAATTGTTCATAAGTTGCAGTTCAGTGTACTCCATCACCACTGCTGCCTATGATCAAGGAAGGCCAAAGACAGTTTTTGTTAGCATTCCTTTTGGAGTGAAGAAATATAGATTTTATGTACATGAGGGCTGGAAGGGACCTCAGAAGAACATCAAGTCCAGCCCCCTGCCCAAGGGGCAGGAAGTCAGCTGGGGTCATAGGATCCCAGCAAGATAAGCATCCAAATTTTTCTTGAAGGCATTCAGTGTGGGTGCTTGAACCGCCTCTGGTAGCAGGCTATTCCAGACCTTGGGGGCTCGGACAGTAAAGAAATTCTTCCTTATGTCCAGCCTGAAATGGTCTTGCTGGAGTTTATAACTGACCTTCTCATCCCTTGGGGTGCTCTGGTGAACAATCGTTCCCCCAGATCTTGGTCACCCAAAAAACCTATAGATGGCCATCAGGTCATCCCTGAGCCTGTGCTTTTCCAGGCTAAAGAGCCCCCGTAGCTTTCAGCCTGTTGTCATAAGGTCTGTTTTTCTGACCTCTGATCATGCACGTGGCTCTTCTCTGGACTCTTTCAAACTTCTCCACATCTTTTTTTTGAATTGTGGAGCCCAAAACTGGATGCAGTACTCCAGCTATGGCCTCACCACGGCCAAGTACAACAGGAGAATGACATCCCGGGATTTGATGGAGAAGCATCTATGAATGCAAGCCAGCATTTTGCTTGCTTTACTAGCTGCAGCATCACATTGAAGACTCCAAGTTCATCTTGTGGTCAATCGTGACCCCCAAGTCCTTTTCATCCATAGTGTTGGTCAGTGTAGCACTGCCAAGCCTATAAGGATGCTGCAGGTTTTTGCTCCCAAGGTGGAGAACCTTGCATTTTTCAGTGTTAAACACCATCAGGTTCTCATCTGCCCCTGTCAAGGTCAGCCTGGATCACCCTCCTGTCCTCAGGTGTGGATGCTTTACCCCCAAAGTTTGATATTGTCGGGGAATTTGGCCAGTCCACTTCTGACTCCAATGACCACATCGTTAATGAAGATGTTGAACAATACAGGTCCAAGGATAGAGCCTTGAGGGACCCCACTGGTCACAGGGCACCATGGTGATTGACTTCTGTCAACCACCACCCTCTGGGTCCGACCACAGAGCCAATTCCACAGCCAGCAGATCGTGGTAGGCCTGAGGTTGCAGTTGGCCAGTTTTGCCAAGAAGTGATCATCATAGTATCATAGTATCTAGAGTCGGAAGGGACCTGGGCAGATCATCTAGTCCGACCCCCTGCCTTGGCAGGAAAGAGCACCGGGGTCAGATGA
>JAGPOW010003648.1:31924011-31942050 GCA_030014935.1 Caiman crocodilus | reverse complement strand
GCTTCTTCCCCATACTTCTAGCATTAGTGTAGAGGCAATTGAGACCTCCAACGGTTGTGCCCACTGACCCCCTAGCCTCTACAATGCCCCGGCCCCCAATCATGGGATACCAGATCAAAGGCTTTTTTAAAGTCAAGATATATGACATCAATCTCCTCTCCCTTGTCCAGGTGATAGGTCACCTGGTCGCAGAAGGAAATCATTGGTCAAGCAAGATCTACCCGCAACAAACCCATGCTGGGTATCTCTCAGGATATTGCTGTCAGCTAGTCTGTTAAGGATGGCCTCCTTGATGACCTTTTCCAAGACCTTGGCAAGGATATAGGTTAGGCTGATGTGCCTGTAGTTTGCTAGATTCACTTTCCTCCCTTTCTTGAAGATAGACACCATATTGGCCTTGTTCCAATCTTCAGGCACTTCACCAGAGCACGAGGAGTTCTCGAATAGCCCAGCCCCTGGCATGGATCTAATGCAGGCCAGCTCCTTAAGTACCCTGGGGTGTACATGGTCAGGGACGGCTGACTTGAAGGTGTCCAGCCTCTCAAGGTGTTCCTTCACGAGGTCAGCATTGATGGAGGGCAGGGAATCTCCTTCACCCAGGACTCCCTGTCCCGACATGTCCCTGTCCTGATATGACACTGAGGGCAAGTCTACACAAGACACTTCAAGCGCAGTAGACCAATTCTACTGCACGTTAGTGCAGCAAGCAAAAACTGTGCTAATGCACAGTGGAATTAGTCTACCATGCATTAGCATCACAAAAATGCATGTGCCAGCTCTAATGCGCAAGTCACAGTAGCACTGATTATGGAGCATTAAGTCAGTACCTATAACCTAGGTTAACTATGTAGGCTGTGTCCATATGTGGTGTGGACATTTTTGTTTCCCAGGGACAACTAGTGGTGGCTTACCTTGAACCACTGTTAGTTGTCCCTGGAAAATGCCTGTGCTACATGCGCTCTGGCACACAGCAGTTTTCCCCATGGAATTTTCCTCCCCTGTGCCGGCCCTAGCATCCTTATCTTGGGTCCTAGGAGCCTCCCAGTGCTGCAGCAGTGGTGATTCTGCTGCTCAGAGCC
This sequence comes from Caiman crocodilus, assembly GCA_030014935.1. NCBI lineage: Eukaryota > Metazoa > Chordata > Crocodylia > Alligatoridae > Caiman > Caiman crocodilus. The sequence continues at coordinate 31,940,971 of JAGPOW010003648.1, read as the reverse complement.
TGGCTGGCAACCACAGTGTGGCTCCAACCGGCCTCGTTCTGATTTTGATTGGCACTGCCCCGTGTGTTCTGCTGTCACTCTGTGGGGTTTTTTTCTCCTTGCAGTGCAGAGAGCAACTGCATGTGTGGAATATGGCACTGCAGATGTGTCAGCGGTGCAACATACCACATGGCCACACTCATCTGGACGTGGCTGTAGATGTGCCCTGAATGTGTTTTTTATTTCTGTTCATCACAGTGATCAAATTTTTGATTGAAAATGCATGTTTATATATACAGTTAACTTAACTTGTGTTCAATTTAGAAAGGTTGCTAAACCAACTGGGAGGTTCTTTTTTAAAAAAAAAAAGGGGGGGGGGGTTATTTCTACACTGTAATTTTGAAGATGGTTCTTGCCTCTTATTTTAAGTGAAAATGTGTAGAATATATTCTTAGCAGGATGTTTCAAAGGTGATCTGTGACTTAGTTTGCTGTGGCATGTTGAACAAGAACAAGAGCCACAAAAAGGGAGATAACATTTGTTAAGAAAAAAAGGTTGTTATAAAGACATTTTATTATTGGAGTAATTTTGGATGCAGAAATTAAATTTTTCCAAAATAGTTGTTTGTAATATTCTTTTGCAGCACATTTTAATTTTGATTTAGAAAGCTACATCAAACAGGTTTGGCTGCTTAAGACAACCATTTTATTCTAGATAGGTTATCATGTCTACTGGATAGATGGGAATGGCTTTTGACTGCTATCAACCTGGGCTGAACTTTGACCTGATTACAGAAATGGAAAAAAAACCCAAAAACTAAATATTCATTAGCAATCTCTGTTTACTCTTTGCTCTTGTATATGTTAAAAATTATTTGAGGTTACATAAGAACTGAATCCTTGTTGTTCTACATCTAACCTTGCTGAATGGTATAATAAATAGGAAGAAAGCCAGTACAGTTCATATTATTTGGGGGTGATTGTTACCTAGTCTACGCGGTAGGTATGAGCAGGGTTGAGTTCTAATTTACTTAAAAATCTACGCATGATGCTAAATTGTTTTTGTGACTCTACATAGTGCAGCGTGTATGTGTGGGCTAGGTGTATTTTGTTGCATTTATTCTAGTAGACCTACGGTGCAGGGCAAAAGGGAAGGAGATGAATTTCTGTGTTCAGAAAAGAGCTCATTTAAAAGCGGTGTGTAATAATAATAATAATAATAATAATAATAATAATAATAATAATAATAATAATAATAATAATAATAGCACATTTTTAAGCTCACTTGGCATTATCAGAATCTTTTATAATAGAGTAGTACCTTTCTCTAAATTGAAGGAAAATTGTGAGAAAGTACTTGTTGGCATCTGAAACCACAGGACCTCCAGTCATTTTGCAGGCTACAGAAAACTGGTCAGTGATATTTCAGTTTATGCTACCTCACAGTTCCTACCAGTCAGTAAGGAACCAAGGTCAAACTAAAGCAGTTTCCATAAAAGACAATCAAAATGAAATGTAAGGTTTCCTCTTTCCCTTTCTTAAAGCGTTTTTACTCTGACCAACCACTGCCATTACTACGTATAACAATTTTAAATTATGACTTCAGAGGCGTTCTTATTGCTGAGTGACAAATCAGGAACCCCATTTGCTGTCCAGTTGCATTTCAGTCGGGGCAAATAACAGAAGCACAATGAGTAAACCTCTCCTCTCTTTTCCTTTTGTGTATGGGTTAACTCCTTTTAATTCGCACACAAAACCGGAGAGGGGAATAGGGAACCCAGTTATGAAAATGTATACAACTTTGGTTCATCTCCAGGAAGAGTGGTTGTTCCTCAAGGGAGCAATACTGTGGGCAAAGGAGACAATTGCAAGTCGATAAAGAAAAATATGCCACTTCACCCAAAGTCCAGAGCCCACAGTAATGTTTTACTCAACCTTGGTGCAGCCACAGCTGGGGTATTGTGTCCAGTTCTGGGTGCCGCACTTCAGCAGGGACATGGTAAAGCTCTAGAGGGTCCAGAGAATGGCCATTCATATGATCAGGAATTTGCATGGCAAGCCATACAAGGAGGGATCTCAGACTCTTCAGCCTAAAGCAAAAGAAGACTGAGAGGGAACCTGACTGAGGCTTACTGCTATATCAAAGGCATACATCAGGGGCTCAGTGAACAACTCTTCACAAGGGCGCTCTGGGGGAAAATTAGAAACAACGGCCACAAACTCCTAGAAGATAGCTTCAGGCTGAACATTAGGAAAAAGTTCTTTACAACTAGGGTGCCCAGACTATGGAACAAGCTCCCTACAGAGGTGGTGCAATCATCTATTCTAAAGGTCTCAGAGAAGACTGGATGGTCACTTGGCTGGGGTTGTTTGACCCCAGATTTCTTTCCTGCTCATGCAGTGGGCTGGACCTGATTTGATCCTTTGGGGTCCCTTCCAGCCCTGTGAATTCTGTGTTTTTTATTCTAGAGTGAGCTTTAGGTATACCTTGATACTATGATATGATACCTTCTGATAGCAAAAAGGGATTCAGAAATCCACCTATTTTTAACATAGAATTTGATCAGTGGATGAAAGATGTGGCTGCTTGTGATAGCAGGGGCCTAAGCTTGATCATCGGGCTATCCCATTCAGTCGTATTTCAATATGTTCCTATTAAGATGTGTGTGTACAGTACCTAATGATGGAATAAGCATGCAGCCTTGTGCCTGCAAATTTGCTGGTTATGACTTCAAGGCTTTTGTTTTTGTTTCAACATTAATGTGAAAGCAACGAGAGCTAAAAAGATACTGTATTGAGAAGAGAGACTGCGGAGGCCAAGATGGTTCTGGGGAGCTATTGAGGCTTAACATTTTATGGATCTGAGGTACTCTAGGATACTCATAACAGTGATGGATTGTATTCAGATCCTGTGTTGTGTATTTTGGATAACGGAGATAGTCTGACATTTCCAAGTCCAGTGTGGATGGCTTCATTTTTCCTGATGGAGCCCAAAGTAGCATCTTATTATGAAATACAGAGTGATAATGGAAGAATACAAGAGAACTTTTCACTTTATCATTAAAAGTGTGCATTTCAACAATTCTGGTATGCTGTAACTCAGAATCTGAAACTTGCTTCTTTCAATAGGTTGCTTCAGTAGTCAAATAAGCATGTTGTTTTACCTTTTTGCTGAGTGGATTAAAAAGTTTTAGTTTGAGCTTCATTGTAGTTCCATTAAAAATGGAATCGCCTTTTGTGAACTCTTGTGGGTTGTTGCTTCAAAATAGATTAAAAAAAGCAGTGATAGTGTAAGAAATTTTGCCTTTTATAACACATTAGAAATTGTTGTAGGCCTACTGATGCAAGTAAAAACCTGTCAGATATTAAAATACTATTGCTTATTAGGGCTGTGCAAAGCTTCAGTCCCTGGTTTGATTTGATGGCACTTCAGCTTGATTTGGTGGTCAAATCGCTAAATCAAATTGAAACCCTCCAAATTGATGTGGAGAGATTTGGATGTAGACACAGCTTTAAATGTTTTTTCTACATACCTCTAGGTAACAGGCAGCTCATGAATGCTGCAATACTGGGGCGTATGGAGTGTCCCATAAGAGAGCAGGGGTGTCCTCAGTGCAATTGGCAGCAGATCCAGAAATGGACCAGAAGCTCTGGGTCTGGTGGGGAGTATGCTGCCCCCCGCCCCTCCCCCCAGCTCAGCACTGGGATGGGGGGGCACTTCTGGATTCGCTGCCAAGCACGTGGAGGGCCCCCCTGCACTCCTGTGGGACAGTCAATCCACCCCAGCGTTGCAGCTTTCATGAGTCGCACTGGTACCTTGAGGTATGCAGACAAAACTTTTAAAGCTGTGTCTGTCAGAATTGCTGATTCTCCAAATTGCATCAACTCTTCAGATTTGGATTTGGGCTGAATCTGAAGCGAATAGGGCCTGCCTCGCACAGCTGTATTGATTATCCAAAGGTAAATAAAACCATTCTGTGAAAGTAGTTTCATCATTTGATGGGGTAAGTATTATCTCGCTTACAGATTTTTTTTCAAAATTTGAAGTGTTTCTGAACTAAATGTTTACCTTTGAAGTATAAAGGTATTCCTTAAATAACAAATGTATCTATGACCTGGATGATCTCATTGAAGTGCTAGGAAAAAATGAAGATGTTGCAGCAGGGGCTGCTGGAGGAGAGGGAGGAGGTTTGTACTTCTTACTTTTTTAGCTGGTTGAAACCTGGAAAGGCTTTTATGGGTTATTAACAAGTATTCTGTATTACTGTCATCATGTTTTGAGACCTCCTTTATCTGAATAAAAACCGTAGGTCAAGTCCTTTTTCTTGAATTAATGTTCTCATGTGGTACACCTCTCTGCAGGTTCTACCACAAGGTAAACCTGCATAGTCTTTGACCAGCTGCTAGGAAATTTTTTGTTCTCCAAAGTCTGAGATTTGGTGGGCATGAGAGAGGCTGGATAGACTTCTATTGTGTCTACCAAAGTATCCCTTTATTAGCTGCAGAGGCATAGCTAACTATTTTGGTGCCCTGGGCTAAGTGAAGCAGGGTAGGGTTGGGGATTTTGTACTGAGTATTGGAGAGCAGTGTGAGAGAAATTCTACCTCTTTTATGGCAAGGGATCATGGTATTCTGCCTACTGATGCTGCTGTGGTCCAGGCCCAGGCTGCTATGGCTTTGGGTGGGCTCCCCATAGACTGGTGGGAATGGATAGGGGAGGAAGAGGTTCAACTTGCAATAATCAAATACCATGAAGAGAAAAAGCAGTAGTTATTGTATCTTTAGGAAGGCTTTTGTTACACAATTGAGTCTGACCAGTCAGTAATGTAAAGAATATTGTTGAGTTTTAAAAGGTTGAACAATCATTGATGGGAGAGTTTTAGCTCTTTCCTATTTCTTAAGCCAATTCTGTTAGTGCCTGCAGTGTGTAAAGTGACAGTGTATATGTCTGTGCAAACAGACAATCCGGTTTTTAACTTTGATATTAGAGGAGGGTGACAAATCTCCCTCCATTCAAAATACCAAACATTTATTTGGGTCCAGCGCACTGCCAAATGATTGCTATTTGTGCTTGCCCCTCTACTTCTCCCTTTCACTTGTTTTAATTGACCTTTCAGTCTTTACCTAATGCCTGCTAGAAGGAATGAGGGAACACGTGAAGGATACCTTAAGTCTTTCCAGACCAAGGTATCTCCTTTTTCCAAGGTAATAGAGTCAGCCCATAGGGTCCTCCAAGTCCTGTTTTTCTTCGAGTCCCTCCCTACACTGGCCAGTGACTACAAGTTGTAATAAAGTTACTAACTTGCTTTTATAAAGGTATAACTTTGTCAAATGCCTGTATTTACTCTCATTAATCTAAAAGCTGTCTCTCCAGGATTCTGAAAGTAAAGTGAAAAATCCCACATATGCATTATCAGTCTTGTCTTGAGAGAGAAGTTCCCACCTGATTCCAAAAATTTAGCAATGTTGTCCAGTCTAATCAATGACATCCAGAAAAAGCTGAAAACTATCTTACTCTTTTGTTTTTCCTCCCCCTAACCAGGCATAATTTCCATGTGTTCTGAATGGGAGCAAGGCCATGAGCAGCCTGCCAAGATCCCTAGGTCTTTCCTTTTTGATGTGATCAAATCCCTTCCCCATACCCCATGTGTAATAATTAGCATTTCAGGCATCCTTTAAGATTATGATCCTGTGTTTGGAAATACTGATGAAAGGCTACATTTGATATTATAAATGAACAATTTTGAAATTACATTTTCAAATTTATATATAAATTTGATCTTATGATGCAGAGAAATTTTAGGTTTTGTGAGACAATATGAATCATCTCAAATGTACTGTGCTCCGTTGTCTCCATGCCTGCTGTTGGACAGATTGTTCTCACTCTGTTTGAATTTCAAAACTATCTTGTGCATTGACCTAGAAATGCAACTAAAATAATAACTTCTGATGTGACTTGCTTTGGGAGAAGCTAGAATGTGTTCTTTGATATATGTTTTTATGAAAAGAAATGTGCTTCATTTTGTTGCACATTTCAGGATGATTTTTTTTAGTCTACAGATACTGTAGAACAGCTGTGTTATGCTGTGAATACACAGCTGGTTAAAAAATATATTTAAATTTGCATGCATCTCCATTTGAAAGTGAATTTTAGTATTTGTTCAGTGAGTCTCTAGATCAGTGTTTTGGGGGGGAATTGAATATTGTGGACACAAGCACATCCAGTAGATATTGATTAACTGAAGATGTTGAAGATGCAGTTTTATTTTGGATGATCCTCTCTTCTAAATTAATAAAGATTCACCATCAGGACAATCAGTAATTTAGGCCATGATGACTTTGCTCTTCCCTTTCCCCCTCCAGTCTTCTTGCTGTCCTTGCGTTACCCAAATAGACTGGTATAGTGTAGCTTGAACATGGTATAGTATGATCCCATTTGTCATTTTGTTTCCAAAGGAGACAAATGTTGTTTTTTATTGTATGACAGTCCCCTATTTATCTTAATATTCTTTGACTGTTGATTTGACTTTGTAGAAAAAAAATTAAAATATTCAATGGAAAAACCATTTCCTGTCTGATCTTGCAGTTCTCTTGCTGAAGGAAAATTTATAAAACACCTTCAAGAGATGAATTTGAATAGGCTAATGAATTTCAAAACAAAAAATTATTAGTCTATTAGACACTAAGAACCAGGGATTTAATACAGACAATAATGTCTTTGTTCTTGGTCCATTATAATATGAGTGATACTTGGTAATCTCTGTACTTTTACAGGTGAAGGCAACCCTCCTGAGCAGTTTTGCTCTTCCACTTACCAAGTTTCTGCTGCATCTCTCTTGTCTGTTGGTGACCTGATTAATTAAAACAGGATATAAAGGAAATTACCTACGGAGTTTTGCACAAGCCCTTGGTCCATCTGCTATTTAGCTTTGTGGTGTCTCGTTCTCTTCTAGAGACCAGAGGGAAGTGTAGGTACTGTGGCTCTCAAAAGTTTGTCTATGTCCATCCCAACTATATTGTTTGCCCAGCAGAAGATATCATTCCGAAAATACTTGCCTCTCACATTTTTTCCTGGATGATCATGGCTACATCACCCCAACACTACTACATATTACTCTTGTGCATAGAAACTCCAGTAGTTGATAAGGACCTTATTGCGCTAGGTGCTGTACCCATAGATCAAAGAGATGTTTCTTTCCCAAAGCCAAGAGATGACAGACACAGGTAAGAAGTAGGGCTGTGTGAAACAGCACTGTTTCATTTAGACTTCTGTTTTGCCTTTTCAAAGGGATAGTGTTTCATTTCATCGTTTTGTTTTGAAGCACTGTTCCGTTTTGTTTTGTCAAAGCTGTTTTGCTGTTTCAGTGCTGTTTCGACGTTTTGCCCGTAGGCTATAATGGGGAATCATGAAAATGCCTGTAACTTTGTCATTTCTTACCTGATTCAGATGAAACAGAGGTGATTGCACAATAGCTTAAAATGAAGTCTTATTTTCATATATTGTGGGGGTGGGGACATGGGTATAGGTTTGTTGGGGGCTGTTAGTGTGTTGGTATGTGGGGTGTGGCCGAGGGCATGGGCTTGTGAGCGTGGGGTGAAGGAGCACATGGGTGTGTATGTGGATACATGGAGTGTGAGTGTGTATGCAGTTTGTGGGAGGCTGTGTGGGGGGAGGGTTGCTGGGATGTGTGAAGGAGTGTGGGCGTCTGCGTATATGGCAGTGTGAGGGCGGGGTGTGGGTACATGTATGTGGTGGGGTGTGTGTGTGTGTGGACTTTCCCTATGAACTCTTGCTCTCATTCGCTCTTGCTTGCACTTTCTTGCTCTCGCTCCTGACCCTGGGGTACCAGCACGAGACCTGTGGTCCAGTGATGCAGCCGGGGCCAATGGGGTGCTGGAGCAGCCTGAAAACTGTCCGGCAGAATTTCAGTTGGGGAGTGGGGCAGGGCCTGGCTGGCCTTGTTGCTGGCTCCTGCCAGCTTCCCCTGGGTCCTACTGACCCTCCTGTCATCTTTGATGCATTTTCTAAATTTGTTAGGTGCTCATGGCATTCTATCTAGCCCCTGGTGGGCCGAATGCAGCCTGCAGGCTGTATTTTGTCCATCCCTCATTAGGGAAATGTATGCGATATAATATTTTATTCTATTATATGCTATGGAGAGGTACCTACTCCTGTAAAACTCTTTTAATACACTCACAAGCTCACTTTTGACTGACAACATGCGTTTCTTTTGGTCTGAGTAATCTCACCTATCATAGCAGAAAGGGTTTTAATTGTTATTGTAGTGTACAAGGTAATATTTGTCGGACTGTTCTTAGTGGTGGCAGATGACAGAACAAAGAGCAACGGTCTCAAATTGCAGCAAGGTCAGTTCATGTTAGATGAAAGGAAGAACTTTCTCACTAGGAGGGCAGTGAAGCACTGGAATAAGTTACCCACAGAGGTCATGGAATCTCCATCCTTGGAGGTTTTCAAGAACTGGCTAGATAAAGCCTTGATTGGGATGATATGGTTGGGGATGGTCCTGCTTTGAGCAGGGGATTTGGACTAGGTGATCATCTGAGGTCCCTTCCAACCCTAACTTTCTATGATTTAGGACATTTGCTTTGCTACATTTCGCAGCTTTTGACACTGTGCTTTAGAAAGCTCTTGAAATACCCTGAATACATCAAAAGCTATATAAAATTGATTTTCTGCTGATCTGTTGATTGACATGGATGTGTCATTATTTGATATGTAATGACAACATTTATTGGTATTGTTGTTAGTATGCTTTGTTTCCTGATTTAAAGCCAAACTGGAGTTAAAGTTGAACATATTTTGTTTAACTTAAGGGTAATAGCATTTGTGGGGATGCTGTAGCTATCGTCCAAATAGATGTTGCAGATGGAGGGATATCAGAGATGAGATGAAACTTTAAAGTAATCCACCATATTAAGGAAAATACATGATTAAAGCATCTAGCCAACCTCTGCCCTGAAGTGATGCCACATAACTATGTAATTATCCTAAGTACTTAAGTGTTTGTATAATATTATTAGAGTCAACTAATTCCTCTTTCTTTTCCTTTGTTTTTTTTTTTTAAATGCTATCTTAGGCTGCTTACAAATGTCAACCCCTCCTCCCCCCAAAACAGTGCTTTCCTTTGAACTCGGTGTGCACAGTGCACGCCCAGAAGAGGCATTGCATTAGTTTGACCTGGGTTGCCCGATGTCTGTATAGACCTGGTGCTTCAGCAGGTGTTTAAGACACTTATCTAATAGTTGATTGAATCAACTTTATTAGGTAAGTGTCAAAAAAGCCTGCTGAAGCACCAGATCTATACAGGCATTGGGCAAGCCAGGTCAAACTAAAGTGCTGCTGCTTCTGGTAAGGCGCCATTTTTTTTCTCATGTATGTCAATAACCTTAGACTGCTTTTGTTTCCTTATCATATCATTACATAGCAAAGTTGAGACCTGTTTCAGTGTGCAAGGCAGTCGGCAAGCTATGCTCTTTTTGTGACGTCTGGTTTCTACCAGCATTGCCCCCAGGAGAAACCACGAATGTTCATACTATTTATTCTGAATCAAAAATAGTGGTTCTGGGAGAAAAAAATAAGCTGAATGCAACCAGTTAAGTCACTCCCAGGAGATTTTTCTCCCAGGAGAATGAACATTTGTACACTTTCCCACTGTTTTAACTCCTTCCTGGAACCATAGAGCTCTTTCTGGTCTCTGCCTCTCCCATATACCAGAGAGAGGAGGTCAGTTGCCAGCTGTTCTCCAGCTGGTTGCTTATATACCAGGGTCCCCACTGTGAGAAGTAGGCAGGGGGTTTTGCCCTGCTGCTTCATCTGCTTTGGTCCTGGGCACCAGGAACTGAGTGGAGGCAGTGGTGCTGCAAGCCCCCTGCATGCTTCTTGCACCAGAGCCCCTGGAGTGAGAAGTGGGCTGGGGGCTTTGCCATGCTACTCCCCTCCCCTCCTTAAGCAGCCTCCACTTCCTACCTGTTTCCCAAATTGGACAGTCCCTGGATACAGGAAGATACAGCAGGGTTTTGCTACTTCCTCTGGCTCTCTTCCCCCATGAGCCCCCTCCCCCCCCACTGATCAGCTGGGCATCAGGGGCTGGAAATTAGGCCAAGAAGAGCTTCCCCAGCTCAGTTCTTGCCCCCTGAGCTTTTTAAATGCTGTTCCTGCCACTCAGATAAATGGCAGGGGCAGGATAGCTCAGATCATACACCAGGAATCAGTCTAGGGGAAAGTGTCTCCAACCTTGGCTCCTTGCCCTCCCATAATCCCTTTACCTCCCGAATCTCTGGGCACTGGGAGCAGGCCAAAGGGTGCAGAGCTGAAAAACTGTCTGCTTTTCATGTGCAATCCCTGGTCTGAGAAGCGGGCAGGAGGAGGCTTTGCCCCCACAATGCCAATCCCATCTCCAGAAATTGGAGGATTGGAGCAGCCCATGCTTTCTCTAGGCTGGGACTATCCCAGTCATGGGAAGGAGCAGTAGAGAGGAGGTGGTTGCAAATTAAATGTTTGTACTACTTCCTTTCCCTGAATCATTTCTAGCAGTGGAAACTCTGCTGCTAGAAATAAATGTTTGCACGCAGCCTTTGTCTTCCCACCCTCAAAACATTTAAGCTTAAGAGAAGGGAGGCAGTATACCATGGAATGACATGAGTAGTCCCATAGGTACTGCTACTTAGTTCACTTTCTTAGGCTGTACTATCCTCATGTCTTGAACTCTAGGCTACAGATGAGTAACCTTCATTTGCCAGGATTCAGAAGCTTAACTTCTGAAGAAAACTGTATTGGTTAATGATAACCTAGAAGAAATGGGTATTTTCCCCCTCCTTTTCTTCCCTTAAAAGGAAATAGTCAGTGCTCCAAGCTTTTTGGTTTCCAGAAAAAAATTCCAGAAGATAAATGAATTTAATTTTAGACTTTTTCCTTTTTCTTTCAAACTCTGTATATTGTATGTTTTTCTTAACTTCTGTAAGTGTGCCTAGCTGAATTGCAGTTCTTTAGGTGAACGAGTGACCTAACTGAAGTTGGTGGGACTTCTACTAATCCATGTTGTCCAACTTGATTTGTGCCATAATCTCAACTCCAATTGTTTAATCAATCTTTACATTGATAACATAACCATACTGCTTTTTGACAGAGCTGTAAGAACAGTGGGATGTCTAGTTTTATTCTGGAAATCCAGTCGGTCTCAAAATACCCAAATGCCAAAACTTGTACCAATCAAAATCAAGAATTGCTGTCAACATTTTAAGAAAAAAGTACTAGCAAGCTCACAATTTCAAATTTCAAAATCTTTTTTTTACTGTTTATTTTCAATATTCAGCATCAGGGTCATGTCAGCTGTGTGGTGTGTTTTTTTGTTTTTTTTTTTTTTAATTATTATTGGTATCAAGCTACAGGATTTAAGATTATTCAGGGATAACAATGGTATAGGGGGAAAAAGTCTCCATCAATAAGTGCCAAGAGTAAGATGAGTACCCTTTTGTTATCTTTGCAAAGAATAACATATGAAATAGTTGTGAACTGTATTCTTGTGTCCCTTTCATATTTAGTTACAATGGATCTTTGAATAATAGGGATGATTGTAATACTTGGCAGGTGGGACTCGCTAACCAGTTTCTTGTCTGGGTTCTTCAGCAGTCAAGGAATCTAGTATATAAGTGCCTTTTTAAGAAGGAAATCTTAAGGGCTTTTTGTGTGTTTTAATTTTAGGTCTTTAGTGACAGTCCTGTCTCTTTCAAAAGTACAAACGTTCTCACTTTTTCTGCTCATTTACATCTGCTTTGTATTAATGTAACAACACTGACATGAAAGGAATTGATACTGATTTACACCAGTGTGACGAATCTTGCCTGTAGTATATAATCACAGTTGCTTAATTAAAACTCTTTCAAATCATTTAAGCTTTGGTTTAATGTATTTACTGGAATAATAAACTAATTTTTAAAATATTTTCTAGTAATGTTATGTTTTCAGCAAGCTTTTTTCATTTTCTGCCTTACAGTTCGCTTGCAACCAAAGACCGTAAACATGAAGAAATAGAGCACAGATAAGTAAGTGTACAGCAAATATTCAATATACCAAAAATCATGCAACTCATTCCTTTTACTCAAAATGAAGGTTTTATCCCATTTTTATCTGCTACCTGCCAACATTTGCCTATTAATTATGAATCTGAAGGATTGGTATGAAAAGTAACCGTTTTTACTATAGTTACAGTTTTATTGTAAATCTGATGTATAATTTAAGCCATTTTTTCACAAACTGGACTTGTAATTTGTACATTGCACTATTTCCCATCCATTTCTCTGCAGCTGCAGTCTGGGTAAGTGGTTCAGTTATAGTTTGTGTTAGCCTTAAAGATTCACTGACATCGCATCAAACTTTGCAAAACATTTTGTATAAAGGGAATTACTCTTAAATGTTGTATTTTCTAGGCATAGTTGTATGAAAATAAGCTCCTTGCAATGTTTTACATGCGCCACACTTTGGGTACTAATTTCCTGTGACATCACAATCCACTGCTATAGAGAGGTGTGTGATCTCATAGTCAAGCATGGTCAGAATTACAAAGCCAAGTTGGAAGAGTTAGACACCTAAATCCTTAGGTTTGGCTACCTAAATAAGTGTCCTGGTTTTCAGAAGCACTGAGCACTTGCAATCTAATATACAGTTTGCTTCTGAAAAATCAGACAATTTGGATTTAGGAAGTTCCCAACATAGAAACTTCTGGCCTCTGGTTTTAATGACTAGGCAGTAGAAATAAATGAATTCCAGCAACAAGTTATTTCCATGTACATTTTCCTAGTATCAGTTATTTAAAAAAAAAAAAAGCAGAAGCAACAAATGGAATTTAATTTAGAATATGCCTATAAAATTATAAAGTTGTTGGGTTTTTTTATTTTCCATGTAACAAGAGCATCTGTTCAAAAAAATCTTATTTTAGAAGGTTAAATATTCTTCCACTGAAGCTCAGGCTACCATTAGTGTTGTTCCTTGTATCATCGCTGTAGAGTTTCTGAAAGGAAAGGTAGCTTGTGACCATCTTGCTTATTTCCTTTACGTGCCCCTGCTTCCATTGGGCTTCGAAGCATGGGTCACAAACTATAGTTACTTCAAAATTTGAATTTCCCCATGAAGCAGCTGATTCACTACAACACTGGAAAATTGCACTATAAATATATTTAAATATTATTCCTTGCAGACTAGAAATAAACTAAAACTCCTGTTACTTTTTTGACTGATACACATGCATGTGACGGATTTTACACAGTGGTATGTAAGTCAAATGTCTGTTATCAGTTTTGGCCTGTTATTCTTGCTTATTTTTTTCCTGTTTTTTGAGATTAGCAGAGGCTTAGACCTGTGGTTTACAGAATTTTAATCTTGATTAATAGTGCAAAGATTAAGGCTTTTATCAAAATTATGCATTCCTTTAAGATGTTAAAGTTACATAGTAATACGGACAGATTTCCATTTTCTTGATCCACAGAATGATCACAGAAAAGCCCCTTGGATAATTCATTTCTGTCCATCGAGGCTGACATAAGGCAGAGTTACTAAACAGCCTCCTTTTGACAGGGTAGACCAATAGTACAGTTTTTATTCATGGCTGCGTTACTGGCACGGGACCATTGTGGGCATATATCCAGGTCCCTAGGAAACTTGGAAACGTTCCAATTTAAAGAACTGAAATTGTGGCTAACAAACCAGCTGCTGTATTGAGCTCAGAAGGAAGTCTTTGTAGTTCTGTGGAAGGAACTTAAGTTATTTGCATAACATCCAGCAGTCCTAATGGGAAGGATTGGCAGAGCACAGCAGCTGGGTAGGCATTTAGTTTTTATCTTTTGACTGTGTTTGGCAGGAGCTCTAAAACTTAGTCAAAGGTGAGAAGAAAGGAAAATCAAGGAAACTACTCAGAAGGTGATATGTGTATGAGGAAGAGAGATGCTTAGGTCTGAGGAAAGAGACATTACACATGTTGATTTGTATCAGCAGTATTCTTTGGAGGACATACGGTTTGTTCAATTTAATGTATATTAGTGCAAGTAAAACAGTCAGTAGTAGGTAGATCAGTGTTTTTTAGGCATCTCGCACCCCTCCCTAACGCTTGTGAATTGAACCACCCCAATTTAGTATCTTAATTTGTTCCAACCTTAACTCCTGGCAGATTGGGGCAAGCAGGGGAAGGAGGAACAAGCACTTAGCACCTGCCTGCTGTGCCCACCCTCAGTGAACAGGGGAAACCATGACATTTATATTTATCTTTTTGGACATAGACGTGCCTATGCTTAGCTCCTTGCATAACAGGAGGAGAGTGAGCACTTAACTCCACACACGGGGACTAGCAGGGACAAATGTGAGTTGAGATGGATTCATCTTCTTGCACCCTGCAGTACCCCCAAGGAGGAGCTCATGGCACCCTTGTTGAGAAGAACTGAGTAATGTAGTGCAACACTCGCAGTAAGTGAGGTGTATGAATGCAAGCAATTTTTTTTAAGTTTCTGCTTTTTATGGGAGATGAACACAACAAAGGAGAGTATGAACAGTATGTGTAAAGAAAAGGAACAGTAACATACTAGGAGGTTAATTTACTCATCTGACCCACTTCCAAAACAAAGCATTCTTGGAGTTCCTGTATCATGAATTTATGAAAACTAATATTTAAGCACAAGCAACCAGTAGTAAAACCACAAGGACTATATAAAATAATCAGGAGAACTCAGCCACTCAAAGGAATTTTGAGATTAAAAACAAAAGTGGTGGCCAGGTTTTCTGTTTAAAAATAGCAGGGTCTCTGATAAAATCCCAAATTCTCTGATTAAACCCCCCCCAAATTCATGTTTTTCCATGATTTAAAATGAAATGCCACTTTGTGTTTGTATTGTGTTCAACTGATACCTAGATACAGATATAGCTATTGATATCTATATATATGTGTTATAAGTATCAGTTGAACACAATGTTTTATGTATAATCTTTAAGCAATTCAGAAGTCTACCAGTGCCTCAATTATTACAGTAAATAAATTCTAAATACCTTTATGCTTTGGCATTTTGATCGGTTTTTTTAGTCATAGAAAATCAGAGCTGTCCCTGCCGCCTTTGCTTACCAGGATGCAGGTCCAGCAGCAGCTGTTCCACACCCCCTTGCCCCACCCCACCTCCCACTTTGTGGTACTGAGCAGCCCTGAGATGCTGGTGCCCTGCCCTACAGTTGCCCCTCACTCCCAAGCCACAGCCCCCCCCTCAGCCTCCCACGTGTCTCACTCTCAAGCCACAGCCCCCCATCCTCCCAGGTCTACTGGTACCTCTTGCTCCTGACCTGTAGCCCCCATCCCTGTTGGTGTCTCTCACTCCTAAGCCATAGCCCTCCACTCTCTCCCCCACCAGGTGCCCCTCATTCCCAGCTCACAACCCTCCCCAGCCTTGTTGGTGCCCCTGACTCACAACCTGCAGCCTCCTGCTGAAGAGAAGCCCCCAGCTGTCAGGGCTAGGGACATGGCCCCCCATCCCTCCCTCTCTCTGGGATTGTGCACAGTGGGGAAACTTCCCTCCACCCGCTTCTGCTGCCTCTTGGATGAGCTGCCTGTGGTTTGCTTCCATTCCCCCAGGTGGACCCCTGCAGTCATACATTCCCACCCAGGCTCCAGATACCACCTTGGCTGGGCAGCTCTCCCAGCCCTTTCTCACTGTGGGGGTTCATTTTGCTCTCCCCCCCCCCATATCTACCTGTGGGGAGCTGCAGAAACTGCTCTCCAGGCTGCTTGGCTGCCATGTGCAAGTGTGTACATGCACATGGCACCCACTTCCTGACTGCCCTTCTTCGTTTTCTCCTAGCCTGAAGCAGTTCCAGCCTGCAAGGGTTGTTTCCTGCATTTTTTTTCTTTCTAAAAGAGAAAATCACAGGTTTTTCTCCTTTAAAGGAGAAAAATCTTAATTTTTTCATGGCCAATAGAAAACCTGTATCCTTGGTGATGACTCTGAAATGCCTCTTAAAAGAGGTGAGGCCACACTTGGAGTATTGCATCCAATTCTGGGCTCTGTAATTCGGAAAGGATGTGGAGAAGCTTGAAAGAGTCCAGAGGAAAGCCCCACACGTGATCAGAGGACAAGAGAACAGGCCTTATGAAGAGAGGGTGAGACTCTTCAGTCCAGAAAAATGTGGGCCTGGGGGTGACTTGCTGGCAACCTATAAGTATATAAGCGGTATGCACCAGGAACTGGAAGAACATCAGACCTTGTTTTCCTTTGGGGTGCCCTGATGAACAGATGGTCACAAATTCCTGGAAGACCATTTTAGGCTGGACATATGGGAGGACTATACCTCAGTTGCTTGGGGCTGCAGGGGAGCAGTCAGGAAGGCCAAGGCAGAGATGGAACTGGGACTAGCTACCCAGATCAAAGATAAAAAGAAGTCCTTTTTAAATAAGGAGCAAAAAGAAGGTATACGGTAACATGGGGCCTCTGCAAGGCACGCTAGGAAATCTGGTTGTTGCACCTGACGACAAGGCTAACTTATTTAATGAATTCTTCACCTCTGTTTTCCTGAGCAGGGACCAGACCAGCCCACCCGCCAGGACCCCCTCAGGTCCCGGGGGAGGCGCACCCAGGCTCAGGGTCAGTGAAGATCTAGTCGGGGATCTTTTGGAGGGACTGGATGTATTTAAATCAGCTGGTCCTGATGATCTCCACCCCAGAGTGCTGAGGGAATTAGCAGAGGTCGTTGAGGGACCCCGGCACGGCTTTACGAGCACTCGTGGTTATCTAGTGTGCTGCCAGAGGACTGGAAAAGGGCTAATATGGTTCCCATTTTCAAAAAAGGGAGGAAGGAGGACCCAGAAAACAATAGGCCAGTTAGTCTTACCTCAATGCTGGGTAAGCTTTTTGAGAGAATTATCCTGGCGCATGTCCACGAGGGGCCAGCAGGGGAGGTTATGCTTAGGGGCAACCAACATGGGTTCATTAGAGGC
>JAGPOW010003648.1:31852673-31915675 GCA_030014935.1 Caiman crocodilus | reverse complement strand
CTTATAGGCAGCCACCAGGTCCCCCCTCAGCCTCCGTTTACTGAGGCTGAACAGGTTCAGGTCCCTCAGACGCTCCTCATAAGGCCTGTTCTGCTGCCCACACATCATTCTAGTGGCCCTCCTCTGGACCCTCTCGAGGCCGTCCACATCCCTCTTGAAGTGCGGCACCCAGAACAAGAGCCAGTTTGGTATGGACTGCACATGGTGCTTGGCTGGACTAGGGTATGCACCGCATACGGTATGAATATTGGATCTGAGTCAGTCCAGATTGGGTCTCTAGATGGGTTGCCTGTGCTGGATCCAGCACACAGCCAGTCTGGTATGGGTGCCACTCTCAGTGCATACACTGGACCAGCCCTATTCACATACTGGAGGCAGTGCATGCTGCACACAGCACATGAGGCTGATCCAGGGCTTGAAGTGTATGTGTTGTATATGTTGCATTGACCAGCTCTGTATGCTGGATCCATTGCACAGGGCTGGTCTGGGATGGGTGCTCCACGCAGCATGTGCTCCGGATAGGCCCTATGTGCTATATGTGGGCCCAAGGCAGGAACATGCTGCATGCATGGAGCTGGAACTGGCCTTCAGACTGGTTCCATGCCCTTCCTCTAGCCTTTGGGGCTGATGAGTTTGACACCCTTGCCTTAAGGTTTTAAAAACGTCTTACAAAAATTGAATCTCTCGAGAGCCCTGTGAGAGTTGCAGGTATTACCAACTGTGTTTGCAACTGGAACATAATTTTGCTGGGCTTCATTACCAAAAGATATGCTTTCCTAAAGTTGCTAAGTAATATGTAGTGATATAGTGTAAAGCAGTTTTTTATTTCGGGCTTAATGGGGAAAACATTGTATATATTTTTTTTCATCAGACTTCCTTACGAACGAAGTCTAAAACCTTAGAGGAGATTTTATTTTTTTTTGAGGATTTTCAATCCAGTTGACTAGTACTTGGCTAATAGCTCAGATCCCTCCCCTAGACTCCAAAGTACTTCAACAACATCTTCTACTGTTAGTTTTATTTGCTTCTGTCCCTTATTGTTTCTTAACATTTTTTTTCAATCATACTTGCCTCACTGGTTTCTGTCTTCCTTGCTAAACTCCTCCCTCTCTTTTCTTCATGCATCTCACATACTCTTATCTGTACGTTCCTTTCTCTGTCACCATGCTCAAAAGCTCTACATTGTAATAGCCAATCTTCTAGTTAGGAGTATTTGGCCCTTTTCTTTCAGGGTTGTTCAGTCCTGCACAGTGCAGTGCTTGGTAGAGACACCTAACCTAGAATATTCTCAGTAGAGGGAAAAATACCTACTTTCCAGCACTATAGAAAGTATAGCTCTGGGGTTTTTTGTTTTTTTGTTGTTGTTTATCACTGTCATCAGTCACTGTTTCTCTTCATAAAAAGGCTGTCCTGATACGTAGGAGCCTTTCTAATATTCCATATCTTGTGACTTCCTAAATGTATCTGAACAGCAGGAAGCTCTTTACTGAATGATTTGCTACTTCTTCCTCTGACCATGTGCAAAGGATTCAAAGGGGAATTCAATACAGTTCTTGCTTCTTGCATGCTTTGGACAGCTGAGACTTGTGGGGTAAATAATCAGTGAGGGCTGAGAGTCTGTTCAGTAGTGGGAAGGAAGCAAAAATATGGAGACCTCTTATGGCAGGAGGTAAAGAATTAAAAATAAAGGCTCCTTGTGTACAAAGAAGGACTAAGATTCAAGTATACCGACTGCTGTTAAGCTTTGTGAGATGTTGAGGAGAAGGAGCTGTTGGGGGCCAAGGGTTGAGGAGGAAAAAAAGGACACTGACTCTAGAGGGCTGACATGATTGAAGAGACTTAGAGGAGAAAAACTCATCTATAGGGAAATGAGGGACAGAGGGATGATTGAGGAAAGAGTCAGTATGAATAAAAGGTAAGTGTGGGAAGAATAAAGGGAAAACTGTTAAATGGTTTTTAAATTCAATAATTACTGTAATGATCTGAATCCAAAATGATTTCAAATTTAAGATATCCCTCCAAAATAACCATATTTACCTGAATCTGAGACCACCCTGAATTTAAGATCATACCCCCAATAATTAGATTCTATACATGGAAAATTATGACAAATTATAACAAAATGTATACATTTTCCATGTATAGAATCTAATTATTGGGGGTTTGTATTTTAAATGCATTTCCACTCTGCAGGGGTGAGGGGCCAGACCTCCACCCCTTGCCCTCGCTGCCCTTGCCTCCACTTTGTGCCTGTCCCCCTGCCACTTGCCCATCATGACCCTGCCACTTATCCCTCATGCCTTTGCTTGTCCCTCGTTGCTTTCCCCCCTCACTGTTTGTCTCTCCATGGCTGTGCCTGACCCTGGTCCCTTCCTGTTACAAAACATGATTGGTCAGAAGGAAATAAAACACAGTCTGACAAGGCAAGTTGCTCAGGACCACTTCAGAGAATATAATTTACAGATTCCTGATTTGTTATTCTGAAAAGTTCCCTAGTTGGTAGGGTTGGAAGGGACCTAAGCAGATCATCAAGTCCAACTCCCTGCTGTGGGCAGGAAAGAATGCTAGGGTCAACCAACCCTGGCTAGGTGATTTAGCCTCCTTTTGAAGCCCCCCAGAGTAGGAGCGAGCACCACTTCCCTTGGAAGTTGGCTCCAGTTCCTAGCCACCCTGACTGTGAAGTAGTGTCTCCTGATGTCTAGTCTGAATCTACTCTTAGTCAATTTATGGCCATTATTCCTTGTTACTCTTGGTAGTACTCAGGGGGAACAGGTACTCTCCCATTGCCTGCTGGTTCCCCTCGGCAAGCTTATAGGCAGCCACCAGATCCCCTCAGCCTTCTTTTGTGGAGGCTGAACAGGTTCAGGTCCCGTATCCTCTCCTCGTAGGGCCTGCCCTGCTGCCCCTGATCATGCAAGTAGCCCCTCTGGACCCTCTCGATCCTGTCCACATATCTCCTGAAGTGCGGTACCCAGAACTGGATGCAGTACTCCAACTGCGGCCTAACCAGTGTTGCATAGAGGGGCAGGATCACCTTCTTGGACCTGCTCGAGATGCATCTGTGGATGCGTGATAAGGTATGGGTGGCCTTCCTGACTGTGTCCCCACATTGGTGGCCCATGTTCATCTTGGAATCAATAGCGACTCCAAGATCCTTTTCTGCCTCTGCTGACAAGAAGGGAGTTCCTCAGCCTGTAAGTATGCTGCTGGTTCTTCCTTCCTAGGTGCAATACCTTGCACTTGTCAGTATTTAAACCCATCCTATTCTCATCTGCCCACCTCTAACCTGCTCAGATCTAGTTATAGACTGTCCCTCTCTTCTAGCATGCCCACTTCTCCCCACATCTTAGTATCATCTGGAAATTTGAACGAGGTGCTTTTCATTCCCTCGTCCAAGTCGCTGATGAAGATGTTGAACAGTGCGGCCTGAAGACCGAGCCCTGGGGAACCCCACTGCTCGCAGCCCTCCAGGTCAAATGACCTGACCCTCTCGTTGCAGCCCTCCAGTCAATTTGTGACCCATCTGACTGTGTAGGCACAGACATCACAGTTGTCTAATTTTTTTTTTTAATGAGGATGGAGTGAGAGACAGTGTCGAAGGCCTTCCTATAGTCCAGGAAGACTATGTCCACCGTGACACCTATGTTCAAGGATTTTGTAACCTGTCATGAATGCAGTTTATTTTAGTTGAGGTTTGTTCTGATGCTTGTGGGAACACATTTACAAGATGCCTACTAGAAACGGAGCATGTTTTTGTTGAATATACTGAACAAAATCTAAAATACAAAGTGAAGAAGTTAACTGTATGATAGCAGTTTAAAGATAATTTGGTAGCCTGGTTCTCATTTCCAGAGGGCAGGTCTTAGTGTTGTACAATCACAGTTGTCACTACTTGGTCCCTAGGTTATACCTCTCAGTCTGTGTTGTGTAACTAGCTTAGTGAAGTGTTACATAACGTGTACCATTACTTATCGTGTTGTCTAGTTGTTCTTTAGGTTCACCAGTTCTAGAATGTGCTCTTTATAGACTACTGAAATCAGAGATGCATATGTTGTCATGAGCAAGAGCTCACTACATTGCATACTGTGAAAAGAAATGCAAAGAGCAGACTATTAAATAGAATGTGACTTAAATACAGAAGGCAAGTGGAAGGAGAGAGCTCCAGATCCTTCATCTGAGCATCTCAGTCAGATAAGGGTATAACCTAGATCTTGGTTGTAGATCAGGCTTCGCAAAATGCACCCTGCCAGGGGATTCTGTCTGGCCCTTGGCAGGTCTGGCAGGTCCTTTGGCCTTACTTAGTCCAAGCATGGGGGCGAAGGGGAGCCTGGGCCATGGCATATGCATCTCTAGATGTGCAGCAGGGTGGGTGTGGCACTGAAGCTAGATTTGGATTCCTGGCAGCCCCCACAGAGGTGGCTCAACCTACCCGGCTACTGCTGTCAGTGTCTCTGCTGCTACCGCCAGACCCAGTTCTTTTGCTCAGGCACCCTGACCTGTCTGCCCTGCGCCAAGCACTGGGGATGCCAGATGAAGCGTGCATGTGAGTGGGGTCTCCATAGAGACTGTCCCAGGACCCTGTAGGCAGGGTGTGTTTGACTGGGCAGATAGCATAGGGCTGTGGGCTGACCGGGAGTGGTGTCTTGGAGTGGGATGGGCAGGCAGGGCTTGGGCTGGGGCTGGGATCTCAGGGTAGTGACAGCATGGGGCTTGGGCTCGGGGCAGAGCTGTGGCACCCATTCTTGTACCCAGCTGGATGCAGCGCTTTCTATTGTTGCACCTGCTGTGGTAGCTGCCACTGGTGCTCGTGATGCCTGTGTACCCCTTGGCCAGACCTATGGCAGATGCAGAGCCTGGCAGGGGCAAGGTAGAGGGAGTATGGGGCAGCTCACCCAAGCCTGCAACTCGGCTCCACAGTGTGCCCCACCTTGTCTACCCCATCCATGCCTGAGCCTGGTCATGGACAGGCTTCTCCTACCCTCCTGGCTTGTCATGAGGCATGGCTCTGGGGAGCTGCTCTGTCCCTGCTGCACACTGCAGGGGGCTGGAAGTGGCTCACTGGTGCTGAGCTGGGCAAGGGCATCCAACAAGCCAAGCTGGAGCACACCCAGGTGGGCCATCTGGGGATTGTCATACTGATTTAATCATTTTACATTTGTCATTACAACAAGCTAAATGGATATTTTTAAATTGGTGTTTATATCCCTAATCTCTTCCCTGTCTTCTGCCTGACTGCAGACTAGCATAGCTAATTACTGTACCTCTCAGTTCAAGAACTGATATGCTTTTTTTGTATCCATTTTACAATCACTGATTTGCTCAGTGTTTTGAGTTATTGAGAACAGACTCTGACTTGAGAAATGTCATCAGCTTGAATTGTATGAAAGTCCATAACTATTTCAGTCTCTTACTGCTGGGAGTGCATTGATAGAGATGTTTTGAGTTGATATCGATGGCTGATTTTTTTTGACAGCCAATTGATAGCCAATATGCAGCCAGGCAGCATGGGGAGTGGCATCCAGCTAGTAAGTCTGTGGTGGGGGAGAGGAAGGGGCATGTGGGGTGGGGCACGGGATAGAGCCACAGCTTGTCCAGGGGGCAAAAGAGTGGCGGCTGCTGTCACTGCATGTAACCTGGAAGGGTATGGGGAGGGGGTGTGCCCCCGTATCTGCATGCGGGGTGAGGGCTGGCTGCTGCTGTGGGCTGGGGATGAGGCAGTTCTGGGCTCTTCCCAGTGAGGGGGCTGGGTTGGGCTGCACTTGGGGCGGGCAGAGACTCTCGGAGGAGGGCTGCAGGCACCCTAGCATTTGCCGTAGCTCCCTGAACCCTGCCTCCCAGCACCACTACCACTTGCCCCAAGTACAGCCCAGCCCAGCACCTTGCTGGGAAGAGGCTGGCACTGCCTCGGCTCCAGCCTGCAGCAACAATCCGCAGTAGCATCCCGCCCTCTCCCTGCTTTCAAATCTGTGGGCACATGCCCTCCCCCCCCCCCCCGGCCAAACCCTCCCAGTGTGTGTGTGCGCGCAGTGGCAGGAACTGCCCCCCCCCCACTCCCCAGATGAGCTGCAGTTCTGCGCTCTGTCCCAGCCCCACCCCACTCCCTCTCTTGTCACTGGGGCCTTGATCTGCCCTTCCCCATACCTCTTCCCTCGCAACAGACTTACTAGCTGAACTTGGTTGTTCTCTTGGCTGCCTGCATACTATGCTGGGCTGCATGCCAATAAATACCCTGTGCATTGCATATTATTGGCCACATCAGCCAAAAAAAAGTCGATTACCGATCCAGTCAATTTTCCTTATCTATGCCCGTCCGATATGGGACCGATTTGTACTGGTTCACCTCTACTTTCTGCAGTTTATATTTGGCATGGCACCCTGACTGTGGATGTGGTCATATGCACCACTGAGATACACTTCTGAGGTATTGTCACACTTACAGGGGCACTCTTCATCTCCAAACCCCTTTGCCATATGCTTCTTGACCACTGAGAACAAACTGAAAATGTCCAAATGTCACCTGACTAATGGTGCATCAGCTTTACTTGCCCTCATCTAGGTCATGATAGTTTCTAGCAGAGGGAATTTTGCCAGCTACAGGATTCACACCCTTGTCCAGTCATGTGCTCAGAAATTTTAGGATCCCCCCCTTCCCCCACTTGCATAGAAGGACTCTGCTTGTGTGGTCAGATATTCCAAAATCACAGTTGTCATTAAAATAAGTGTGTTACAAAAGGATTTATCATGAAAACAAGAACATAAGGTATCTGTAGCCATACATTTAAATTCAGAGATACAAGAATGAAAGGAAATATCAAAAAAAAAATCTGATCTTACCCAACATCTTAAACCTAAGAATGCAACTTCTACTCAGCTCAGATTAGAAAGTAGCTCTCATCTCTGATCTTTCTGTCAAGGCTCCCTGCAACTTTTTCTGTAAGCAGAAATTCCCTAAGCCACTGGCTGAGGGTCTAAAGCCATTCCCTGTATCTGGAAAACTAGTAACAAACACTAGTTTTTATTAGGCAGTGCTTAAGTATGGCTTCTTTTTTGGCTATTAACATACGTTATCCATTGGATTCTTGGGGAATTTATTCTGTGCATGTAATTTGTTGTCTTTGGGAAAGACTTCTGCTCTGGTAAACAATCTAATTATGACCAGGAGAATATTTACATGTTTTCAGACATATGCCAAGAATACCATCTCTCACTTAACTTCCCTACTGTGAAAAATGTCCTTCACTGAATAGCTTGAATAGCTGTGGTGTTCTCCCTACAGGTCTCTCCCTCTCCCTCACCCTCTTCCTTTCTTATTTTTTTTTATGGTCAATTTGCCATTGTCTGGAAGAACCTGGCTAAGTTTTTCAGACTTTGTCCCCAAGAGACTATTTGATTGGCTATTAAACGTTCATGTCCGATACTAATTTTCAGCAATTACTTCTTTTGAGTGTGAATGGGTGTGGAAAGTGTAAATTAATCATTGCCTTACTAATCAGTTTTGGCTTAAGATATGAAACAAAAAAAATTTATGTTCAAAATGAATATCAAAATTCATACAGACATAGTAACAATAAGTGTAGATACAACTTGATGCCACCAAGGCATAGAGGCTACTCATGCTGTAACAGTAAAACAAACTCAAAAAAATATGCATGACATTCCACAGACACCTCCAAATATTGTGAGTTTGTGATCCTTGGTAATGAGTGGACTCTGAAGCTTTTGGCTCATTGAGATTTATTTCATGGATATCTCTGAGTTTTCCACTTCTGAAAATGCCACAAATGATGGCTATGTTTCACATTTAAAGTCCATTGTAATTGTTATTACAATAAGTAGAGTACTGTTGTTGTTGTTGTTATTATTAAGAGACCTAAGGAGTTAATTTAGTCCAAACCCATGTTCGAGGCAGGATCACCTCTACCTAAACTAGCACTCGGCAACTTTTTGGAGCCTTAAGCTGAAACAACCCGAGTTGGATCTGAGATTAGTTAGCTGCATGGGCACTGCTCTCAGCTGCCTCTCCCCATTATATTACCCTTCTGTTCATGGACTGGCACAGACAATGCCATCAAAGCCCCTTGTGTTTTGCAAGTCAGTCCAATGGCTCCATGCAAGCTTGCAAGCTGTATGTTGTCATCCCCTTATGTAAAACAGATGTTTTTTTAAATTTGATCTTAAACTTTAGTTTTCCTTGTTAAGAGAGTCCGGAATGAAGTGAATAAAGCATTTGTCAAACAATATGTGTCTGCCTATAAAGAAAGGCATGGCCACCCTGAATGTATTTTTGCTTGTAAGGAGATACCAATGAAAAATAAATTCTGTCTTTACCCAAATCCAAGATGAGTGTGAATTTAAAATGATCCCCCTAGTAATTAGAATTTAGAGATGGCAAATTTATACATTTGTTAAAAATTCTATATCTAGAATCTAGTTTTGTGTGAGTCTGCTTAAATTCATCCCCCCCATCACTGCAGCAGGGTAGGTAGCAGCTATGGGGCAGTATGTGGTGGAGCCAAATGGCCTGACCTCTTCCCCTTGTTTCCTGTCCTTTGCCTCTACCACTTTCCTTTCTGAGGTGCCTGTACCCACTGTTGCCTTCCCCCCCACCCCCAGTACCTTTGCCTCTCTCACACCATGCTACCTGAATCCTTGAATTTGTTCCACGCCTGCTTGCTGTCCTAGCACCCATCCTCCTTGCTTGGCTCCTCATGTTGCCTGTTCCCACCCTCCCTGTGTTGCCTGTGTATCCTGGCATCTGTCTCTACATGCCATTTGCCTGCTCTTCTGTGCCTGCCTCCCCAGGTTCCTTCCCCCCACTTAGTCCTCCCTGCTGCCTTCCCTCCCACTGCTTCCCATTCCGTCCCCTTCGCTGCTTATCTATCTTCCTGTTGCAGCTCTAACTCTGGCTGGGCCTCACTCTGCCCCAGGGTAGAGAGCTCATGCTGCCTTTTACTCTGGCCCAGCCATGCATCGGTAGCTGCTTTAGTTCTGACCCCAGAGTCAAGACCAGAGCTGCCACCATTGCCTGTTGCAGTTGCAGACCCTTGCCACTGTCTTGTATTTGAATACAAGATGAAGGGCTCTTTCATTTTGATTTGCAAGGGGGGGGGGGGCACACTTTCTTAGATTTGAGTAAATAGGGTAACATTCTGCATAACTCATGTTTTTAGTTCATGATGTCAAGATAAATCTTTTATTTTTATCATACAACAGGATAGGAGAATGCTTCAGTATATACAGCACTAACTATTTACTTTCCTCTCAACAAATTATGGATCAGGAATTTGGTGTCTGTTCTCTGCAAGAAATCATAATTTAATACTGCATATTCTTGAAATTTTTAGCTATTGTAACAACAAGTTCCCATGTGAAATAGATGGAAAATATTTTAACATTAATTATAGAAAATATTTAGCAGCCTTGAATGATGATTTACAGCAAGCAGACTGCTTTACTTCATATTGTAGCCGGCTTATTAATGGTGTCCTTTCATGGACATTTTAGTGAGACCCGGGGGGAGTGAGGACAAGGAGATGTGTATGTGTTCATTTTTAAAGGGTAATTGAAAGGTGTTTTTACCATCATAGAATTTGTTCATTTTATAGCCCTTTTTCCCTCAGGCAGTTCTCTCCATTGCAACCAAAAAGGTTCACTACTATACTTCTGGGCTTGTGAGATGTATGTGACCAGTTCTTAATATGTTACTGAGGCTATTTATGAGGAGCAAATAAAAGAAATGTCTGTGTCTGGTAAAGAACAGTTTGAACATTTTAAGGGTAGGTTGAGTTGGAAGTTGATAAGACTTCCAATATCAGATGCCAGTTTTGTACTCTACAGCTTTGAAACAGCCTCTTTTCTTTGCGAATGGAATTTATGAATATAAGATTTGTTCAGTATAAATAGGACCTTTGTATTAGAAGGAAAATTGACTGCTCTATCTTCCAAAATGTCTAAAACGTCATATTTTACTTTTTTTTTTCATTTTGGCTATAGGGCCTTTTTAGGTATTAAGAAAGGCATAGGCAACTGGTAGAGAGTGCACGTGCCCCCCTGATGGGGCTAGTGCCCCCCAATGGCCAACACTGCTGTCAGTAGGGCTGGTGCCCCCCCCCCCCAACAAGGCCGCTGCCATTGGCAGGTTCTGCAATTGCCCCCCTAGATTTAGGAGGCACCAGTCACTCATGAAGAAATGGTGGGGGAGGCAGGGGGAGGGGGAGTGTTTAACTACTTCTTTTTAATTAGGGGGGAAACTTTGTATTAATCTTTGCACCTTAAAACACTTTATGATTAGTTGTCTTCCATTAGATACTGCTTTCCCAAAAGATAGGAGAGAAGCAGCATCAGTTTCATTTTTTGGATACATTCCTTACTCCTGAGATTTTTTGAAATCATCTTCCCCTACTACCTTTTGATTCAACTAAAATTAAGGTATTTATTTGAATTTTAGGTTTGTTTCTCTAGCCCCTGATGCTTTTTTTTTCTTTTAATGGCATAATGGAATCTGTTCCCTGATCCCAACAATCATGCCTCCTGCTATGCCACACATGCATGACCTGCAGGATGTGTAATTTTGGGGATTGGGGCTCAGGTCCCAAATGTGCCATAGTTGCATAATCCCAGGCTCTCCCTGCACTTGTAAGTTGAAAGCTGGGTGCCTGATGAACTGGTGCAGTACTGGGGCTGGCACCAACAATAGACTGATTGTTGACCTTGGACTGTACCAATCTCCAGCTGGCTTTGAGAGGCCTGTGCACTGAGCTGCACTTCTTGTTTTGTTTTTTTTAAGGTCCTGGTGCACAGGGACCCCAGGGTCAGGTAACCTCTCCCTGTCCTAGGTTCCTTGTGGCCAGGATGTGTTGAGTTACTTTGACTGCCTTGCCCTAAAGCTGCAGAGCAACCTTCCAGGTCATGAGGAGCCCTATAGTTTCCTGCATCCTGGTACCCCTAGCTCAGCTGATTTACCCTGAAAACAGGCTGAAGGCCCTGCACCAAAGGGCTGTCAACCTGTTGATCTTTGACGAGGTGTCAACTAAGCTCCAGCATGCAGCTGGCATCACTCTTCATGGTGGGGATCCAGCCACACATTCAATTTAAGGTGCAATGGAAACTAGCTACAAAATTATTACACACACTTTGTGGAATAATTTTGTGGTGTGATAAAACAGGAAACAAACCATTAATTGAATGAATGTTTGGCTGGATTGCTGTTTAAGATGCAGTTAACTGGTTAATTATGACTTGGGTGTAATGTCTGCCGGGGCCCTTGGAGAAAACATGTGCTACA
The DNA here is from genome assembly GCA_030014935.1 of Caiman crocodilus. Taxonomy (NCBI): domain Eukaryota; kingdom Metazoa; phylum Chordata; order Crocodylia; family Alligatoridae; genus Caiman; species Caiman crocodilus. The sequence continues at coordinate 31,904,391 of JAGPOW010003648.1, read as the reverse complement.
TTGGAATTAGATTGAGGAAGTTGATCAATACTTGCTGGCATCTTTTCTTAATGCAGAAATTTTTAAACGATAGGCTGCTTATTTCTAACAAAATGACAAATGACAGAAGCCAGTGTAAAGTTGGCACCTTTTCCTCACTCTCTCCTGTTGTGATTTATCTTCTCCCCAGTGTTTCTTCTGTCCTAAGGGAAGTAACTTATTCTATCTTATTTCTCTGTTTTTCCAACCTTACTTTTTTTGTTCACATCTCCAAAATTATATGCTTTAGAAACTTCACGTTGGTTCTGGGATGAGGTTGGTTGTTTGTTTCTTTCTTTCTTTCCTGAAAAGTGTCTTTCTGGCCAAGATTTTCAAAAGGAAATGCCTAAATTTAGCTCCCTAAATCTTTAAGTACCTTAAAAGAAAGTCAACTAACTTTTTTTTTTTTTTTTTTTTTTTTTTTTTTATAAGTGCCCATCAATTCCATTTTTGTTTTACAAGAGCTGCTGAGTATGCAACACTTATGCAAATTAGTTCACTTTGGAAGTTAAAAATAGACTTTAGACACTAAAATTAATCTCCTGGTTTTTGATAATTATAGCTTATATAAGATAATGTGGGTGGAAAATATCCTTTTAAAGACCTTGACCAGACTATGATCCAGCAGTATGTCCTTATTGCCAAGAAGGTTAATGGCATACTGGGCTGAATTGGTAAGTGTATTGCCAGCAGGTTAAAGGAAGTGATTATTTCCCCTCTATTCAGCACTAGTGAGGCCACATCTGCAGCACTGTTCGAGCCCCACCACTACAGCAAGGATTCAGACAAATTGGAGAGGGTCTAGAAGAGGGCAACAAAAATGGTTTGGGAGCTGGGACATATGAGGAACTGGGCATACCTAGTCTAGAGAAGAGAAAACTGAGAGTGGATTTAATAGCAGCCTTCAACTATCTGAAGCGGGGTTTGAAATAGGGTGGCGCTATACTGTTCTCAGTGGTGGCAGATGACAGAACAAAGAGTAATGATCTCAAGTTTCAGAAAGGGAAGTTTTTAAGTTTGATATTAGGAAGAATTTTCTCACTTCTTTTTTAGTTCACATCTTCAAAAGTATATGCTTTAGAAACTTCACATTGGTTCTGGGATGAGGGTTGGTTGGTTGGTTTGTTTGTTTGTTTGTTTGTTTGCTTGCTTTCCTGAAAAGTATCTTTCTGGCCAAGATTTTCAAAAGGAAGTTTAGTAAAACTCTGGAACAGGTTACCTAGAGAGGTGGTGGAATCTTCATCCTTGGAAGTTTAAGACTAGGATGAACAAAGCTTTGGCTGGAAAGATTTAGTAGGGGCTAGTCTTGCTTTGAGCAGATGACCTCCTGAGGTCCCTTCCAACCCTAATTTTCTGTGATGCTACAATATAAGAGTAAGACCTTTTTTTTTTTGAGCTGTTATGCAATCACCTCTGTAGACACTATGCAAATGCACAGAAATCAGGACAAAATTTTTTTTTAAATCAAATACATTTATAGTAGATGTTTGACTTTTAGTATATGATTTGGATTTTTTCCCATTCTCGGATGGTCAACCCCCCCAGGGACAAGGGGAGGGTCTTCTGCTGGCAAATGTAATGAGTACATGGGTGGGCCTTCCAGTCCCAAGATGGAAACCAGGGTGCAGGATACCTGTCAAGGGGAGGAGCTACTGTTGCAGCCCTCAACAGATCACCAAAACTCATTAAGCTGTCTTCCATCTAAAATACTTGCCTACCTCTCTCTTTGAGTGATCACTTATTGGACAGACTCTGTAGTTGGGGTAATTAGACAAACTTTCACATGTAAGACATTCTTCATCAGGTGTGGTGAGGACAAAGCAGGCGTAACTTGTGCTGTATTTAAACTTTTCACCTGGAGGTAGAAGGTTCTGACTCCATTTCCATCCCGTCTTATCAGCATGTCTGCACATTCCTGTCATGCAGCTTCTACCTGTAATTGTTTCAGTTCTGGAAAATAAAGTGAATTTTACACAGTAATATAAATCTGAAGAGAATTCAAGGAACTGGCTATAACCACTCTTAACAAAACCAAACAATGTATTCATTTCAGTTCATAGATGGGATGGTAGGACCGGGAATTCTGTTTGCCAGGGCCATACGAATGGCCAAATTTGGGGTCAGGAAGGACTTTTCCCTTAGTTAAACTGGCTTGGACCATTGTGGGGTTTTTCCTGCCTTTGTAGCATGGAGCATGATCTTTTTCCTAGGATTTTTTAAGTATATGTTAAATAACTGTTTCCTCCTTGTAATAACATGGCTTTGGTAATGCCCTTGTTCCCGGTGCCCAGGGAAATATTACAAGGTGTTCTGGATGTTTTGGCTGTTATGCCTGGTAATGGTAGGTAAGGATTTGAAGTGGTGATTTTGCGTTTTTCTTGGGTTAACAACTGCCTGCGGACATAGGGGACTACATTCAAAGCCCCAAGAGACCGGTTCCAATACTATACTTGGGTTTGTATGGTGGTGTCAACAATGAGTCACTACACTACATAATAATAGATAAGATGAATAAGACTAACGTAAATAGAATTTAAGCATATCTCATTTGTTTGAAGTCATTTAAATAATTTGACTTAATTATTTTTCCAAAGTAGTATCCCATCATAATAAATGCTGGAGAAATGTACTTGTTGAACAAAAGTAACCTTCAGCCAGTTGTGATTAAAAGTTATCATCATGTACTTATTGGTTCGCATTGAAATCATATTGTAAAAATGGCACAAATTCAGATCACTCCTCAGAATCATAACAATATTCTTAGCAAGCAGTCTGTATGTGAGATCAAAAAGTAGTTGTTTGTAGACCAAAAGGAATCCCACCAACTTTCTTGTTTTAAAAGCCATGTAGACATAATGTAATCATTATAATACATCATAAAAGTTGTAATATGATCTATGAGATTGGGCCTTCAGATAATGACTGTACTGTACTGAAGTAGCATCTTTGTTTCAAGATTCTTATATGCTTTGTGAGCATTTTATAGATAAAGCCTCAGACCATCCTGTTGGGGCGAGTATTGTCTGTGTTTACAAGATGGGAGAACCGTAAGACAAAGATATTGTGACTGAGGGTGAGTTGTTGAGAGAGCCTGAGACGGAATAAAATCTGACTCCTGTTGAATAATTGCAGGATCATCTAAATCTTTTCCATCTGCTTGTCTTCATATAAAAAAAAAAAAAAGAGTGTTTTGTAAATTAGCCTGGAAATAAGAATGTTCTTTTCAAAAAGAACAAAAATTTTCAGTTTGGACATGTCATTCATTAGTTTGATCTAAATTAACTTATTACATCATTTCCAATAATAATAATACAAATAATAAAAATCTGGCACTATTATAGTAATTATAGCTTGGCAAAATTAGACTTATTTTACAAATGCTACTGTGGAATAATGTCAGTTTTGTTTGCACTTACTGCAGTGAATTCTTCACATTAATTTTTGTTACACTGTTTCAAGCATAAAATGTGACTCAGTGGCAAACCATGTTACCACATTTTTAAAATAGTTTTCTGTTAAAATGCTAAAGGCAGCATAGTATGGTAATTGAGAGACCTGTGATGTTTGGCTACTCCTAGAACAGGGGTATGATTGGGTTATCTGTAGGGAATTTGCACTGTCACATTTTGATGCTTGTATATCTCTAATCTCAACTAGAAAATTTAATTTTGTGTGGTACATAATACCACAGTGGTTGTCTCTGTTAATTGTTGTGGGCTTTCTTTTATGAGACTTGGTGAATTAGTCTTCAGTTAACTATTTACTGTTTCATCATGATCTTCATTTCTTTCATTCATTCTTTTTTTTTTCTGCTACAGAGCATCAAAACTACTTTGGAATAGATGAAAGTTTAGGACCTGTAGCAGTCAGCATTCGGAGAGAGAAGGTTGAAGATCCTAAGGAGAAAGAAGGTTCTCAATTCAACTATCGCGTGGTTTTTAGGACAAGTGAGGTACTGTCTTCTGAGTCCTGAGGGAAGAGGGAAAAGTGTAATGAAACTTTAAAACTTGGCCATTTCTCATTCATAGCCCTCTGGAAATTGACTTTTTAAAAGGTGTTCAACTTTTAGATTGAATCCACCAGTGAGGGGGAGGGGCTTCTGATATCATTAACATACATTAGTGCTGAGGCCTATGGAAAAATGTCCTTGCTTTCCTGCTTTAGGATGTCTTCACCTCTCCCAACAAAAAAAGGAAAAGGCAGAGTTGTATTGGTTTGAGTTATATTTCCACATAAACCAGGAAGGAAGTGTGACTGACTTCCTTCAAAGGAATACTTGCTTGAGACCTCTGGCCTTGTCCAGTTTTTCTGAGTACCCTTGAAACCAGGCCATGTGTGACCTCTGCAGCAGGGGTCATTCCCGACTCCTTCTGACTCTGAGAGCCTAGCCTTTCAGCCTACTCCTGGATATCTGTGGCCATTCTCCAGATAGCTGCCTTCCAGTTTGGCTCCAGAGATGGGTCCTTCATTGGTCCCAGAGTGGAAAGAGTACACCCCAAGTTCCAAGCATCAAAACAGATAATGCTTCTGCAATAAAGATGACTGTTGAGGCAAAGGTCACCCATCAAAAAGATCCTGCCCCCTCCAAAGGGTTGAGCAGTTCTCTGTCTGCTGTTCAGCTTGCACAGCTGTGAGCAGCCCAGAGTTATAATACTCAGTCTCTCTCCAGTCTGCAGAGATGGAGTTATCTCAGTGTAACCCACCTGTTTCTTTGTATCAGATTCTCTAACTCCCAGGCTGACACCCTACTTCATAGACTGCTGCTATATTGTGATGTTTATCTTCCTCTCTTCCCTGGATGTTTCCTGGGTGTAGCTTCCAATCCTGCTTCTTTTCAAATGTCAACAAGGTTCTTCTGTCCCTTGCTGGCTGGATATTTCTTCTGTCATATAGGCCAGGCAACTCTAACTTGTGTCTCAGCCCCTTTTTTCTCCCCTGTACAAGTTAAGGAGATGGAGGCATGCAACATTAACAGAACCCAAACTCCTTTAAAACAAAAATGGCACAATAAAATCATAGTTTTCGGGGGGAGCAGATGGGAAGCACTTATTAGGTATGTAGTAGGCGTGGGATGTTAAGTTTGGATTCTTAAGAACAGGTTTCTTGTGGCAGGAAGAGACTTGGGGTGTGCCCACACATGCAGGCACAAGCACTTGCAGTAGCTCAAATAGAAGCAGCGCAAATTTGAGCCAGGGCTTTCTGCCTTAGTGCATGTGTCTGAACATGCATTTTGATGTGGGGCAAATTGTGCCGCTTGAGGCAAAATAAGCCTGTCTAGCTTCTCCTGCATCTGCAGTCAGGGGGAACTAGAGCATGGCACTATAAAAAGCTGCCCTGGCAAGCAGCTCAGGACTACTTGCTCTCAGGAGCTTCTGGGATCCTGGTAAACCTCCTCCTGGCCCTGGCCAAGTGGACCCTGTACTTGGCCAGGAAGGAGGCTCTTGACTGGCAAGGTGCCCAGAGACTGCAACGCTGCTTTCCTTTCACTTGTCCATGCCCATTTCTGGGCAGAGCACCAGTGGGTGGTGTCCACCAGCTCCTTGGATGCCTTTGAGGACCAGTGGGTGCAGCCCAGGAGACTTCTCAGTGTCTGCCTCAGGCACATTTATTTTCATGTTTTGACCCATATGACAGTTCTATCCTGTGTTTTCATTAGTTGTCCCAAAAATTTAGTTATACCATTCGCTCATTAGCCCTACAAGGTTTTAGCCCACGGTATGAGTGTTAGAAATAGACAGGAGCTTCTGGGGCCTAGCCAGTTAGTATCTGGGGACACTACTATTTTTGCCAGCTGGACTGCTGCAGCAGCATCCCAGATCCATTTTTTAAAATACACCAAAATCCATGGTCTTCCACAATTAGAACAAGAGAAAGGGAGTGAGGCAGGCATCACTGCTAGCTGTGCCTGTAGCCGAGCCTCAGCCATGCTGCCTGCTGCCACAGGGACAGGCATGTGGCAGCTTCCACTCAAGCCCCTTCATGACTCCCACCCACATACAGGACATCCCCCCCACCACTCGCCATAGCCTCCAACATCCCCCTGCCACTCCTCACACCTACTCACGCCCACCCGCACCCATGAACCTCCATACGCTCCTAACTTACCCTTGACAGTGCCAGGGGTAGCAGGAGCACAACAGAGATGCTCTAGCAAGAAACCAGAGCATCTCTCCTGGAGGACTGACTCTTGGGTTGCCTCTGGGCATGGTCTTGAACCGTGCATTGCCCTGCTGTTTCATGGCATGTTTTTTTTAGATACCTGGATATACAGGTTTCAAACTTTGCCCCTGTGCTGCAAATATGTAGTGCGAAGAACGTTTTCTTGTTCCCCCATGTACATCTTGCAGTGTCTCAAAAGGGCTTGAGATGCTGCAAGAGGCATGCATGTGCTTATGTGGATGCTCCCTTAGGGGGAGAAGGCAGGGATGAACATAATTTACATCTGTGTGCCTTCAAAATGATTGATAAAATTCTCTCTTCAAAAGTGGTATACTATAATTTCTATCTGGAGTAACTTTTCCAACTGCCAAACCTCTGTTTCTATGTATTTGTAGAAGAAATGAATAGTAATTCTGTTGTAAAGGAGAAATGGCAATCCTGTCTGGAGAGAAGTGACCTTTTTACTGTGTCAGAAGAACACCTATCGCACCTGATCAAAACTTTCATATTCATACTAGTTTGTGTCTTCTCTAAGTTGGTATCTTCATTCCTTTGTTACAGTTATTAGCTATGTGAATCTTTCTTTTACTGGTCACTTGAAAGAAAGCATATCCTTTGTGATAAGGAATTGCAAACTTTTCTCCCATTCCTGAAACCTGTGTTTTAACCAGAATGAAGAATACGTGTAGCCTTACTGGCCAGAGCTCCTGGTCTATGCAATTGCATTCCCATTGAATATAGATAGTTGTGTGCCTTTCCTACACCCATTCATTGGCATTTATGTGAAGTGCTTTTTTTTTTCTTGCCCCTACTGGATAATTTACATATGTGATTTTATAGCTGTAAAATCCTAGTGGAGACAAAGCACCATAGTTTCTTACATAAAAATTAAATTATTTGAATCAAAATTATTACCTTTTACTCCTAGTTGGTGCGTCACACTAAAAATATAAGGCCTTGTCTCCACTAAGATTTTACTGTGACATAATAATCAGAACCATTAACACAGACATAACAGAACCATTAGAAAAAAAAATGGAGAAAATATATAGCTTTGGGAGCTAAAGAATGGAAGACTGGCTATGAACATATATTTTCCATTTTTCTGTACTTCTGCATACTTCTGTTTTACTTTGTGTTGAAAGCTTTTGTTTAAAAACTGCAACAGTCCGTTTCATCTTCAACTTTTAAGTTACTTTACTAACTTTTACACTTTCCATAGTAAGCTATGCGTAGGCATGCATTCTCTCCCTTCAGAACCTGAAGGCTGTATTTCTGGTTGTCAGCATAATGTTAGAATGATAAATATTCACTGTAGGTTTTCATTCATGCTGCAGCTTACTACCTTAAGAGGAGCAATTTTAGAAGATGCCATACCATCCACTGCCAGACATGGCACAGCACGGGGCCTGCCTCTTAAAGAGGTACTAGAATATGTAATACCAGAGCTGAGTATTCAGTGCCTGAGGCAGGCTTCCAACTCACCGAAAGTCCCTGAACAACTGCTTAAACTGGATGAGCAAGGGGTATGTAACATATATGATTTCTCTAAAGGCTCTTCGCTTGGGGGAAAAAAAAAATTGCATTTTTGTTGCTGGTATAAATTAAATACAAAACTAACATGTAAAGTATCTTCTGCTGAACAGTCATGTGTCCTGTTTTCAATGAGAGTTGACTCAACAGCTGAGTGTTTTCAATGACAAATCAAGTTGGATTCAAGAAATGGTGATAGGTGGTGGTTCACTGGCTCTAGAAAACGCATCTTATTGCAGTTACAAATATTCTGACAACTTTTCTTCCCCTGTGCCAGGGCTGTCCAATTTCTGAATGATCAGAAGCCACATGCCATGCACTATGGCCATTCCTCGTCCTTCCTCCCCCACACACACTGTGGCATGGGCTCCCCCATGCTGTGGTATTCTGCAAAGGCGCACTGAGCCCCCAAGTCCCAGGACTGCACTGCCTTGCTTCTTGGGATGCCTGGGGGCTCCAGCAACAGCAGGAGAAGTGATAGATCTAGGCTGGAAGCTTAAGGGCAATGCATTAGCCCCTTGTTGGTTGGCAGATGGACGCCTACATGCAGCCGCTGGGCTGGGAATTGGACAGCCCCAACCTAAGCAATTGGCCTTTACATACCACTAGAGAATCTTTCAAAGGAAGAGAGGGATAAAACATAATTGAAGTCTGAATTTTAAAATTTCTATCAAATTATTTTTGCAGATGAAATTCAACCTTTTTGATATGCAGATATTGGGCATAAATATAATAGGTATCTACTGTGCTATGTACATGAGTTAGAATATAAAAGGTCCTGTCAAGCTTGTTTCTAAAATTGCAAATCAGTGGCATTGAACTTAAAGACAAGGAATTACTTATTATTTCAAAGTCCCCTAAATTCCAAGTTTATGATTTTTTTAATATTTTTTATTTAAAATTAATACTCATCAATTTTTCAGAGGAACCTTATTAAAGTGGAATTCTTGTTGGTTTGAACAGCTGGAATTTTAAGTGGAACTATCCAAAAAGTTAGCGCTACATCAGAAATGGAGTAGAAACATGTATTTTATATTCAGAGTGAACAGTAGCGTGATTTTTTTTTTATTTTTTTTTATTGGTTTCAGTAAGATGAATCTGCTTCACTGAAAGACTAAGCAAACATTTTTACAGCTTCAGAATAATTTGTGGAGGGATGGCTTATGAATGCCTTCTGGTTCAACTTTACAAAACATTTCTTTAAGATCTTCATTTTAAAGAAGCGAATATGTTGTATATGCAAATATCGGTGACTATTTTTGAATGTGCTGACTTCCTAATACTAACTGATTGTCTGCCATTTTTGTATTTACAAAATGTTCTTCTATCTTTTCGTCTAGTATTAAAGGTTGATCATAACTGAGTAGATATAACTGGAAACAGAGAATTTACAAGATATAAGAATGTTATTTTAATTTTGCGGTCCAAATTAACTTCTGCTAAAAGGAAAAGAATCTTTTGATAAATTTCCATAAAATAATCTTATTTAAACTTACTGTTGTGCTGTTTGTTTGTTTTTTTTACTTTCTTTTTTGCATTATAAGAAGTTTATGCAAAATAGGAGTACAAATCAGAAGGATTTAGCCAGTCTTTACTGTCAGAGCTCTTAAGGTCTTGTATCCTTCATAGGAGTCCTTTTTAAAATGTGTTCTGTTGTCACAAAGGAACATTACTTTGTGGACATAAGTGATTTACATTTTGACCAATGTACTCATTTATTTTACCTGAATGGTATGCTCACAGCACTGGTCACCATTGCCCGCAATCAGGATTCCCAGCTGTGAGAGCAAGAAAGCAATTGAGCTGGCCAAAGTCATATCTGATATCAGCTGTTAGTGGCATTGAGAGAGAGCAATACAGAACTCTTCTTTTTTTCACTTTTTCATGCTTGGTCTGTAGCATTGAGAATTTAAATTCTGGTATATAATAGGCTATAACCTGGCAGAATATATGATTCTTCAATATATCTTATGTGCTAGTTACTGTAAGATGATTACTGGGGAGTATGGAAAGATGTACATAACACTAATGTGACATTTATGCTGTTTAATTCTTTCATGTGCTTAATGCATTAAATTTATCAGTTAAACCACAAAAGAAAACATGATAATGGAAGGTAATGACTAGCTGAATTGCCATGCATTTTTAAAAAATGTGGATTTACTCTAGAAGACTATTCATTTTTGAGAACGTTGGTACGATACATTTGTTATACCTATCACATTTGAAGAAATGTTTCGCTAAAAATCGGAGAAAATAAGTACATGCAAAGTTTGCTTGTGTCCGTTGAAATCTAGTATTAGTTATGGAGGAAAGCAATTCTTGTAGCTAAAAAAAAGTTGGCGACAGCAAAATAGATATGAATGGAATGATTAACTTTATGCTAGAAAGTAAATAAAGAATCGGTATTTTTTTTAATTGCTGAGTCAAACAAATAGATGATCGGAATCAGCTTTCACCATTGTTTTGGTGGCAAAAATCAACTCTTCTTCTGAAGGTCAGGTCACAACATTTTGACTAATAAGAACTCTCTTTTTTTTTTTTTTTTTAAGTGGGGGAGTATGTTATGTTTCACTGGAATGTTTTTACTAGGGCTGTGCAAAATTTTGGCAGCTGTTTTGTTTCAGAGGTGTTTCAGCCCATTTTAGTACCCAAAACATGGAATCAGAAACTAAACGAAACCATCTGAGATGTTTTGGAGGCAGGCTTGTGGGGAAACTGAAACCTAAGAAGAGGGAAGGGGAAGAGGGGTGGAGGACTGCTCTGATATTGACATCTGTAGCTGGCCAGTGTCTGTGAGCTGTCCCTGAGGTCCCTTCCAATCCCAGTGGTCTGGGGGAGGGACAGCAGCCTGCTGTTGTCTTGTGTGCAGATCCAGGGGTCCACGCCTCCTGGGTGGAGTCTGGCATAGCCTCGCAGCCCTCACCGGTGGTGAAGGCCACCGTATCTGTGTGAGGGATAACAGTATGCTGCCACTGCTGGCTAGGGCCAGTGCCAGCATCTGAGTGTACTCGGCACAGTGCATGCTGAGCACAGCCAGAGGAGCTGCAGGAGAACCACCATGGCTGCTGTGCCCAGGCCCATCCCTCTCCTGCACTTGAAAAACAAACAAAACAAACAAACAAAAAAACCCCCTGCACTCATCGGCTATAGCAGGGGGTTCTGGGGCCTCCTTGTAGAGCTCCCTGCACATCCCCTGCTCCCTGACTTGCCCCTCTCGTGCAGTCCCTACTCCCTGATTTCCCTCACTCCCACCTCTACCCCAGCATCTGGGCACTTGAGAAAAAGCAAAAAACCGCCCAAAAACAAAGCCCTGCACTCACTGGATACTTGAGTAGCCATTAGAGCCTCTGGACACTCATGGCAGAACCCCCCCAAGCAGTGCAGGGCAGTGGGGATTTCCCCCCACCTCGCCTGGTACCTGTGCAGCAGCAACACGTTGTCTGGGAGCTGGACAACTCCACTGTCAGCCGGAGCCTGGCAGTGCTCAGCCGCAGTGGCCCCAGCTCTCAGACAGTGTGCAGTGCCCTGCTGAGCCCGTGCCATGGGGCAGCTGCCACACAGGTGCCAAGTGGGGCAGGTGATCCTCACTGCCCTGCACTGTGTGGGGGTGCTCTGCCATGAGCGCTCAGAGACTCCAATCACTACTCCTGCAGCTGGTGAGTGCGGGGCTTTTCTTTTTTTTAAGTTCCGGAACTAGGCTGGGGCTGGGCGGGGGCTGGGGCTGGGGCTGGGGCCGGGATGGCAGTCATGGGGGCTTCTCCTGTGGTTGCCTCTCCCCAGCTGATCCAAATCTCTGGAACAGCTTTGAAACTTCACAACAGATTTGGCCAAATCAAAACAAAGCAGTGATCTAAAACACCAAAACAAATCGCAGTCCTCCAAAATGGCTGAATCTGAAATTGAAATAAGACAGCTGTATCCCCACAGCCCTAGTTTTTACCTTCCACTTCAGACTTTACAAAGAAGCACAAAGGAATTAGATGCTCAAATGGCATTGAAACTCAGTCAATTATGAACCTAACTTCCTTAAGCTTTTTGCAAATTCACAGCCAAAAAGTTTAACAATATAGGGTAGAGGTATTGAAGTTCTCTTCAAAGCAATCTCAATAAAAGCTGGAGTCATCTTTTGCCCAATTGCTGTTACTTATTTGGTAGTTTGAGCATATGACTAACAGCTAGCTCTCCTTCCTGACTCAAGATTGTGCATTCTACAAAATTTTAGACAAAGTTTGAACACAAGGCCATCTAGTTTATACTCTTAAATATAAGTGCAGTTAACTCTTTAAGACGTTCAGAGGAACATTTTGGATTTGAAAAGGACAGTAATCATGGAACAATATACGAAAGACCTCATCCTATAACCGTACGCAGCTAAACTGCCTGTGGAAACTTAAGACAAGTTCCCAAAGATTTTTTGCAGTTTTTCAACATTTTGTTTGTTACATATCTGTATGCTCTTTATGGATAATGTAAAGAACAAATATCAGTACTGCATAATGATATTAGGAGTTTTTTACCATTAGAAGGATGTTCTCAATCCCAAAGAAGAAACTTGAGTTACTTTACATGAAGCTGTTTAGTTTTTTAAGGTATTTATATAAACACCTGAACACATAGATATAGATGAGCTAGGTTTTGTTGCCCATATCCAAATTTGTAATCCCCAAACCCTGTTCAGCTTCCGCTTCACCCCTTAAGGTACCTATTGAGTTTGGAGTCTTCACTGGAGTTGACTAATGTTATTTAGAGACCAACCCAGAGCAGCCACAATCGTGCAAGCCTGATACCAACCTGCTCAGTGAACCTCATCAGACTTCAGAAACTAGGCATCTCTTTTCCTACTTTCTTTGATGAGCCTAATCTAGAGCAAACCTTACACCATACACTGGCTGCGTCTCCACAAGCAGCAAACTGTGCAGTTGTTACTGTGCATTCATTTAGTACTTGCATAATCACGTGAGTTGAGCATGGAGATTCCTAGAGCTAGTCAATAGGAAGTGCTATACACAGGGAAGAAAATAAAATTTGAGGCCTGCCTGGTATCTCTGCATCTGAACCAGAGCTGCATGCAGAGTTCCTCCTTCTGCTCAGGGTCCCAGTGCTGAATTCTTTTTTGAGGGGTGCCTTTTAAGTGCCTAAGTCTTCTCATGGACCCAGAGGAACAGACTTCCACCTTCAGCTGCCTTTGTGCAATAATGAAGTTTATTTTCTAACTATGAGGACTCTTTACCATCTTTAATTTTCCCTGAGCCTGAGGAAGAATGCGTACCTGAAAGCTTGCAGAAAAAAAGATACTTTTTTTTTTTTTTTTACCTTTTATTAGGCCAACTAAGAAATTGCAATCATCTCTGAACCTAGAGCTCTAGAGTTTTGTATTGTAGAACCTAGAGTTTTGTATTTCTTTTGTCTTGGACCAATACAGATACCAAATACATCCCTTGGTCCTCTACTAGTTCTCAACAAAAAATATATTTTATTTAACAAATGTTCTCTAGTGCCAGCTCCCATTTAATGTGACCTTTAACCCTTCTTATTCCTCCTGATATTATTCTGTCATCCTTTTCCTACTGTTCCAGTTTTCTTCTTCCAATTCCATTTTGCCCCTTACTACAAGAATAGCGCTTGCTTTGCATTTAGATATTGTCCTTTTCCTTGTCATGAGCAATTCACATCCTGCTGCATGTACTTTTTTGTGTGCATGCCAGTAGACCAAATTCTCTTTTGTTAGATCACTGCGAGTCTGACCTAACTTCACTGAAGTCATGGATTTAGGTCAGACTTACACCAGTGAAATTGAGCAGAAATTATCCCAGTGAAGAGGTATAATTTCATAACTAAGCATGACATCTTGGCCCCATTAAGACCTCTGGAATTTTGACTCTTGATTTCAGTAGGACCAAAAATCCCCTTTGACTGCATTTTGTAATGACTGGGTTCTGTGATTCTTTTCATCAGTTTAAAAAAAATATCTGTGGCTTTTGACATTTGAAGATATTTAATGTGATGGGTGCCTGTGATGGTAAACTGTTAAGCCAATTTCACTGAGAACCTTGAGTGCTGCCAAGTTAAACCCTGAGCTGCATGGGAGACAGAACAGGAGGTTTGTACCATCATGATCCTGCTGCCTTACTAAGGGCCAGTCTAGTAAACTCAGTGAGAGCTTTTATTCCACCAGGGGTGTTGGGGGGGGTTCCCCCCCCCCACTACTTTTTTCATTTAAAAAATAAATACTCTTTGAGACTGCTATTCATGCAACTGTCCACTTTCATGGTTCAGGAGCAGGTACTACCTAAATGAGAAAGTAAAAATTATTTCAGGCTTAAAGCCATGCTCCTGACACTTATCTCTCTGTGACACATTTTCACGATTTGCCCTTTTCCACCATTCAACCCTTTCCTCAAATATTACCATGATAAAACATCAGTACAATATCACATGTATGAGTTAACGTGAACTACAGTATGTTTAACACAGCAGTTCATGTATAATATATGTGTAATGTGAAGTAGATTTTTTGTCGCCTTTGTGTTTTTTTAATTGACAGACATGTAATTATTCTTACATACACATGTGTGTGAGTGCACACATGCACACACATGTCCTGAATTTTGATTAAAGGAATACTTTGCAGCTGGTGTGTAGATATGAGCAGTGGTTTATGGATAAATGTCGTAAGGGAATCTGGTATGACAAATGTTTTCTGTCAGTTTGTGAAGCTCTAATAGCTGGTAGAAAGGCTAATAGGGCTAATCCACTCACGTGAGGGAGGGGTCCCTGTATATTGTCATCTTAAGTTTTTAAGGCACAGAAAATAAGCCAATACTGTTCTGGTGAGAATTACCATCTCTTCTAATAACATCTTGGTTGGTGGTACTTTAACAAATCTATTGTTATCTATTTGGCAAAATTATTCAATTGCTCTCTAATTTCTAGTTCACAACTCATTGTACATATAAAACACCTTTACATGTTATCATTCACAGAAAGCTGAGAAACTACTTTTGCAAAAGATGGTTTTATGGATGAATGATATTTATGGATGGGTGTTTAAAAAAAAAAAAATCTGATGAAAACATACTTATCTCCTCATTTTAAACCTGTCTTCTGAATGGCTATTATTATATAATGAGAATAGTAGAGGGAAAGTACTTGACACAAGCACACATGGCCAACTTGTAAAGTCTTAAATGCTGGAAAAGATGAACATTGACTATGCAGTATCTTCCCAGCCTATGACAAAAGACTAATTAGAGATGATCTTTTTATATTGATACCTGATTGGCCTAGTCAAAAGTTGTTATTAATTGATTTCTTTTATCTGTGTTTGAATATCGATTGTCCACTTATAATTACATTATTGTTTTACTTATCTTTGGCATTTCAACTTTCCCTTATTTTTTGACACATGTAATAGTTTTCATCTGCTATTATAATAAATGTGTTTAACATTTACTATTTGCCATCTCTTTCCAATATTAATTCTATGTGGTGTTTTGTTTTGTTTTTTACCTCAGCTGAGTTTTCAGCACAAGATTGGGATCCTTTATTGCAAAGCAGGCCAGAGCACAGAGGAAGAGATGTATAATAATGAAACTGCAGGGCCTGCTTTTGAAGAGTTCCTTGATCTTCTGGGCCAGAGAGTACGGCTAAAAGGGTTTAGTAAATACAGAGCTCAGCTAGACAATAAAAGTAAGTTTTTTGTTTTTTTTCAAGTATGGGAGAATCTGTAATTCTCCAAAGGTAAGCATCTTCTGTAAATACTAGTTCTATTCTCATGTAGCTGACCCTGGGAGTTGACTAGTAAGCTAATATTATACCTTACATTCTCATAGATAAGGAAGTTGAAATATTCCTCAAGAGCCTGAAAGATGTCATACTGTATGTCAAAGATAGCATCTTAAGAGAAGCTCCTGAGTGCTTCATTCTTCTCCTGCCTTGTAGTGTCATGTTTTACTAAGTTTGCACCCTTTTTATATTTTCCTCTTTAAAGGAAACAACTTTATTTTTACCAATACACATTTTACCATCTTAGTTCTTAGTCTGAAAATATAAAGTAAACGTTTATACAGTTTTTGAAGTGATGAACAAACTGTCATTCTGATATTATCTGGAACATTGTGGATGCACTTAGCCAGCAGAAGTCAATGTTTAACTGAAAGAATTAAAGAATACGGGCTGCTTGTGGACATCAAAAAAAGCTCCCCCCTACCCCCAACCAAAAAACCCCAAAACTGGCACTTTAAACTTGGCACGTTCCCACACCAAGCCCAGCACACAACCAGAAGAAGTGGTGTTGTAGTTGTACCCAGGTTGTCCAACGTCTGTATAGATAGGGAACTTTAGTTTTGGCTTTCTTGGCGCTCTTATCTAATAGCCGATTGAATCGGCTTTAGCTAAAAGCACCAAAAAGCCCTGCTGAAGCAGTCAATGTATACAGATGCTATAGAGGTGGGTTGAAGTAATGCACTGCTTCTGGTAAAGCATGGGGTGGAGCGGGGTTGTTTGGTTTTGTTAGATTGTTTTAACATCTGCAGGCAACCAAGATGTTGCCAACAATACAAACAACATGTTGTTTGTGAAGTACTTGGAAGGATACCCTACTTTCATGGTGTTCCTGGAGCTGAGGATTTGTTTCTGGTCCTTAAATCCTAAGCAATATAGTCCAACAATGCAAAAGGACAAGAGGTTCATCCTGTATATTAGGGTTTGGGGTTTTTTTAATTTAAATTCTCATATTGCTTTTGAAGCATCTGAAGTACAGATAATATAACTTATTTGGCTTACAACTGGTATGGCCATTCACTTGTAAGCTCACATAGTTGGCGAGTTGCTCCTGACAAGCTCTGAGTTTATAACCATGAATGTTTTATTTTGAGTTAGCCAGGTTGATGGATTGTCAACAAAATTCATCTTTTTTTAGTTTAGTATTGTTTTAAAAGTTTTGACAGCAGGTCACTATGATCGGGTGGAATGCAGTCTAGTTATCTCTACTGCACAGGCTTATTCATTTTGTTGTGATCTACAAACCATGAATTCTTTGCTTATATATGCTACATTTCCAACCATACAATATGAACAGTGTGTTTTAGAATGCTTTGAGCCTGTGACTAGCTGCCTTTTTGGAAGTTGCAAAGGATTTTTTTCTTCTTGAGGCCACATTGTCTTGGAAGCTGATATTAGTAATCTGTAGAAATGTTTAATTTTTGCAGCCTGTGACTCGAGTCCAATGCAGACAAAAGCCAAAGGGCCAGCTCCCAGAATTAAAATCTCAGATCTGGACCTTGGATCTGTGGGAAGAAGGGGAGGTTCCAAATCAAAGTCCCCTTTGTCCTTATCCTATTCTTATCATGGGAACAAAGTGAGGGTGTAAAAGCTCAGACTGAATCCTATAGACAGGCTGAGCCTATCCTGAGTTTTAAAAGTCATATGGTAGGAATCCTGAAGTTCCTATACATACCAGACATTTAAGTGCGTTCTATGTTAAATAATAATAAAAGTTGTAGCTTGTAGTATAAATCCTGACAATTATGTAGTTAATATATTCTGTTTAAGTGTTTCACATTGCTAATTCAAAAAGGGAAACTGATGTCTAGAAATATTATTGATACATACTGTTTATCAGTACACTAGGTATTACTCGAGACTTCTGGGCTCTGGCCATGTGTTAACAAAAAAGATACATCATCAGTGACTTTCTGGTGTAGTCCTCTGATGCAGTTAAAGAGCGACTGAAAATGTTTGGCAGGTTCCGCATATGAAAATATATTCTGATCTGATGTGATCAAATTCAGTGCCTGCAGCATGCTCAACACACACTTGTCAAGATTGGCTATAAACATGCATTGTGGATTTGTTTTTCCCCTGTATAGCTGAGCAGTATACTTTTGGTATTCTGTGAATTATGTTGCGAGTATGATGGCACAAAAGGTTGCTGTAATGCGTTACGTTGCTGCTACAAAGGGAGTGGAATAAAAATGGGTGACAACAAGTAGTCTTGGTTTCATGATGAGCATATACAGCACTGGCTCAATTGACACTTTATTTGCATAACAGTGTTCTTTTGTGTGCGTGAGAAAGCAGAGTGAAAATTATAAGAGTGCCATGTTCTACAATTGGAGAACGAGCTAGTTTTGCCTTATCTGACAGACTACTCATATTTTTTCTTTTATTAGCTATTTTTTCAGTCCTTCTGTTCCAGGCATCTTAATACTCTCCACCTTAAAGAATTTCACACTGAATTACTTAATTAAACAGAGTTTTAAAAATGTATTTCTATCAATTCCTAAAGTTTATGAATCAATGGGCTTTGCTCTTGAGATGCATTTATTTTTCAGTTAGTCACTGATGGCAGAATACAGACTGGATATGTCTGGGGTTATTCCATACTGATCTGCTGTATATGTTAAATGCAAAAAACTCATAATGCTGAGGTAAAGTCACCCAATTCCAAAGTTGAAAATGAAGAAATTGAAAGAATTAGACTGTATTGCTAGTTGTCTTATCACATGCTGTGTATGTTGTATAAAATTATTTTAAAAATAATTCATACATGCCACGTATTAAACCCAATCAACCATTAAAACATGACTGAATACCATAGTTACTGGACTCCAAAGATGAGGTTTTTCTCTTAACTTCGGGGGAGCAGGGAAATCTCCTCCACTTGGATTTGAATACAAGGTGGCAGGGGGACAGGTGGCTGCTGCAGCTCTGGCCTTAACACTGAACCACGGTTGGGGCTGGAGTTACAGCTGGTGCCCACCTCCCCAGTGCCATTGCCCCATCTGCCCCCCCCTTTCCTTCCAGCCCAGGCATGGCTCCAGCTGTGCTCCACCCCAGCTGCCCCAGGCTAGCCTGGTAACACTTGTTGTGTTGGCGCTTACTGTAACGGCTCCAGAACCCAGGCCAGAGCTGCTACTGCCACCCCCACTGCAGATACTGGGCTGGGAAAGAAGCAACCAAGCTAGAGTGGTACTCTCCAGATCTGGCATGACAACAGTAAGTGGCAGGAGAGGCAGGCAGCAGGGGGGACCATGCAGTGGGGCAGGCATCAGGGAGGTGGGGAAGGCAAGTGCTAGTGGGTACAGGAATTGGGGTGTGGAAAGGTAAAGGACAGGGAGCAGACTCTTATTGCCTGGCTTACCACTTCCTGCCCCCTACTGGTTTCCTCACTGCCTTCCTACTACCTGCCCCCCTGCCACTGCTTTCCCCTCTGTAGTGGTGTAGGGAGACAATAAATTTGACAACCCTCCAATAATTAAATTCTGTATGTGGACAATTAACAAATTTAGTCTAATTATTGGGGGTCACCTTGATTCCGATAAATTTAGTAAATACGTAGCAGAGAGGAGTTAATGTTATCAGAATTTAGCCTTTTCATTTCTTGACTTCCCAATATTTAATTGTATCATCTAAATTTTGATATAATGGGATGAGGTTGGGAGGAAACTGTTTTTTATTTCTTTGTATTTCCTAAGAAGTATATAAAGGTGAAGAAATTTCTGTTGCAAGAATACGTGGCTTACTGTGGTCTCACTTGCTGCAAAAATGAAACAAAATTCATTTCCAGGTAGAAATGAAGCACAAATATCAGTTTAAAGGAGAATGTTTTAGAAAATGTATAAGTAAAAAAATATTCATAAAAGCAAACATCTTAATAACAGTTGGTGCTACCAGCTGCTTGTTGGAATAACTGCAAAGTCAGAGGATTTCAACTTTGCTCATCTAAGGGGACCTAAATTTTACAATGTAGACTTACTAGTTCACTTCCAAGGTCAAGGTACTAAATCAAAAGCATTAAACTACATAGGATGCTACCTTAAGAGAACACCAGTTAAAGGTAAGACACTGGCTTTTCAGTAACAGTAATTAAAAGGAGAATGACTTTTTATTTTTGTTTCATCATACAATGTCTGTTTGACTGCTTTAACGCACTTTGTAAATAGAGTTACCAACAGTAATCTAGTTTATACATATATTTAAATTACACACATGGTGCATTATTCCTTCTTCACAACACTTATTTCCTCCATTTTACTTCTGAGGTCGTAAATAGTATCCCAAGGGTTTAACCAGCTTACATTTTTCAAAGAAGATTCTGAAATAGAGGAAAGTTGGGGTTTTTTGGGTTTTTTTTAAGTGTGCACGTGTGTTTTCTCTCTCTCTCTCTCTCTCTCTCTCTCTCTCTCTCTTGTATTCAGACTATTCATATAAGAAATTTCATTGGGAATTGTAGTCTGAATCCTGAAAATGCTAGTAGTCCATTTCAGTTTTAAGTACGTACATGCATATCTCTGAAGCTAATGGTAACAGAAAAGTGCTTAAATTTAAACATGTATGACTGTGTGTTCAAAACAGGCCCTAGATACAACAGTTTCTTCCAAATAATAAGTGATTGTATCAAGTAACATTTTAAATTAAATAAGATAACTTTTTTTTGAACCTGAAGCCTTAATTTTACGTTTTCAGGAGACAACATGACTATTTTCAGTCATGGCCAAAATGTCTCCTACAGGCTGTGAGCCATTAATGACCACATTTCAATGAAAATATATTTGTGCTGAATCGGGCCCCAAAGCAGTTGAGCATGTTGTTATAAAGATGCAGGTGTTACATGCTCTGGTCCTTCTCCAATCTATGCTTTAGGTATGTTGGAGGGGATAGAATATAAGTACTTACACATTCATGAGGGAGTGTGAAGAAAGAAAGGACTTAATAAAGCAACTTCATACAAGAAAGCACTTGGGCTCCTGTTTCAAGTTAAGCACATACGTAGGTTTAGGTTACTTTCCTGAAGAGGCATGAATTCAAACTGGTAGAGACATTTATAACAAAACAATTGTTTAAAATCTGGGATGCTTTTTAGGATGCTGTTGCAAGTTGCCTTTGAACCATGCCAAACCTGTGGAATGTTAGGCAGTGTTGAAGTTAGAGCAGTTTCAGTGCAGCCACAGGTTAAGGCCTGCACACCTGGGACTTGCCACTAGTGGGCCTGGCAAGTAGAGGCATGGCCAGGAGCCAGGATGCTATCCCAACTCGAAAAGCAGAGCAGCTGGGGGTTAGCCCCAGTGAGAGCACAGTCTGGAGGAGCATGCCTCCCAGTGTGGAGCCACCAAGATTTACTGTGGTTCCAGCTGTTCCATTTCACCTGTTAGACAAGAGTAGAGGAAACTCCTGATTCATGCAAACTGTCTTAACAGGTCTTTCTTAGTCTTATCATCTAGACTTCCATGAAGGTACCAAAATTTTTGTGTGTGTTGATCATATTCCCAAGGTTCACTCCAAAGCAGTGCCACAGTAGATAAATAAAACTGGTTAATTTGCTATCACAGAAGAGCTTCACTTACAGCAATTAATCTATTTTTGATATCTATAACTAAATCTCGCACATTAAAATTAACACAGTTATAAAGCTGCTATTATACATACCACAGTGCAGTTTGATATTTTGTATTTTGACAAGTCTGATTTAGTTTTGATGTTAGTTTTTGTAATGTATTAAAAATGTAGTGTAATATCTTTTTATGGGGTTTTTTAAACATCCTCTGTTGCACCATCTGTTAAACGAGAGGTGGGGAAACGCTTGTTGATATTTAGTATGGATTAACGTATGCTTTAACAATGAGTAGATTGGAGAGATTCTATACCATAATCAGAAAATTGTGAAGTATTTGTGTGATTATTTTTTTTGCTTGTGTTTTGAAAAACAAAATATTTGGCAAAGCTTAAAAAACATAAGCCTTTGTTCAAGCCCAAAAGCTAGCCAGCTAATTCTTTATAGTTTGGTAGCAAGAAAAAAAAAGTCTGATTTTTATTTTATTTCATTTTTACAAGGTGCTAAGAACCTGCAGCACCTCTTCAAAATGAGGTAATTCCAGGACCCAATCTTGCAAGGACCTCATTATGGACAGTTTCTTTCTGGGACTGGGAGCCTATTTTATTTATTTTATAAATAAAAATTTGAGATTAAGGGATAGATCTTTTGGCTCTCATACATTATCGTATTACTAACTACATTTTAGTCTACGTTTCGTAAATAAAATCTGAATTTTTAGTCGCATGATACGAAGGCTGGTGTCCTAAAAACAGTATAAATGTTCTGTTTCACTGACCATCTTCTTGCAATGAAATCTGTTTTCAGCGGATTCAACAGGAACTCATTCCCTCTATACTACCTATAAAGATTATGAATTAATGTTTCATGTATCAACTATGCTTCCATACATGCCCAATAATAGGCAACAGGTATGTTTTCTTAACTCTCACTTTTTCCTAGTAATGTATTGTGTAAGATTTAAGGGCCAAATAAGTTTTTCATTTTGCATTAATTTGAGTCCTTTGTAAAACAATGTTGATAGTCTCTGTAAATTGTGAATGTTAAGAATTGGCTTTACAGGTATTACTGACACATTAGACTGTTTTATAGCATTTATTTAATTAGTCTTTATAATTTGGGAACTTCTCCCGCTTTTTCCATCATATGATTGTATTAAACAACCGTTATCCTTTATTGATAGCTGTAGAGAATAAAAGTTTTCTAAAACTTTAAACCTGACTTAGATCCCTCGTATGATTAAAGTATGTAATAAGGTTTTGAAATGGTTCTGAATAATTTTAAGTTTTTATTGCTGTTTTCAAACTTTTTATGCATCTGTTATTTTAATAATAAATGCCTCGCCTTTATCTTTTAAGGCATTTGATGATAGAGACAGAAATCTGTGCGACAAACTTATTTGATGTCTGAAAAATGCTCAGTGTTTACGTTACAGTTCAGAATTATCTTAAAGCATTAAGGATGGCTAAAAACAACACAGCATCCAAAGTGTGTGGTACCCTGAGTAAGGTTATTTCTGTCTTTGCCTGTACTGACTCATAAAATCATTAGGCATGAATATTCTTTTGCAATTTAGTTGAAAAAGAAAAGCGCATTCGGTACAGCACATCAAACACTTAGAAAAACTAACACAAGAACTATTCATAGATCAAGTTGTTGTTGAATCTACAACTTTTTGCTCTAGTATTCTGCATCTGCCTCTGCAGGAGTAGGACATCTAAAGTGCTTTTGTATGATATGCTCAGCAATCACATAATTTTTAGTTGTGCCAGTAGCCAAATACCAACCCACACTCACTGTTTGGTGACACCTTCACTTTTTGAACCTTCATGCATTTCTTACTGTGATGTTGGAGTCTTTTATTTAGTAAGCACTGTGTAGTAGTCACTTTGCCTAGAGATTCATCATACTTTGTTCTCTGTTGGATTAAAATTTGCTTTGTTTTAACCTGGCCGTATTTGCGGAAATAACCAGGTTTTCATGATTTAAAAACATACAGTGCATTTTCCATAAATCCTTTGTAAACTTAAAGAAGAAATTGGAGAGTGAGGTGATGAATTTCTATGAGAAGCAATGTTTCAGAGATCACCCTATTTTGTTACCTGATATAATTTGTAAAATGCAGGTGCAGAATATATCTGAAGGTTGATCTTTGAGAAGAGGCTAAAGGCATATGTGAATAGGAGATGTTGCACTACAGCAAGATATAATATACTGGATGAGCTTGGTTTTAAAAAATCAGTATTTTCATAGGTCACCACAGGCACTGACAGGAGACAGAACCTTACTTGAAGTGTGTCATTTTATTGTCATTGTGTCTTTCTTCAGTTGCCCTCATATGTGAGCATAGAAAATCCTTTAACCTTGATCCACTAATTTTCATTATTATTTGCTGCTTCTCACCAACACTGCTGCATTGCTTAGCCCATCCCTACCACTGTCCTATTACTACTTCCTTCATCTCCCTTTCATCCTTTCCCTGACACTCCCTTACATGTCATCTTTTCTAGGTAGATGCCCAATCTTGATATAATTCCAAGATCTTCTAGTTTTAATTTCATGATTTTTTCCCAGCAACAAACACTCCCTTTCACAATGTTTTAGCAAACACCCATCAGTCTTTGTACCTCTTAAAGTCTTGGTACTTAGCAGTAGTATCACATTGTGATCCATGGTTTTCTTGGGATCAGAATAATGTGGCTGTTTTCTAAGATGAAGCAATATGTGTTCCCGAAGACCCACCACATTATTTTTTCTAAATGCTGGAATCCAGCAATACTTGCACAGCATGGGCACTTTCTCCATAAGGTGTGCCAGATGCACCCAAATACCCAGAATTTAGCCAGCCTTAATGTGTAAAAGGGTTCATTAATAAATGTTTATCTTGTGCTCTTTCTCTGTGTAAATACCAAAATATGTATTGAAATGTGCAGTTTATCTACAGTGGTATCTCTCATAAGTTAAGAAGAAACCTGATTAGAATAAAGAGCCTTTCCCTTGAGACATCTAGGAGTCTCAAGACCACTGTTGCAATTTATTTCATCTTCAGCACAGAGAGGCTTACAAGCCCTGTGGCATATAAGTACTTCTTTTTCAGCAGGGCTTGGCTCATTATATCTACATACACAAGTAGGGAGAGAACAGGAAGCATAGCAACCTCTGTTTTTAGGTACTAACAGCAACAGAGGAGTCCAAACCATTTACATGTTCACCAACCTATGGGGCACATACTGATGCTGAAGTGATTGTGCCCTCACCATTCTGAGTTCAGCCTCTTGTGTTCACTGGTTGAGATGTTGAGGCATTCTTCAACATTTTGGAAAAATACCTCCAATGAGCAGGCATCGAGCTGTTGTTAGATTTCAGATACCTGTGAGCCAGAAATAGGCCACACCAGAATTGTCTGTTGCTTCTTCCAGGACTTAACTACGCCCTGCTTGGTCACTGATCAGGACATCCCTCTAGTTTTAGAGCCAGCAGGAGATCCAAAGAGCAAGGTAATTTTTACTTTGGCTGCAACATAGGCTGGGGCCTTCAATTCAGCTGCTCCTTCCATAGGACAGAGAGGATTACCAGCCCTGGTGTGGCCAGTTCCTTCTCCTTTTATTGGCCTTCTCTTCAACCTGTAGTTCAAGGCTTTCCCTTTAAACCTTACCCTTACAAAAGTCCCTTTCCAGATCATACCCTTGCAAGTTTCCTCTCCTCGTATTTGCAGTCTGCTTCCATATATAGCATCAGACCTGATTAATTCAAATCATTTTGCACACTACATTTCAATCTTAATAAACAAAACCTAAAACTCAGATTAATGTGTGACTTCATTTGAACATAAGATTAGTCACTGGTAGAACCAGATGCATACAGATATATCCGACTCAATTTAACCAGGTCTGATTTGAAAAATCATTTAGCATTTGTTTTCATTGTGTTGAAACATAATTCAAATTGGAATTTTTCAGCCACTTATTTTAGATACGTACTAAAATAAGTTTGAAGGTTTCCTTATCTGTACTGTCTCCACATTTCATCACTGAATTGAATGAAGAATGATATTTTTAAGCTAATGATCACAACAAGAATCCCTTGTTGTTTCCTAGTTTCAACCAGTAATCGAAATTCCACAGACAGGGATAGGTTGGTATGGCTCATAAGAGACTACATTTTAAGATGGCCCATATTTTTCCCTCAGATACATATTTTACTTCTGAAAGCTAGAGTTAACTGTTGTGTTTATGATCTCCTATTAAGTACAGTAACTAATCTTTTTTTAATTTAACAAACTGCTTGTTTAACATTCTCCTGACCTAGATTCCCTTTTGTTTTCTCAAATTCTTTTATTCAACTGATTTCTTACTGACTGCTTATTACATTTTACTGGTTCATTTTTACATTGTACCATACCAAGCTAGATTTGATGCCAGAGTGATGTCAGCTTGTCTGGTGTCTCCTCTTTGTGACTTGAAATACACTCTTGAGAAATGCCTAGTGTACTCTAGTATTTGGTATGAGTATCTCCATAATATGTAAGAAAGGCAAATGAATAAACAGAGCAGACATGGAAATGGAAGAGTAAACTGAACTTGAAAGAGGCTAGGGGAAGGAAGCTGGAAAGAGAGTAGGTAGAAGTGGCAAAGGTGGATGGATAAACCTTTCAACTTAGTTTAGTTTCTATCAATTCCTCTTTCATTTTCAGTCTACTCATTATTTATGCTTTCCAGATAAAATTTTCAACTTTTTTTTCTCCATTCAATAACTGCTCCTTCTGTTCTGAGCACTTTCCCCCCCATGTTCCAATTTACCCACAACTTATTTCTCCCCTGCCCCTTTCTGGTTCTTTGCATTCTGACCCCTTGTACACAGACATCGCTCTCTCTTGCCTTCGCTCATATTGTGTTGCACTTCACTGACTGTGTATGCATGGTAGACATTTTATAATGGTAGCGTTACATTTAACTCTGTTTCAAAATGCCGAAGAAGTCACTCAGATCTCAACAAGCTTGGTAAGGTTTCAAGAATGTTGACTGACTTTTAAATTCATATTTAATGTCTTTTGAGATGTCTAGAGGTTTAAGAACTTAATGTCAACCAGCTTCCCTGTAAAGGACTACAATTCCCAATACAGAGCTTTTGTTTCAAAGACTCCTTAGACTTTTCTCTCAGTAAGTGACTCCCATTTTTGCTGAATGCCCTACAATTATTTTCAGTTTAACTAGCACCTCCAAAAATATTTTATCATGTTTACAAAGAACAAGAATATGCTTAAGAGACAATGGTTACCTTGGTAACATACTAAATCTAATCTTACAAGTATGTTGCTTCTTTAAGTTGCAGTTTAAATGCCCCCATGGAGAGAAAGAGAAATAGGCCCAAGTACTTTCCTAACAAAAAAGAACAATTGACTAGAACCAGCTACACGGTAATAGTAATATACACACTAAAATGTTGGTGTCCTTAGAGTATTTGTTAATTGGGAGGTCTGACATAAATTCAGCTACCATGTAACTTTGGACCTGTAAGGTAGCGATAACCTCTAAATATGAATTTGGGCTTGAGCATTTGGATATAGCTGCAGTGTTCAGCAGTTAAACAAATTACATTTTTCTTGACATAGCTAATATAATAATAATAAATTCTCGATTGTGAATTTCTAATATAATTTAGATGCAGTGAATGTACATCTTAAGTTGCTTAAGCAGTCATTTATCATGAGTTTACTCTCTGATAAGTAATGCAATGTTTCCAATTTATTAGACTGGAAATTAATATTTGGCAAATCTTTTTCTGGGTATTATCACTGGTCAGTCTTTTTTCCTTTTATAGCTGTACTGGTATTTTGAATGCTTTTAAAGGTTATACATTTTTGTTTAATTGAGTGCTTCCAAACATCGTTATTCGGACCTTTCCTTTGGCTTCTGAGTAACCACTACATTGATAGGCACAGTGAAACCTATAAATACATTTCTGCTATTAATATTTAGTTTATTTTTGGCAAAGGGAGTTATATTATTGTTTGCTATTGATATGTAAACAATAGTATAACTCTACTTGTTTTTTTTAGATGGCTGAAGTATTAGTTTTGACATAACTAAGCAAGACAAGTGATTTAGAGCAGCAGCGCTCAACCCTAGTCCACAGGCTGGATCCAGCCTGCGGAACCATGTCATCTGATCTGTGGGGCTTCCCACAGGTCTGGAAATTTGGCAGCATTTGGCAGTTAACACTATCACTACGCTGCTCCCAAATTTCCAAGCCCCATGCAACTGCATTGGGATCCAGCACAGGCTAGGCCAGGACGGCCCCCGACAGCGCACCAAATCAAGCTGATGAACTGTATTCAGTGTGCAGGGAGACTTGGTACCAGTCGTCTAGTCCATGAGGCAAAAAGGTTTGGGTGTGGCCAATTTAGTGCAAAGGTCAGCAAGCTATGGTCCGTGGGCTGGATCTGGCCTGTGAATAGGTTGAATCCCTCCTGGGAAAGCACAGAGGATTGTGCATCACGTAGTTATGCCAAACCTCGTGTCTCCTTCAGCAGCACCTTGTTCCACAGCCTTCCCTGCTGCTCTTGCACTGGCTGATAAGGGTGTAGGTATCTTCAGTGAGGGTAAATTTATCAGTTTAGCTCAGCTTTTGTTGTCGCCCCCCCAGCCTGTTTCCTACCCAGTTTCCTATGGCTATAACTTGGGTAGAATATGTCTATACTGTACTACAGTGCAGTGCATATAGCTAAATAAGCTAGTTCAAGTACTAGAAGTAGCATTCTTTAGTTAGCACAGAACACTATACAGGCTAACTTTTTTAGCTTTGATGTCAAGGGAGTATGTAATATTAGGGTGGATTAGAAGAGAACTTTTATAGAGCTAATATAGCTCTACTGTTTCTGGTATTTAAGTTAGTTCATTTAGAGCTAATCTGAGTTTTTCTGTACTGTACTGCATTGCAGTGTAGATACTCACAGTGGACATGAGCATTAAAATAATCTCTCTGAAATGACACTTTTTTTTTTTAAATTAAGCTGTCAGTTGTTTTTGCTGCTATGAACTAAAATATTGTTTCATAACTAACTCATTAAATGCCTGTTTCTCATCTCTAGCTTCTAAGGAAAAGGCATATAGGAAATGATATTGTTACCATTGTCTTCCAAGAGCCTGGAGCACTTCCTTTTACTCCAAAAAATATTCGTTCTCACTTTCAGCATGTGTTTGTTATAGTCAAAGTGCATAATCCTTGCACTGAGAATGTGTGCTATAGGTGAGTAGATATTTCTTAAATTCTAAACTTGCTCATTTGACTCCAGTGGAACATCTAGGAAATTTGTATATCCTTGAAAAAGTTAAATGAATTTTTTCTATGTTGCTTCAATTTCAGAAATAATTTTTAAAACCTAGCTGCCTCTTCTGTACCTACAGTAAATTTTAGTTAGTTTGCTTTTTTTTATGGGATTTCACATACTGAATTATCCAGTAGTAGGGGTGCACTCATGGAGAATTTGGGGGCTGATATTGATAGCCAGTGATTAAGAAGGTACATTGGCTGATTACTGATCTGATTTCCCATTCAGTTGCATGCAGCTGGTAAGTCTGTTGTAGTGGAAGGGTCATGTGGGAAGAAAAATCAATGCCCCCTGCAGCGAGGGAGGGAGAGTGCAGGGGCAGGCACTGCCCAGCCAGGATGGGGCGGGTGCAGTTTGGAGTCACAGCTTATCTGGGTGGGGCAGCAGTTTCCACCACTGTGCACACCCTGGGAGGGCATGGTGAGGAGAAGGGATATGTGCCCCTGGATTGGGGCAGGCAGGCTGGAGCTGGGGCTGAGCTGGGCTCTCTTCAGTGGTGCCTGGGCTCCAGTAACCCTGCCCTAGCTCAACCTTCACCTCCCTTCACGTGCCAGGAACAGCCAGGGCTGTACTGGGCGGGCAGTGGTGGCGCTGGTAGTGAGGCTTCCATGAAATTTGGCGTGGCTGCAGCCCCCTCCGTAGCCTTGCTCCCAGTGCTGCTGCTGCCCACCCAGGGCCCAACCACTGCTGAGAAGAGTGCGGCATAGCCTTGGCTCCAGCCTGCAGCTGCAACCCACCTTCCCTGATCCAGGGGCACATGCCCTCCCCTCCCCCTGTGTCCTCCCAGGGTGTGTGCAGTGGTGGGAGCCAGCCCCGCACCCAATGAGCCATGGCTCCATCCTATGCCAGCCTCACCCCGGCTAGGCAGCACTTACCCATGCCCTCTCCCTCCCTCACCACAGGGGGGCGTTAATCTGTACCCCACCCATGACCCTTTCATCCCCCCTTCCCTTCCATCACAACAGACTTACCAGCTATGTGCTGCTGGGCTCTGCTCCTTGCTGCCTGTGTGCTGCACTGCAGTTGCACGCACACGCAGATATTTATTGGCCACTTCAGGGTGATGTCCAATGCAACCAACTTTCTTTATATCAGTACTGATCCAATATCAAACCGATGTAACAGTGCATGTCTATCCAGTTGTGAGCAGATATTTGGACTTGGTAATTACAGGGGAAGAGGAGAGGTAGCAATGGTGTTGGGGAATCATAATATCAGTTAAATAAATTATGCTTGTGATGAATTAATTACAGTTGTCATATAGGTTTTAATGGGCGCAATTTTGTAGACATACCTGAGAATGTGTAGATCTGTTTAGGTGATTTATAGGTGTAGAAAAAGGAGGCCAGGTTGTCAAAATAAGAGTTAAAAGCATAACAATGGAGATCATTTTTTTTTAACTTCCTTTTTTTAGGAAAGCAGTGTCCTTTAGTCAAGTCATTTTATAAGATGCTTAATATCTATACTTTAGCATCATACAAGAAACAAGACTGATTAAAGTCTCTCCTCTGAAGAGGGATTGGCATTAGGTTCCAAATTTGACAACATGCCAACTCTTGCTGCCACATTAATTTGTGCCGCAAGTTCTAGGAAACTAAGCAGGATGAAGCCAGTTGATGATTTACCTAGGAGTACTTCAAGAAGCACCTCAGTGTTTCAAGAAAGAATTGTTGATTTAGTAGGTAGACCTGCTCCTTTTTCTTTTTCTTTTTTTTTTTTTTTAATTACTTGGTATTAAGTTAATGATTTAGCAAATTGTTGGGGCACACCATATCACTTGGGGTGTTCTCTTTTGATGGGTCATAAAACCAAGTTCTTTGTCTGAACTAATTAATCCAGATCATATTCCATAAGCAATATTTTTTTTTTCTTTCATGGGTGTTTGCTAATGCTTATAATGTGTGATCTTGTATGCAACTGTTTCAGTCACGGCATAAGTAGGCTCTCTGCTTAGTTTGTAGAGTATATCTAAGCCCTTTCAGTTAAAACAGCTTATAAAAATGTCAGTTGTGTTTATGATCATGTATGAAAGATGTTTTTGTTTGCCTGGGAATATTGCTCCCTAAATTTTGTTTTTAGCGCTGTAGCATGAAGATTGAAGTTATCTTACAATTCCATCGTTTAGGCTAGACAGTCCCCAAAAACTTTAATCAAATGCTCCTATCATACACATGTACCTGTCACCAGTGGCCTCTCCCTCAATGCCAGATTCATACTTAAAACCTGGCTGAGGATTGAAAGAACTGGAAGACTGGATATTTATTAGCTTTAGGGCCTCAGGGAATGTCCTTGAAATGGATGAAAAGCCTCTAAACTTCAACCACAAATGATCATGGCTTAGTAACTGAACCCTTCTCTAAAGCTGATCCTTTACTGCTGTCCATATATCCTAGGTTTTACATTGAGTATCCTTAAAGTTGCATTTCTGAAAAATTATGACATTATACTTATTAGTCAGTAGAGCTGAGTTGGAAACTATTTTCTTACCCCATGAAAGAGGAATTTCAAAACCTCTCCTAATCACTAGAAGAAACCTGAGATGTTTCAATTTTTTTCTTTGAAAAAACAGTGTAATAACTGGCAACTGGGACTTGAAGTATGTTTCAGGTGAGTGCTCTGACTACCAGGCTATTGCCTATTTTGGGAAAGGTGTCTATCTGGTTTTTACCCAAAATTTTATCCTGGAGGTGCAAAATGTTGATGGAAGTTTTTTATGAAAATGGAGCATCTCCATGAAAAGTTTGTTTCACCAAATAACTGTAGTCATATATTTAGGAAATTTCGGAAGCTCTCTAATTATTTTTACTTTTTATTGTTAAAGCTATGAGAGACTTGAAGATATAAAAAAATAATCTGCATTGTTCTTGTAATAACAGATTTGATTTTATATAAAAATAAAATGATTGATTATTATCTGCTTCCACAACTAGTCCAGGAGGTGAGGATGACATCTTCAAACCAGAAATCTAGGAGTACATGACTTTGCAACTAACCTAGAACATGGCATCTTTCTCATTTACAGTGTTGGAGTTTCAAGATCAAAAGACGTGCCAGCATTTGGTCCACCCATCCCCAAAGGAGTAACTTTCCCCAAATCGGCAGTCTTTAGGGACTTTCTTTTAGCCAAAGTTATTAATGCTGAAAATGCAGCCCACAAATCTGAAAAATTCCGAGCTATGGCCACCAGGACACGTCAAGAATACCTAAAAGATCTGGCTGAAAATTTTGTTACGACAGCTACAGTGGATACTTCAGCAAAGTTCAGTTTTATTACCCTTGGGGCAAAGAAGAAAGAAAAAGTGAAACCAAGGAAGGATGCACATTTATTTAGTGTTGGTGCAATTATGTGGAATGTGATTGCTCGAGACTTTGGCCAGTCTGCAGACATAGAATGTCTTCTTGGAATCTCGAATGAATTCATTATGTTGATTGAAAAGGAGTCAAAAAATGTTGTGTTTAACTGCTCCTGCAGAGATGTGATTGGATGGACATCTGGATTAATGAGTATCAAAATCTTTTATGAAAGAGGAGAATGTATTCTTCTTTCTGCAGTGGATAATTGTACTGAGGACATCAGAGAAGTTGTTCAAAGGCTAGAAGTAAGTATATTTTCCAAGAAGATGTGACAGTTTTTCTGCAAAATTATTTGTCTACTATCCTTTGAGAGAGAACCGAACCCCCCCATTTTTATATGTTTATAGTGTTTCCCTTCTTCAAAGAGCTTCACAAACATTAAACTTCATAACACCACGTGGAATAAATAGCTATAATCAGCCCATTTTTATGGGTGAAGTATCTGATGCAGAGAATTTAGCTGAATTGTACAAGACTGCAGAGGGTTTTGGTGTCAAACCTAGTATTAAAACTTGCATTCTTAGCTCCCAGCCCTGTGGTCAGCATCCACCCCTCAAAACAGTACTATGTTCTGCTTTAATAAAATAAAAATGCAGTTTTGAAACATTTCTTCCTACAATGGGAAATCCCTTTATATGTACACTTACTTTAATTATCCCTGTACGTTAAAAATCCCTTTACATTAATTATTTTGCCTTGGATAATAACTTGCATAGAACCCTGAACTGTACTGGAGAGCTGTCAATCTACCTAACTGACTGGAGAAACATGAAGGCAGTTAAATCAATTAAAACAAGATATCAGAGCCAATAGGTGGAATTATTCACATGCTCTGTGCCCCCATCATCAAAATGTTTTGGCCCATAGCTGTTATAAATGGGTTTTGAAGAACTGTAGGGTATAAAACACTGATGTATCCACTCCTATTTCAGTTAGACTTTGACCTTTTAGCCATTGTTGTAATGAGTTTAGTGGTGTCAGATTTTTATATTGAATTGAAATGTCCATGAGGGTGGAAAATCACTAGACCTAATTTTATACAGATCGATCAATCTGAAGCAGACCCCATGAACTGGCTAGCACTAAGTTAATGTGACATCAACTAATGCAGATAGCATAAACTCCTGAGTTTGCAGTTAGCACTGCAAAGCATAAAGGATCACTGCAAAGGATCCCAAATGATCACCTGTCATGTCTGATGGATTCTTTCTTTCAAAATGGATTGAAATCTTGGATAATATTTGTATGCTTGTGTTGTTGTACAAATATTTTTGTTCTGAAAATTAGAAGAATATTATGTTTTGCTCCTTGATATATTGGTCTAAACTGACTGACTTAGGGGGGAAAAAATCTATAAATTGGCTCAGCTCTGAAGAAAATAAGGTCAACAGATGAATGTTAGTTTCTGATGTCATTGCCATATCATGTAACAGAATTTTTTGCGTTATTTATAATTCTTTGAATTGCCCAATACATGTAAATTCATTGAGGAAAAAATTGAGGACTAAGCAAGCTCGAAAGCGATATGTATTGATCCTCTAAGGGAAGATATTCTATTTTATGAACTATGTGAAAAATACTTCAATTTTCAGAACATTAATTTAAGGCCTTTTTGTAAAAACTGGATTTTGAGACTAAATGTTACAACAAAACTAGTTTGATTTGAATTACCTTCAATTTCAGTTAATCTGTATAGTACAAGACTTATTTGTTTCTAACTTGAGTGCTTTAAGATAAAAACCACATTCTGGGCTATATAGCTTCTTGGCCTTAGGAGTCCAATTTAAGGACAATAACAATTAAGGAACAGTTATCACTGACATAATTTTTATAACCCCTAATTACTTCATATTTTTGTTCCATTGAACCATGTCCTCCCCTTTCTTTTTCTTACCCCCAGGCCTTCGAACCCTACATTTATTATAAAAGCTCCCTTCCTCCTCCTCCTTTCTCTTCTCTCCTCTTCTGTTTTTCTCCTCTTTTTTTTTTTTTTTTTACTGTGTGCATATTTTTATTTCAAAGTTAACTTGAAAGCTGCAGCACTACTGGTATTTAAAAGCCATCTTCTAACAACAAATGCATTAATCACTCAGTCACTACATAGATATAGATCTATTTATGTATACATATCTGGACAGAAAGCATGTGCAGGGGCATGTGCTGTGGTGCAAAATAGTGGCACAAACTTGTGCCGCTACTATTTGTCATTGCAGGTGCATACCCCTGCACATTTGGATGTGGCATCTGTGATTATCTACATCAGCATTACATGAGTGCAGCACTCATGTCACAAATAGTTATATCTACATCTAGATATAGATATCTATATATCGATAGATAGATAACTGTTTGTGACATGAGTGCTACACTCATGTAATGCTGAAGAAAGGACCTCTGGCTGGATTTTTGAGTGTGCTTAGGATGCTCTGATGCTACTGATGAACTCTTTAAAAAATGAAGCATAACAAATGCATCTGAGGTGCAAAAGTCATCTTCAATACAGTGCCAGTGGTCACATTTCTCATCTCATTAGCATATTATAAATGAATCTGTTCAATATTTTCGTAGGGCAGTGGTGCCCAACCTTCTGTAGACCTAGAGGAGTAGCGTGGAGGTGGTCCATGGGCTGGATCCTGCATGGAGCTGGCACATGGAGTCAGTCCGCAGGTGAAATCCAATGTGCTAGTGACACTGAATGCCAAACCAGCAGTGTGTTAGAGAGACCCTACATAGGCACAGTCTAGTATGTAGGGCCACATTATCTAGTATGTGGTGCTTCCCAGGGGTCCAGAAGTTTGGAAGTATGGGAGTGGCAATGCTGACGCCTCCCTCACTTCCAAATTTCCAAACCTGTTGGAAGTCCTGTGCACTAGATGATATGGCTTTGTGGGTCAGATCTGGCCCATAGCCCATAGGTTGAGCACCAGTATCTTGTAATAATAATTGTAATAAAGAACAATTAGCCTTCTCCAATTCTTTGTGCTTCCAGCTCAAAGCTTTCAGTTTATAACATATGGTTAAGGACCTACAGAATTTGAGGGGGCTGCCCACTGATTTTTGCAGGCAGAACACAGAGCCCATCAGACATTTTGTGGGTGTAGTGCAGTGGGGCCCCCTATGCCTCCCATTGGCTGAGGGGGCCCCGGTGGCTCCACCCCTCACCTCTGATTGGCTATGAGAGTTGTCCATCATGTGACCCTCTGACCTCTAGCTGCTGATTGATGGAGAGGAGCAGTACCACATGACAGGTAGACCTCAGCCCATCAACAGCGAGGGGAGGGGCAGCAGCCAGCTTGCCAATAGCCCTTCCAATGGGCAGCCCTCTCCTTGCGCCCCCCTCTCCCCCCACTGAGGACTGTTGGCTGTCTCTGGGAGCCAGCATTTTAAGTAAGTTTTCTTGTTTGTTTATTTTTTCCATAGATTTCACAGCCAATGCTGGATTTAACAAAATCCATAAAATTGTGCTTTCAGTAGGTTCCCTACATAGGATTGCTGAAATGTGTAAGAACAGTATTTACAGGAGCAATAGATACTGTGCTATTAAAGCAAAAGCCCCTCGATTGTTGTGTCAAGTAGCAATCGTGGGCTTTACATATTAATGCATGGAAAGCACGTTCCATGACAATCACCACATAAACTAAAACTTCACAGTGCTGGAAAAATGTGATGGTCTCTGTTCTCATGTTTGTATGGTATGCATATTACTAGAATATTGGTATAACAAATTTTCTAAAAGTTACAGATAATCAAAATCTAAATAATAAAAGATGACATGGAGGAGTCTTGACAGTAATGGGTTCTTAAAAAGGGCATCAAAGCACAAACTGACAGGCTAATGTTCAGTACCCTATCGCCTCAATTTTCGAAACTGATTAATCATTCCTGGAATTAACTTAAAATATCTTTTAAAGAGTTTGAAATAGCTGAGCTGGGTTCCTCTGAAAAATGATTTTTTGTAAGATATCTTGCTAGCCACTTTTGAAAACTTAGGTTTGAGTATTTAAACCATCTATACCATTTAAATATTTTTACGGATAATTTCCCATTCAATATCATTCTTCATATCATTTCTTTTAACATCTTGTTTCCATCATCTCCCCTCCTGTTGTTATGGATGCAAAAAGCATTTATAGGCTTAAGTTACATAAATGTAAGTTTTTCAGCCAAATGTTGACAGTGAAATGAATTCTGATAGTTGTTATGAGATTCTACCTAACTTATTTTCTGAGAGAAGTTCCATTAATTAGTGACTCGTGGCTTAAAAAATTATAATTTTAGCATCTGTGTGGGAAATTTAACCTGGTTTTTATTGTAACAGGGTAAATTAAAGAGCGCTAATATTCTTGTGGTATTTACTGCATATGTTAGGTGACCTGAGAAATCTGCTTACAAATTTTATTTTGTGATAAGAAGTACTGAATGTCTGTCCCTACTTTCAGGTAGTAAGAGTGCCTAACATAACTATATAAAATTTGTCTCTGTTTTTTTTTTCCTTTTGGGTTTGTCAATACGTGCTTTTGCTCTGATTACCTGTTCCAGTGTGACTTCTGAAGGTGTCTTGCACTACTCCTATCGCATCAAGCAAGAAAGCTTGCTGAGAGATGAACTAAGATTTATATGGACTTAGCTCTGTAGAATATTAAGGACAGCTTCATTCTTAAGTACAGCTTTATTATATGATTTGAAATAATAAATATTAACTATGGAAAAGCTGCACCATTAAAAATCAAATTTTTTCTCCCATCTTTATAAGCCTGTTAAGCACTTAACTGGGCCCATGAGCAGCATCTTGGAGCTTGTCACAGGCCATGCATAAGTTGTGCAGAGCAAAACCTTTTCAGTCAGCCATTTAATGGTTAGAATTAGGGGCTATGAAGTAGATTATTACCTTCTTTTCCTGGTTCTTGGATGGACAGCTCTAGGATTTGGTACAGACAACCTGAAACATAATATTTCACAGTGGTCCAATTATGGTGTTCTTTTAAGCAAAACAATTTTTTGATGTGGGCAAAAGAACAAAGAATTGGCCAGCAAACTCATTTTAACTTGTATCATAAGTTAAACTTGCATTTCTACTTTGGTCTCCAAAGATAAAAGGTTAGTGCAGTAGCATTGCATAAATTCCTGTACTGCGTCTAGATTTTCTTTAGCATTTGCAAAACAGTTGAGGACTTTGAGAAAGAGATCATTACCAAAAGCTAAAACTGGAAGTATTTGATTATTCCATATAATGCCAGACTACCTTCCAGTTAAGTGTGAAGGATCTTAATTCCCCATTACTAAAATTCCTAGTGACATAAAGGGCACATACCCATAAGCATGGACATGTATTCCCTGGGGGCAACTAGCATGCACACTCTTGGGTGTGGCATGTGCCCAAACAGTCTTAACCTACTTGTAATTATACCTATATCTGAAGATGTTGTGTGTCTGGTCTGGTTCAGAATCTGATTGTATACCCAGAGAAACACATACAATCTTGGCTAAGACAGAAGGGGAATTCTAGAATTGAAATGTTTCTTTTGGTTTGTCTCATCATAAATCTCGAGGTTAATATTGTCTTAGGAAAAAATCATCCACACACCTGCAGTCAGTCAGCCAACAATGGACAAAGTAAATGGCAGGTTTACATTTTGCTTGCCTTGTGTTTTTTGAAGCTAGGGCAACTGCTAAGTATTGAATGAAATATAAACATCCTCATGTTGAAGAAAAGATAGAAATTTGACACAGGACATCTGGTTTCTCCGGGGAAGTCACATTTTAAGGCTCTAAAGAGCTTCATGTATTGTGCTGTACACACAATCCTCTAGTCCAACATAAATGACTATGCTATTGTCATACCATTACAAACCTTTATATTACCTGAAAAATGATTCTTTTGTGTTTCCAAGTAAATGAGTCTACAGAGACAATAGCATAACAATCTGATGCTCCTTTAGATAGTGACCAGAGGATGTGAAACAACGGAAATGACCCTGCGGAGGAATGGGTTGGGCCAGCTTGGATTCCATGTTAACTTCGAAGGGATAGTAGCAGATGTGGAGCCATTTGGTTTTGCATGGAAAGCTGGCTTAAGGCAAGGGAGCCGTCTAGTTGAGATCTGCAAAGTGGCGGTGGCAACCTTGACTCACGAACAGATGATTGACCTTTTACGCACATCGGTGACAGTAAAAGTGGTGATTATTCAGCCTCATGATGATGGATCGCCAAGAAGGTAACAAACAACAATCCTAAATGTGACATCTGCAACTATCTCT
Organism: Caiman crocodilus; assembly: GCA_030014935.1. Taxonomy (NCBI): domain Eukaryota; kingdom Metazoa; phylum Chordata; order Crocodylia; family Alligatoridae; genus Caiman; species Caiman crocodilus. Next base: position 31,866,404 of record JAGPOW010003648.1, on the reverse strand, counting down.
TCTTTCTTGCTGCTTATTATTTGTGTCCTTAGCAGGTGGCTTACTTTGGTCTAGGCTCTCAGGAAATGGATATCATGTCTCCTATTTGGGGATAATAGAATTGTGGCCATTAAAGCAATTTCCTCCCTACTGAACACACCTCTCCCCCACCTCCCCAAAAAGCTATGACTTCCCAATAAAAAATAAAATATGATCCTGTAAGCAATTTAATGGGGAATTCACTTTATAAAACTTGGAAGGATAAGATGTAAACTAAAGCACAGCATGGCTAAACTATTATAAAAATTGCTTGTGACTTCTCTTCTTCTACAGTTTTATTATCTTTTAGAAATTGGGAATCCTTGCCTGAAAACCTTTATATCCTTTGAGGTTTCTGTGACTTTTAACTACTAAGATGCAAGATATCTTTATCTTAAACTGTAATTTTGAGAAGGCAATAGTGAAATATTGGGGATGTTGGCCTTTACACTGTATTTAATCACATACCACACACACTCCTTTTCCAAATATTAGCATTCCAAAATTGGGGTGTGAGTCTGAAGTGAGGAAGCTGATTTTTCTGCCCAGATCAGAAGCCTGGAGATGCTGTAAGATAGCTGCTGTTTATTTACCTTCTCATCTCTCAAGCAGAGGGCCAGGGAAGGCTGGAGTCCAGCAGGTGCAGGTCCAGCATTAGTGTGGTCACACACCCTCTGGATTTCTGTTCCACTTTAATGTTTAAAACCAGCTTCCTAGCAGCAGCAGTTAGCATTTCCAGTCAGGTGACACTGAGGAAGTCAGTTAACTTCATTGTTCATTGCAATGTTCCTGATTCTTCCTAATCTGTCTTCAATCCACAGCTGTTAATGACCCCCCTCCTGTTTAATAGTTTTGAAGTTCCACTAATCAAACTACCCTTTCTTCAGCATTTTTTTTTTTGTGTGTTAGCTACTCCTGGTCTCTCTCCTCCTATTTCACAACTTTGCAGACTGTTTTTACCTCTTCAAAATCCTGTCCATGGAGTTGTCTTTAGAAGCTAGTTTCAGCTTTTGGCTGAACAGTCAACTGTCTGACAGTTCAGCTGTGAACGGGTTGAAGCTATAGCTTTTGCCAGTGCAAGAAAGGGAAAGTGAATGAGTTGAATTTTAGGCTCTGTCCCTGCTGTGGAAAAATCTTTTTCTTTCCATTTTGCCTCACCCCCTTCCCCCCCCCCAAAAAAGATGCATGTATGGGGGGGGGGGGAATGGGACAAGGATGTAGTGTGAGAGAGAATCTAGGATCCATCCATGGCTTCTTTTCCATTTTTTGCAAATATGTTTCAAAGTCGCACTCACATTAAACGTTGAGTCACAAGAGTGAAATACTTGGTTAAAACTAAGTCGTCTTGCTTTAACATGAAATAAGTAAGTCCATACTTTGGAAAAGAGCACAATAACAATGACTGTACCATTCTTTTCAGGGGTGGGGTTCAGTGTTCTGCCCTTGCCAGTTCTTGTCTCTGATTTTACTGCTGTTCACTACCAGATTTTACCTCTCTTATCCTTTGAATAAACACATATCAGTTGTCACCTACATTGGATTCAAAACTTCATAGAAATCAGATTTTTGTTTTCTTATCCTTTATCTAAACCAAATGAGGGTTTTTTGTGAATAATTAGAAGTTCTCTAGAGTTGACTCATTTTTGAAGGTATTCTTAAATCTTGTAATGATTTTAATGTAACTGAAAAAAAACAGGAAATGTCTTGCTCTTGGCATGTAAACATGCCATAACATTTTACATGGCCTGCAACACTGTGAAGTCAATGCCTACAAAGGCTGGTATGCCTACAAAGGCTGTTCATATTCAGTCAGTGGCAATTCTCCAACAATCATTTCTCTGATGAATGAATGACAAGTGTTCTTCCTTGCCCCAACCTGCACTTTCAACATCTGGGTTTCTTTTGAAAGAAAATATCTGGATACATAACAGCATTGTATTTCCTGCTTACATAGATTTTGCAATTAAGTCTTTCTGCTTAGCTTGGATTTTCTCACCATCTGTTTCCAAGTATGCATTTTCACTGTCTTGTTAGGTATACATTCCCAAGCTTTTTTCAAAGTTTGGGGTGAAAAAACTGATCTCATTATGTATAAGATCAGATGTATATTCTTATAGTGTTTGTGGAAAAAGGTATTGCTTATGTGCAGTTTTTTCTGTATTATTTCTTCTGTATTATTTTATATGCGGTTTTTAATTAAAATGATAACACAATTAAAATGATATACAAAAATCCAAATGTTTGTATAAGACAAGACATTAAGACACTTGACACCTACTCAGTCTGTAAGGTAAAGTTCTGTTAGGATAGTGACTTGGAAAGGAGTCTTTTTTGGGAACTAAATATGTTCTTCACATATTTGGGACCTGGATAACTTATCACTAAAGGAAATCTACAAATTTATTTAAAAAAAACCCTCACTTTTTAGAAATGTAGAAAACACTGGTACTTATTTTCTGTCTGATGAAAAATGTGTGCAACGGTGCAGGAGAGCCAGAAATCTTCACTCTTGCCTCTTCTAAAGAGTCTCCTTTTGATCCCACTGAAGCCAAGTCCAAGATTTTCAGAAGTCTGATAAGTGACTTTGACTACTTGAAAGGGATCTGATTTTCAAAAAGTATGAAGCCCACCATTCCCCAAAGCGTATGATCTAAATGGGGCAGCTGGAAGTTGGGGGAAACCAACATCATACATGTAAATTGGTTAGAATAATGTATTTTCAAATACCAGATTCATAGACATTGGGGCTAGAAGGGATCTCGGGAGATTATAGAGTCCTGTTCCAAGGGCAGGAAGTCAGCTGGGGTCAAAAGATCCCCCAAATCCTGATGCACACCCCTTTATAGGCTGTACTTACAGGCTGCCACCAGGTCACCAACCCTGAGCACTTTTCCAGGCTGAAGAGTCCCATGGCTGTCCCTCTTGCCCTCCCATATCAGGTGTCCCAGATATACCCTGGGTGGTTGCTGAGACATCCTTATGAGAGCTATCATTTTGTTTCTGTAGGTGGGTTCCCTGGCCAACTGGCAATTAAATAAACCTACTCTGCATAGAGGAAGCATCTCCAATGTGTAGACACAGCATATGATGCTCAAATAACCTGTTCCACATCACACTGAAGCCATTCCTTTTAGGAAACATTCAGAAAAGTTTTATTTAAGGAACAAAGTGTGTGTGAAAATACGTAGAAAAATATCAACATACTTTTAGAGGTATAGATTGTAGCCATCTTGATCCAAGGACACAGGCAGACAAGTAAATCTGGTATCTTTTATTAGACCAACTAAAATAATTGGAAATGTTCTTTTCAAGCTTGTGGGTACAAATACCCTTCATTAGGCTGTAGTTGGTCTGCGCTTTTCTTGGATGGAATAGAAAAGGAGCCAGAGACCAATAGGCATTTGAGAATGACTGCCTCAATTTGATTTTTCATATGGGTGAGACACAGGTTGAAGAGGAGAGAAATGTATATCTGGTGATAGAATATAGCTGGTAAATAGTAGAGAGGTTACCTGGGGTGTCGTATGTTAGGCATGTTTATAATGTGTAATAAATCCAATGTCTGTATTTAATCCATAATTTTTTGGTTAATCTAGTAGGCCGATGAATTGGAGTTCATAGGTTAGTCTGTAAAAAAGGCGATCTAATAGGGTACATTACAGACCTTTCGTCTGTAAAAGGTACATCTAATGATGATGGCTGTATAAAAGCATGTTAAATGGGTTGAAGAAGGAAATGGAGAAGGGTACAAATTACTGAGGGGTGGAGAAGAAAAAAGAGATGGTTGTCTGGAGACCAGTGATCACTGCTACTGATTGGCTAAGATTTGTGCCCATGTTGTTATATTGATCTTGCCCTCCCTACTCCAGCCTTCCTGTTATCTACTTGCTGCATTTTGCCTTTTAGACTGTAAGCTATGGCTAAGTGTTGTAAGTTTATATTATTGCACCAGGCACAATGGAACCTAATCCAGTAGTGGCCTTTATTTGCTAGTGCTATATAAATGCTAAATATTATAACAACAAACCATTCCCTTTGTTGTTTGTCTGTACAGATCCCATCAGAATAGGACCCCTGAATTTGTAAGAGAGTGTACTTTTTATTTATTAGGTAGCTACAGGAAAGTACTGCTGAAGTTGGATGCTTGAAAGAAACCTTTTGACAAGGCTGCTGTCCTTTAATGCTCCTTTTTCCTGCATATATCTGAACAACAAATTGTTGAAGTCTTGCCATTCTCCAAACTATTGAATACCGGAAAATTTAAATGCAAAAGCACAATTGCATGAAGGATCTGAGAGACAGACTTGACATTTTATAGGTAGCATTTTATAGAAAGGGGTTTCCTTAAAACCTAGGAATCTTTTCTTAATTATTTTGAAGTCTTTCCTTTAGTAAGCCTCTATATCTAAGTATTATGTTCACTCTTAAATGTTTGGCTGAAGAGTAACATGTACTTGTCTTGTATTGGATCCATATGCACGTTTTTCTTCAGAAATCCTATTTCATGGGTATTTCAAAGCCATTTGAATGGGTACACTTTTGTTTTTGAAATGAGCTAGCATGTTTTCAGAACAAATCATGCATGTCCTCAGCTTCTCTACAGCCACGGAGAAGAGCAAATGTTTCTTTGATTGTCTGTGGGAACCTTTCACAAAGGATTCCTTTCCCCCAAAAAGTTTAATTTTCCTCCCCTACTCCCACTCCTAACCAAGGATTTTTTTGAAAATGCAGCATTTGAGGCATATTGTCTTATCAAATGTTTTCCTAGCATTTGCAGCCCACCAAGTGTTCGGCAGCCGTTCAGCAGCTTCTGCAGTCAGGAGTTCAGCTGTCTTCCCTCTTTGCTTTACAATGAATTTAAATGCACAGTTTTCAAGGACACTCTGAAGCATTAACTAATATGGTGTTATCCTAAGAGCCTGGCTGGAGACTTGGCATGTTTACAGGTTTGCAAACTGGCTGTTTTACAGGAATTTTCCTGTGAGTAGAACCCTGGAAGCAACCTTTGCTGCAAATTCCTAGAGAATACACCATGCCAATGTTACATGATAGACTGGTTGTTGTAGTGGGGACCAGAGGGTAAAGTTAAGAATAAATGCCCCTAGAAATCATTGGAATCAATTTGCTACAACCCATGTATCTAGTTCTTTCTTTCCTTACCAGGCAAGTCAGCTACATATAAGAACCTTAATATTATCTAGCCATCTGAATTTTGTCTTTTCCAGTCTCTCCAAGTGCAGGTTTTTTTTAAGTTTCCTTAGTTTTTTTTGCTAACTTCTATTATAAAATGAACAGAAATAAGATGGTTATCTTTCCCATGCTGGGTGGGGGAAGAATCTGCAAGAATGCAGCAATTGTTTCTATTTTCATTTATTGTTATTTCTGCTGTGACTCCAAAGTATGTAAGAGTGGCCTCTGGTTTTCGATTGCCAGACACATATGTAAGAGTGGTCTCTGCTTTTAGATCAAAGTCCTGCTGTGGGCCCACACAGTCTCAGGAATAGATATACAATGAAGCAGAGCCTCTTGTGAGAATTAATAAATCTTGGGAGACCCTGGATATAAAAAACCTTCTAGCTTAGTCTCAGAGGGAAGTATTATAAATTGGTGAGAGTAATTCAGGACATTTATAGGGTGAAGTTACACAATAAGTTTAGACCATAGTAGATCTGTGGAATGTTAAGCTGTGTTAGAGTATTCTGTGAGCAGTCTCGCATTAAAGATTAATACCATTTCTTGCCTGCCCAGCTCTGCCGTGCCATAGAGCTGGTGAGCATAGGTTTAGCATCTGGCTTGGGTGGGGGAGAAGCAGTGCATCCTGGGATGTTGAAGGACTGCAAAATCCTTGTTTTATCTTAATGGAGCAGACAGAAGTTACCCTAACACATTAGGTAGCATGGCCCAGAGTTAACCCTCGCTGGAAACGGTGTTACTTTGAGGCTCTTGAGACCTGTACAGATGAGCGCTGACGTGTGATATGCAGTGCCACAGACCCATCTGTGGTGCCACATACCACGTGTGTGCATATGCAGGCATTCCCTGCGTGGTTACTTTGCAGCGCTAGGGGGCAAAAAAACCCCACACCTAAAAAAGCAGGGCAGCGCATGTGGTGGCAGTGTGTACTGCCCAGAATTGGAGCTTGGTTGGTCAGAGCCATACTCCTGCTGCCAGCCAGGCTCCATGCTGCAGGAGTGCTGTGGCTTCAGCTTCCCAAGCCCCCAGGATCCTGGGTAAGGCTGCTGGGGCCTGCAGAGTTGCTGACTCCAGCCTCTCTTACTCCACCCAGGTCAGTGTGCCATGCATCAAGGTGTGCCACTGCTACTTGTCCCTGGGGAAACGCATGTTCCCTGCTGGTGGGGACACGCCCTGAGAAAGCACTTGGCACGAGTTAATGAGCTTTAATGTGTGGATGCTCTTGTTTTAAGTCCCCCCCCTTCCTATATAACCTGTAACATACTTTAAGTGCCTTTAATATGTAATGGGTAACTTCACCCTTAACTGACCTCATGGTAACAGCAAGATCATGTAGACCATTAGCGGTCCAGTGCCTCACCTCAGTATAACTGGATTCAGAAGACCAATAGTATTTTGGGAAGTTTTGAATTGATTGACTAACGCTGGTGGGTACTATACTACCTCTTTGGAAGTCTGTATGTAGAAGGCACATAGGAATTAAGATCTCAATTTACTGTAATTCAAGTTCCTCTGAGTGTCATTGTTAAGCTATTGTGTATTACTTTTGCTGTCAGTCATATCCCTTCATGACTGCATGCCAGCTTTCCTGGAGGTTTCATACAAATGTTGCTTTTTAATCACAGTAAGGGGTGCCCTTTAACTTGGACAGTGAAATAGATCTGAATCTTCTTTAAAAATCATTGACTATTTAGAGGTTGACTGGATATTGGTGATTGACTAGATAGATAGGCCACTTTTCTAATGCAGTTTGGGAAATTATATTTTTCTTGTAGATCTTCAGTCATTTAGGAAACTACTTTTTAAATATTTTTCTGTTCCTCCATCCAGTCTAAAAGGGGTTTTTCAGCATTGTGCATTTTTCAGATATTGCCAACAGAATTCCAGTTTGAGTCGCCTAATTTCTTGCTAGCAGTCAAGGTCAAAACTCGAAAACAAGTCATTTGTAGGCCAGGAAATTCTATTCCCCATCACTTTTTCTCATGGGCAGCACTAAAGGAAGCTATCATTCCCCTTCCCTACCCTTGATTTCATTTATACAGAGAATTTCTTTTATGATAATAGATAAGTGAGTTGTTAGTGCTTTAACCATAGTATTTTGATTGCAGCTCTCTTGACTTTTTGGATTAATAGTTGTTTGTCCTACCCTCTTTCCCCTAACTGCCAAAAGCAAAAAAGATTACCTCCTTCTTGTACACCTTTTTAACAGACCTGATGTCACAGTGATATTTCATACGTCTCATCTAGTCCTGATTTCCAGGATTCTTATCATTTTCAAAAAAAGTAAAAAGGCACAAAACTGGCGCCAGAAGTAAACTGGTTAAACCAGTTCATAGGGTGCCAGAAGTTCAGGATCAAGGCTGTTTGCAGTTTCTTGTGGCACTGTTCCATGCAGACTACCTTGCATTAAATTTACAAGGAAGATGCATAGATAGCTACGAATACTGACTGCAGGCTCCGGAGTTATAATGGCAATAACACCTGAGGAGGTCAAAAGCCATTTTGATTTCTGGACTAATAGTGAAAACTAGTGGGGAGGAAGGGGAGAGGATGCTGAAAGGCTACCCCTTGTTTCTTTGCAGTAGAAATCATTGATGAGAACAAGAGCCAGTCTTGGACTTTACAGGAACAAAAATAAAAATTGTTAATAATGTCCTGTAAATAATGTTCCTTTGTTTCTTCAACAGATCTGGATGCAGGAGTCCTCTTGTCATTCCTGCAGCAGAGGGCAACTTGATCTTGGATGTAGATTATAGGAAACTAGAGCAGTTTCTCTTGAATCCAGCATAGGTCTTTAAATGGGATGAAAAGCAGCACTCCAACCCTGGCCCCAGCTGTATAAAGAACATCTAGAAAGTTACATCCCAGGTGGATTCAATTCCTTTTCAGCTTATAAGCTTCTAGTATCTTGATCTGGATAACCTGCACAGGCCCTGGAATAGAATTAGCTCTTTGTGTAGAGGTTTCTGATTCATGTCTTTTAAGGAAGATGTTCTCCTCATCTTAAACATTCTTTTATTGTCAAATAGCTCCCATGAATGGGAAAATACATCTTCCATTGGTTACACGTCCTTCTGTTTCACTGGCATAATCAAACCTCTGTTTTACTCAAGCTTTATCATATGTCTACACAGTGTTTTTCCCTCATCCTCTGCAGGTAAAGGGGAGGTTTGGGATGCTCTTGAGCATACTCCCTAACCCACTTCCCCTTACTAGGCCTGGAAATGGATCAGAAAGCTGCTACAAAGGCACCTCCTGTGGTCTTGAGAACATCCATGAGTAAGGGGAACTGGCCCTGATGTGGTTTCACTACTTCATTATGTGTATTTGGTGGGGATTTGGCACGTGCAAGCAGGAGCTGTTGAAAGGGTCATGATAAAGAACATATCTCCATGAGAGAGCTGTGGCGGGCTATACACCCCATACATCTCTAGCAAGGCAGGATATAGAAGCAAAGAGGTTTCATGTGTAGGCGGTTTGCATTAGTTCATTTTACGTACTAATTTTTGATTTTGCTCACTGCTGAGGATTTATTTTCCAGCTCATTTAAGGGGGGGGAAAAAAAAAAGGAATGAAGGAGAAAAATAATCTAGTGTTTGGCAGGATGTATGCGCCAAGTGTGTATGCTTTCATGTGTGTAATATATATACATGTGTGTGTAGTGTATATGTGTACTGCATTTCTTCTAAGGCAGGGTCTTTTAAGGGGGGGGATTTACACCTGCAGTTACACCATTTTATAAAACCATGTTATAATAATAATGAATCTATTTTATTTTCTTTCATTTCACTTTTATTTTATGAGAATATTTTAGTTTGAAATTAGATACAAGATGCATGTGCAATTATTTAAAGACAAAGAAAATCTAGGGTTTAAAATATTACCATTAATAAAGGTATCTCCTCATCAAATAGTAAAATATGTAACAAATGGAAGAAATGCTTGGACCAAAAATATGGTACTGGATAAAAAGGATTCAAGTCTGTCTTTTGCTGAGGAAAAACATGCAGTTTTTATTTAGATCTGTAAGAACAGACAAAGGAAATGAATGAGAGAACAGGTGAGCTAAACGCTGCTCAGAGTACATTTAGTGCTTTTATGCCAGTTACAACCTTGTTACACTTTACACTGTGAGCTGTACAAATGTTGATGAGTGGTAGTGTTTGCTCAAGTTTGGAGCAGTCACGTTTCAGGTCATCAGGGTCCTGGAGGACTGAAAAGTAAGAACCCCTCCCATCCCCCCGATCTCCCATTATTCTGGGCTTTCCCTTGTCTCCTGGTCCCATTCCTGCTGCCTCTCCTTACTTGTAGCTGTCCAGCTCTGTCACAGGGGAGCAGGCAGGAAAGGGTTGACCTGTCTGCTCAACCACCACTGCCAGGCTGCTCTTCATGAGGCTTTGCCTGCTCCCCCAGGACAGACAGCACAGACAGCCAGAAGGTGGGGCAGGGGTGGGGACAGCGGGCCCAATGTGGGCCAGCAGGGGAGGTTGGGCCAGAGGGTGTTTACATTAAGTGGTCACCTAGAGTGGCTGCACCTTAATGTAACATAAACTGGATAACACAGGTTAGAGAAAATCCTGCCTTGGAGTAGTATAACTTTGAGCCACATAACAAGTGCTTAAAACTAGGTGTAGGTGTTAATGTGCAGGCAATCCAGGTGTTAAGAGCTCCAGGAGCTGCCTAAAATTACTGTGCAACAAGGCCATTGAATATGGTTTAGGACAAGATGCAACTTAAATGGGCAATACAAGAAGCTTGTGGGTATTAATTAGAATGGAGTTTATTAGGAACATTTTTTTTAAATGTTGGTCTTATTGAGAGAACTTTTTTATGCTGAGCCAGAGTACAAATATCTGGCATCTTTGCTATTTAGCCTTGAACTATAGTTATGGATGAACAGTCTAACTGCAGATGAACCAAGAGAAGTGCTCTTATAAAACTTAAATTGAAACCTAAATGAAAAGTCCTTTTCCTTAACAGGTTGCCTACCTCTTATTGTTTTTTAAGGCTTTAAGATTTAGAGAAATTAATTTAAATTTTTAAAAATTATACATAACATTTCTCTTTAGATGAATGCCCATTTTACAAATTTCAATGTATTTGTTTGATTTGCCTTAAATATTTGCTTGCTATGTCTCTGCTATTAAAATATATCTACATTTATGTTTTTGAGTATTTAAATTTGGTTTCCAGAATACTTCTAGAGGTCAACAAGGTTTGGGGATGCTTTTTAGCACTGCCTTTTTGCTAGGATCAGATTCTGAAGCGAGTTTACACAGGTTGGGTCAGAGTTCTCTGGAACAGTTTGAGAATTAGACCTTTCAAATGAGAATGAGATTAAAAAGTGCAAGGGGGTTTCCAAGGTATTGATTTATAGGGAAAATATGAATAGAAGTTGTGGCTTAATCATTTACTTGAGCTGCTTTTTAAATTAAAGGTTATAGCTGCATGCAATATATAGCCCTCAGTCCTAAATCCTAGTAGGTTTTTAAATGCATCTTACATATGACCATATCAAGGATATTAACAAGAAATTAAGTGAGTTTATTTTTTTTTAAAGAAGAGGTTTTCCAGACTAAGTCTTTCCAGCAGTGGCAGAAATTATTTATTTAATTATTGCATGTATTCAAATATGGTGAGAAGGGAGTGATAAAGTTTAGTATATAACATTGCAACCTACCCAGTAGGTGTTTTCTATTCCGTTTTTATTCTGACCGCAATTTGACATGGAGAACATTTCAGGTGGTCTTTAGTGCTCCTGATCTGTGCAGGATCAGTCCAGAGAATGGAGCCCTAGCTTAATTACCAAAATATCAATGCACTAGTTGTAAGATGTAATGGGCAGGGCACACCCTGTCTTCATTCTGTTTAAGAAATGAGATCACCATACACAAATTTGGGACATCGTAATTATTTCTATGATTACTGCCTAATATTCAGACAGACAAGGGAAACTGCTTTTTAAAGCGCTAGAATATGAGACCAATGTTTTGTTCGATTTTTTTTTAAACAATTTTTTTATGTATGTATAAAAAGAGCTTTTTAAAATATATGTTCTCCTTTCTAGTTTGTATGTGTAAGTTTTGTTTTAAAAGGAAACGGGCCCGCTGCCTGTGCTGTCTGTAATGGGGGAGCCAGCAGAGCCTCACAAAGAGCAGTAGCCTGGCTGTGGTGGTTGGATAGGCAGGTTAACCCTTGCCTTCCTGCTCCCCTGTGACCGACAGCTAGGCAAATACAAGTAGGAAGGGGTGGGAGGAACCCCAAGGGTCATAAGGGGTAGGAGCAAAGCCCAAAGATGATACCATGTATTATGGTCAGTCAAGCTGAGCTTGATTGCATATAGTTTTACATTGGTTCTAAATTGTGTGCTGTTATAACCACCAACACCCTGGCTTTAAAGGCTTTAAGAACAAATTTTCTCCAAATCAGCCTTCTAGCTAAAGCTAAATCAAGCTGTATAGATAACCTTCCATGAGAGTGCACTTGAGAGAACACTCAATTTAAGTTAAAAAAAAAATGAATGAAGTGAAAGCAGTGGGATGCACCAGAAGAAGAAACATAAGAGTGGCCTCTGTCAGAGGTTGCTGCAGCAGTAATTTCCAATGAATATTGAATATTTAGCATCCTGGAATGATTTCTGGCCTTCACAGCTGCTGCCATTACTGCACTCGGTTACAGCTGATTTTGATGCATTTCTTGGTTTATATTTTATGAACTTTATTGAAGCTATTATTGAGCACCACTGAAACTTCTTTTTTGTGAGGCTGTTCTTCCAGGAACTTTGCTAAAGCTCCTTGTCAATTAAATTTAAAAATTGATGGCTTTCTGCATTTTTTTCAGTCCTGAAGTTTGTCCCTTTTGAATGACTGTGGTCTAGATGCACTATATCCATGTATTTTTAAGTTCTGTTATATGACAAATAACTAGAGGAGTGCTGGAAAAAAAACCAAACATTTCTTCAGTTGAAGTGGAGGAGATTTTCTAATTTTGGGGGACTCTAGCTCTTTTTTTCAGACTTATTCACTACAACCTCTTGTAATTCTCCAGAGCCCGTCTGTTGGTTCTTGAGCTAAAGATCAAGCAGAATTCTTCCTTGAGATCCATTCTTTAAGTGAGGTATGGGTTGCAGGCCTCAATGACCCACCCCAAGTCAGGTGGGCAGGCACCAGGACCCCGTTGCCACTTTCACCATCTCCCCAGCCACATATCTGCAGCTGACCCTCAGCCTACTGCCAAATGTAGAAGCCCTACAGGCACAAGCTGGATGCAGCCTGCAGGCTGTAAATTGCTGTCCCCTGCTTTAAGCTGTTAGGAATTTGTAATATAAAACTGACTGGTGGTGCTTTAAGTTGTGAAGTTAAGGCAAAAAAAATGAAACCATTCCTGACTTTCGGTTACACAAATTGAAAGTACCAAAGATATAAATGCCGCTTTAATTAGAGTCAGTACTGCAAAACTGAAATGGTTCAAGATATCAGAGAACTGTAATTTGAGAGTACTAGACTTTTTGAGGCAAATGAAAGAACTAGCCTTAAGGTAACATAACGTTGCTTCTTTTAATCTATATTGGCAGGAAGTTAAGTTTGTACCAAAATCCATTATAAACTGAGCTTGTGGAAAGAAGGGGAGGAAGTAAGGTGGGGGTTTTTTTGTTAAGTCTTTAGAAAAATTCATTTTTACTGAAGGTTTCTCAGGCCCAGAATATGAGAGACTTTTGCCATCTGTATCCTAGCATGGTATACCCCAAATCATTCCTTTTCAGCAGATTTGTCCCTTTGTCTCACCTCATAAGCTGTAGACTATATTTGTCTCTTGTACCCATGCATCTTTTCAAAATAATTCAGAAGTTTATTTCTCTTCAGAATAAAAACTGCAGATGGAAGCAAACTGCTGTTTAAGGCAATGGGAGCTTTTCTCATGTTAAAATTATGCTCTTAGCAGGGGTCACTTGTAACCACTAACATTAATGACTTGCGTAGTATCACTACAGTCACAAAGAAAACAAAAGAACTGCTAGGCAGAGCTGTAATTTACTCCATGGACAGATGCAAATTAGAGTTGTTTAGGTTTTTTGTTTTGTTTTGTTTTTTTTTCCCCCTGAAGCGCAAGAAAAATAAGCATTTTTTAAGCAAAGTCAGATGAGTCTCAGCACAAAAACATGACTTAACATATGGGAGTTTATTACATAGCTTCCTCATTTTACATCTGGAGAAAAATTCTTTATTATAAATATATTGTAGATGCATGTAGAAACATATTCTATGTATAGAGTCATGTGGCTCTGGAGTGACTTCTTAACAGAATTTATAGCTGAATATTATTTTTGCACCTTAGAGTCCAAAGTTTTCTGGGCTTTAGGCATATCATCTTTTAATTAAAAGGTTAGTATACAGACATTGATTTAAGTAATCTTTCTACCTTTCCATGCCTAAGAGTAAAGAAGAGTCCCATTCTTCCTTAAAAAAAAAAAAAAAAAAAAAAAAAAAAATCTCCCTCCGCCCCCCTGTGGCCAAGTGGTAT
>JAGPOW010003648.1:31804052-31852573 GCA_030014935.1 Caiman crocodilus | reverse complement strand
AATTTTTTTAATTAATATTTCTACCTTTCCATTCCTAATAGTAAATAATATTCCCATTATTCCTTTAAAAAAAAAAAAAAAAAAAAAAAAAGCTTCACTGTACTGCGAATTTCAGTGAATGCCAAGTAATATGATCTCAGCAATTTTCATAGTATCTAGGGTCAGAAGGTGCCTAGATCAGGCCATCTAGTCTGACCCCCTGCCAATGGCAGAACGAGTGCCAGGGTCACAGGACCCCAGCCAAGTACCTATTTAATCTACTCTTAAAGATGCCCAAGGTAAGAGCAAGAACAACTTCCCTAGAAAGCTGGTTCCACATCCTAGCCACCCTAACTGTGAAGGAGTGTTTCCTAATGTCCAACCTAAATCTGCTGTCCAGTAACTTGTGACCATTTTCTAAGATGCTGTTTTTCAATATCTTTAGCTAGAATTCATTTTCTTTCCAATTATCTTTTTAAATTAATAAAGTTTTTTAAATGAATATCAGATAGCCTAGCTGTATCAAGCAAGAGTTTGGTTGTTTTTTTAATAGGCACACTATTTTAATGTGTATAATATAATATAATATATTATGTTTTAATCATTATATGCAATTAAGTTTCCATTTTTTTCAAAACCATTCTGTAAACCAAAAGAAGAAATGTATACTGCTAGTTCCTTCTAATTTCTCCTTCTACCTACTCTACCTTCTCCAAATTCTAGGGGAAAATTTGAGAGTTCTCTAGTAAAAAATGTTGTTCAAACTGAGCAGAATTCCAGATTGTGTAATACAGAAGTGTCTCTTGTCCACAAGATGTTCATGTGCTAATAGCCAGTACTTTAGTTGCTTTAACAAGAATAAAAGGAACTAATTTCACTTCTTTTAATAAGCCTTTGTTTTGGACAACTTACTTTTGTAAGTGACCATCTCATGTTTATATAGTGGAATGATTACTAAACTCAAATGACCCCTACTTTTACTTAGTGCTGTGAGAAGAGTGTGAATTACAGGAGATGCACTGTACAGAAGTGCATCAGTAAGATAATGAACACCTTTTTGACCACTGATTGAATGGTATTTTCAGCACGATTCTTGTGGAACAAAACATTTTTGTTCATTTCTGAGGTAATGGTAATAATAATAATGGTGAAGAGGGAGAATTGTATGTGTTAGTATAGTTTGTTCCATTATGTTATTACCCATATAATGGAGCCTGTAAATGGCAACAGCTTACTCTGTACTGACAAAACTTTGATAGCTGGGTTTAGCATGGTCAGCAGATGATGTATAGGCTAGAGGAAAGGGTGTAAACAATCAAACAAAAACAAAACCCACAAAAAAGTGCCCATCTTTTATTTTATTGCATCTTGCAAGTTTGATTAAAGGACTAAGTACAGACAATTAATAAGCCTGAGGCTGAATCACTTCAATCTTCACAGGTTAGTCCTAGCTGCATAAATTGAACTGATAAGCAAGTAAACAGACATTTACTTTTGAATCCAGAAATGCGGCCATGTGCCTGCAGTGGCCAAGCCAGAAGCCAGGGAGTGCTAGACCACACCTCCCTGCTTAGTTGGAGCAGACAGCTTGGGCCACAGCTAGCCCACCCACCCTGTGAGGAGGGGGTTGTAGGGGAGAGGTGCAAAGCATCCTGGGATGCTGAGGGACTGAGTTAACTTAAATCAGGAGGGGATCTGGTCCAGAATTTCAATAAACTGATTTAACCTAAATCAGTCAAGTCTGATGGTACTTTTCATGTTTATCTGAAACCAGTTTTGGCTGTTTTGAAAGTGGTTTATGTGCACTGAAGTTCTGTTATGTTACAGATTTGACCTAGTTTCCAATCCCTTATACTGGTTTGTATAATATCTATCCCTGGCCAAGGTCTTTGCCCCCTGCATGATGATGAGATGTACATCCTTTTCTCACCTAGCAAACAGAAGGTCTTGGGTCAGTGAAATGTTTCAATTCACTAATACAAGTAGATTTTCAAGTAAATTGGGCACATTTTCAAAACATCATTAAAGCAATTTGATGAAATGCATCTTCTGTCCACGGAAGTTATCTTGCAGGATCCTTATGAAAGATTTGAAAACTAAGAATGTTATTGTATTTTTTACGCTTTTGTTTAAAAAAAAAAAAAAAAAAAAAAAAGCATCTTCCTACTTTTAGTTAAATATATGATATTTAAAGAACTCTTTTTTCAATTAGAGAATCTACATTTACAAACACCTAAGCAAAGTTCTTGTTCTATTTAATTTATATAGCAAAGTATAATGGAAGTTTCATGTAAATCGTTTCATGCACATCGAAACAAAATAATGGAAGTTTCATGCACATCATGTAGACATTTCCATAATTGTGTGAATGTTGAGAATTTCTTGTTTTTGTAGCTTGGTAAATGTACCTGTTTTGGTGAGTATATAAGGGCAGGAAAGAAGTGATTTATTACAGATGGTCAGTATCTTCTGAATTGATTCTTATATTCACTTTTTGTAAAAGGTTTCCCTCCATCTTTACTTCTGAAATTTTATTAGCAGCAAGAACAATTTTCTATATGTTCTAAATGGTTTACAAAGACCCCTTTAGAAAAGATTGCTCCTATTGATTTTTTTTCTCTAAAATTAGCACTTCTATTTTACTCATTACTTTCTCTGGAAGAGTTAATGGACTTTCTCTACCTCCACATACCATAATTGAAAATCTCTAAGAGAACCTTTATATATTAGATTTAATGTGTCCTTTCTTTCCAAAAGAGGACTACTTTTCATATTGACTTTGAAACATTATGTTGTCCTGAACCTCACTTGTCAGTTGTGTAGTCACTGTTTCGGATATTTTAAACAGTGTTGTGATAATTCATATTTAGCATTTAGAGGCATAAATGTGTTTGTTTTTCCTTGCAAATAATTCAGTTTGAATCTACTTAACTATTGATGTACCTGAACAGACTCAAACTTTCATTTAATACAATATTGTTTTTTCTCAAGGATTTTTCTTGCAGCTGATAATATGTTAAATTCTGCAACAGATATAGCTGCTTCCTGGGTAGCTTGACAGGGTGTGGTTTATAGATGTTTTATACTAGATGCTTCAGAAACAGGGATCTGGGTTTTCTGTTTCCCATGAAAAAGTGAGGGGGAAAAAAAAGATGAATTCTTTCTTTTAAGTGAGAAAAACATGGATTTTTCATTTTAACAGAGAAACGCATGGCTTTTCCCCTTTTGCAAAGAGCTCTCTGCAGGCTGCCAGAGTTCTAGCCTGCAAGGGGCTTGGGGGAGGGCAGTCAGACTGGGGGTGTCATGTGCACGTGCATGTGTAAGTGTCCACATGGCCACCAGGCAGCCTGGAGAGCAGGTCCTGCAGCTAAGTCATGTGTGGGACAAGAGGGGATTGAGGCTCCCATAGGGACAGAAGGAGAGAGTTGGGCGGGGCTGGGGCTGCTGCCCAGCTGGAGCGGTGCATGGGACTTGGGGTCCGGGGCTGAAATGTGCAGGGCCCTGAAAGGGAGCAGATCAGATCTGCGGGCACCTTGTCTGGGGAAGGAAGGGCGGGGGGCAGAAAGGGGCGGGGGACTAGGTACTTACCACTGTGTGTACTCCCAGTGGGGACAGAGGGAGCACATACCCCCCACTCCCCATTATCTCTGCTCTGGGAAGGGATGGACTGTGAGCTCAGACTTCCAGCCTTGCTCTCGGGGCGTTTACAGCCCACCGAGTGAAACCCAGCATGGCAGAGCAGGGTGGAGCTGAGTGGGGAAGCTCCTTGCTGCTGCAAGCCCCATGCCACCCTAGCAAAGTGCCTCCTGCCTACCTGGCAGCAGTGGGGGTCACGGTGCAGAGTTGTGCCCTTTGCTTCTGTCAAGCAGGTGGGGGAGCTTCATCAGGGCAGCGCAGAGCTCCCAGTGAGCTTCCCTGCCTGGCTTCCCTCTGCCTTGTTGCGCCAGGTCTAACTTGCTGGGATGGCAGCAGGGAGGGGAGCCCTAGCCTTCAGTTGGTAGGGGGTTGTATAAGAGAATGTGATAGGCAGGGCCTCCTTCTCTGGAGGAGAAAATGTGGTGTTTTAAGGGCCACTCTAGTATGGAAAGAGCTGCCTTCAGTACGAGATCAGTGGATAATCTGTTTGTTTTTGTGCCTGCCTGCTCCATCAGCAAACTTCCTTTTCTTTCTTTATCCTGCCTTAATCTCAGTCAAGTTATAGGAATCTGCCATTTTTGACCTAGAAAGATATTTTTAGTAATTTTAATGTGGCATTTAGCTTTTGCTGTCATGGATGCAGTCCACACTTATTTTTTTAATCCAAAAGGAGAATTATTCATCCATTAAAGATGATATGCTTGGGAAATAAATGATTTATTGTACAGCCACTAACCTTGCTATTTGTCAAATCTCAGACTTGTTTGTTTTAGAAAACTCTAACTGCTAATGTAGCTTCTTTTCTTTCTAAGTTTTTTTTTTTTTTTTTTTTTTTTTTTTAATTCTTATATACTTAATTCATCAATGAAATGTGCTTCTTTCCAAAATTTACTATTCCTAGCATTTCAGGGCCATTCCCAGGAGAGAATTAAAAAAACAAACTCCAGTAAAATTCATGTTTATAAATAGCATGAATATTGATAGTTTCCATTTCATTCAAAAGCTAAAGGTGTTATAACTTTTTCTCGTCTTATATACCACAATAATTGAAGACTGCATGAGTGCTTCAGTACACTCATTTAATTAAGCAGAGAGAAGATTACTTTAGTTATTTTGGATGTGGAAGAGGCAGAGGGACATAGTTAGCTGTGTTGGTCTGAAGTCAAGAAGGCAGGGTAGATTTGCACCTTGTAGACCAGTGATTCTCAACCAGGGTGCTGCATATGATTCACAAGATATATCCCAGGGATTTCAAGTAAGAATCCAAAGTGTTAAAAACTTTCTAACCTGTTATTTGCAACAAAAATTGCTCTATTATCTTTCTTTAGTAAATAATGAAGCAGTGTTTCTAGGCTATCAGGGGATTACCTGTAGTCTTAAAGGTTGAGAAGCCACTGTTATAGAGTAACCTAAGTTACTCACGCGTGTGTAGTACAAGCTTTCATAAGCTGAAGCTCACGTCATCGAATCCTGTGAAAGGACATGCAGAAGGAAGAATGCAAGAGAGAGAAATTAGAATACAAACAAGTGAGGTTGGGAGAGTGAGGAGGAGTTAGTGCTGGGAAAGACTAGCAAAAAACAAGCAATAAACCCATGGGAGCAAAGGAGTCACCAAAGCTAACCCAGGTAATGGGGTAAGAATAAGAATCCATAGTCTCTGTTTAAACCATACTTAATGCAGTCTAGTCTGTGGATGATTTCTTCTGCAGCAGTTTCCTATACAAGTTGGTTTTTAGAAGTTTGTTGTCTGAGAACAGCTACTTTCACGTCAGCAGTGGAGTGTCCAGGGAGATTAAAGTTTTTTCCATAGGTTTGTGTGTCTTTCTGCAGTTGATGTCAGAACAATGTTAATTCATTTTGTCACATAGGGATTGCCCAGTCTGTCTAATGTAGATAGCAGGGGGGCACTGTAAGCAAGTGATGGTGTATATAGCATTGCTGGAGAGGAAAGTGAATGAACTTTGGATGTTGCAGCAAAGGCATGCAGACTTGATGCTGGCAATACCATTGTCTTCCATGCTTTGGGCTAAAAAAGCAGGTATACATTAACCAGTCTGGTCCATCTGGCTTGGACAGACTCTTAAAAAGTTGTAAATATTTTGTTCATTTATCAGCCTTGCCTAAATTTTTCTAGGTATTTTGGTTTTGGCACATCAGCTCCTGATCTTGAAAGGGTGCCAGCCCTTGGAGTTCAATGCACATCACTTAAATTAATCTGGTATGTCATCAGAAGTAAAATGCAGTTGGTGATGATATTTTAATTTCAATGTAAATGAAAGAAGATATGTATAGTTGTCTTTGTATTTTGCATTTGATTGAGATCAAATAAGGTATAAAATGACTTTAGTCCTTACTTCCATATGAAGGATTCCTAAATCTCCTTCTCGGTTTTTTTTTTTTCCAGCCAGTCTTGCATCTTCTAGTGTCTTTTAGATGTCACTTGAAATCTCATCACAATTTTTTTCAATTCAGTCCATCTGGAATCAGCTTGATGTCTTCCTTATACCTTTCCTTCACTTTACTCCTTCTTGTCATTATTTACAACTTCATTATATCATTTCTGTTTCTCAGGTCTGCAATCTTGTGTAACTTCTCACTCCTTCCCTGCCTACTCTCTGCTTGCTTTTCCTGCTTTCTTCTGTGTCTGTATTCTCTGTCTAAATTCTGGTTAGAATTTTTATTCCTTAATGGCAGCAAAGTCTATCCTCACATTTTGTTTTCTCTACTGCCTGTAAGTTTTTCTTTGCCTTGATTCTCTCTCTTGCTGGAACTGTCATCACCATTTTTTTGCCTGAGTTTTTCCTCATGCTAATGTATCCAGTATTCCTTCTAAATTCCTTTTCTACTGCTCTAACCAGGGCATCTCTTTCCTTGACTCTGTTCACCCACCCCTGTTCGCCACATCAGATTCATACTCCTTCCAGACCCTATAGTCATATCCTTCCATGCGTTTACAGTCTTTTTTCAACTTTCTCATTTGCTTATTATGCTGTTCTTTTACTTGTTCCCTTAATGTTTACTTAATCTTTTTGCTGTCTTTTATCTTTCTCTTTCCTATGTTTCAAGAGCAGAGGGATTAAGGTGTTGTGCTATGGTTCCAGGGACATGACTTCAAGCCTTGATCTGGGTTCATGCCAAAGTTTGCCCCCAGTGGACCCATCTGTAAATATGTGCCTGGTCATTCAGGTTGGGAAATCAAAGGCACCCAGATGTGATGTTGGTCACATCACTCCCTTGTGTGATATTGGTTGACACTGGTGTGCCTTAGCCACATAGCCTAGTGGAGTGTTAGGCTTACATGGACTTTCCATCCTATTTCTATCTTCCAAGTCTTCCTTTTTCCTATGCCAAATCTGTCTTTAACACTCTAGTTCATATAGGGATTTTTCCTTCCTTCTCATTAGTAATCTATAAGTCTGTTAGAAGGGGAAAAAATGTCTTGTATCAATTTCTGGGAAGTTGTCCTCTCTATTCTTTGGGACTGGAGAATGTCTCTTACTGTCTATGTCATGGTTCCCATCAGCAGAGACTGGAGGGGTTGGTACCGCCTCATTGAGCACGCAAGGAGGACAATCTTACCTGTGTGTTTTTATTATGATTTTGGTTAATTTCCCAGTCAGCTGTTTCATCTGGGAACCTGCAACCATATGTAGACCCAGTCTTCGTGCATCTCTCACAGAGCAACTCTTATGGCTTCAAGAGGCTTCTAACTTGGCTGTGGGGTCAGAAGTGTAAAGTTTG
Source organism: Caiman crocodilus (assembly GCA_030014935.1). Taxonomy (NCBI): domain Eukaryota; kingdom Metazoa; phylum Chordata; order Crocodylia; family Alligatoridae; genus Caiman; species Caiman crocodilus. The sequence continues at coordinate 31,845,217 of JAGPOW010003648.1, read as the reverse complement.
TGGTTTTTTTTGTTTTTTTTTCTTTCTTTCTCTTTCTTCCCCCCCTGCCCCCCATTTAAAAATAAAGTGGATGTTAGCAAACATGCAAGTACAGATTGCACTGTTTTAGCAAGGGACATTGTCAATTTCAAATCTCACAGTTGAGTACTTCCCTATAACTAATAGGGGTTGACAGCAGCTTTTATCAGTGATTGCCAGAAACAGCAGGTGTTAGAGTATGGTGCTTTCAAATTGCAAAGTATTATTTTTTTTTATTTTTGACAGCATGGGGTTAATATTAACATGCTTCTAAAGAAACATAAGGGCTAAGATCATGGACAAATGAGCACATACCCTGCTGTAACGTACATTGGTTTTCTAGACCAATGTAAATTGGAGCAGAAACAGCAGGAGGCAGGCCTGCAGCTATTGTACATCTTGTCAGTTAGATGGTGGAAAAGCACATAATAAACTATTTACCATTTGTTAATGCTGCCCAGAGACAAGTACAGACAGACAACACCCAAACTGGGGTATCTTAAGTCACTGGAGTTTCACACCTGATTTTTTTTAAGAGAAACTTCTCTGGCTTGAGTGGAATTCCCCTGCTTTAGGGATTATTATTATCTATCTGTTTTCATAACTGTGTAATGCTGATTCGCACTAGTGAAAACTTTTGGGCATTTGACAGCATCCTAAATTATAGCAACTTGGAAGAGATCAGCATTTCCTTTTTTTGGTCAGGATTGTCTTTGCAAAAATCTCTAAGTGTAGTCCAAAACCCAGTGAAATCAATGGGAATATTTTAAATGAGTTTTGACTACATATTCTCTAAGAAATATTTTGAAAGGCCCCACCTAGAATCAAATGAAATCTTCAGATTTGTCAGAAATACTTGGATGCCTTTCCTGGCGATTCCTTTGCCTGCTGGCCATTTGCTTTATCTTTTTGGAAGTCTGACCAAACACAACAGCTTCACTGAAAAGTAGTCCCATGTTTAAGACACTTGACCAGGACTCGGAAGATATGGATTTAATCCCAGTTCTTTCACAATATGCCTAGTAATTGGTCTCTCTCTCTCTACCTTGTTTCTCATCTAGAAAATCGGTATAATGTTTGCTTTTCCCCCCCTTTGTCTTGTCCACTTACATTTTAAGATTTTCTGTTTGCTCAATACTTGTGCTGTGGCACGTTAATTTAATTGGCATCTGTAGGTGCTGTGTCATATAGAAAGAACTCCATAACGTAACAAAGATGAGTAATTCTACATTGTTAGCTAGGGAGGGTCTATAATGATTGTGCATGTTATGACTGTATGGATTATAAGTTAGAAATTGTCTTCTGAGCAAAGATTGTTGATTTTTCAAGACTTTACATGGAATTAGTAATTGGGACACACCTTTTTATCACAAAATGAGTTAAGATCACCTGAAGTTCTAGAAAAAAAATAATTTTGAAAGAGTATGCATGACAAGACTGTTGATGTTTCCTCATGCTTAATGCAGTTGTTCAGAGTTCTAAAGCCCTGAACTTGAAGTTGAGTTGTGGCTGGCAATCCAGTCCTGCTACCATGATGATTTCCTAGTGATGCACAAGAAGAAGCAACTGCTTTTGCCAGCTCTTAGCTCCTTAGCACTATCAAAAATTAAGCAGGTTAAAGCAAGTTCCATTCTCCCTCCTACAAAAAAGGCTGCTCTTCAAGTGTATTAAAACATCTTTTTATTGAGTCAAGCCATACCTTTTGTATCCATTTTTTTTTTTTTGAGAATTTTGGAGAGTTGGAAGTTGAGCATTTTTGATCATGAAGTAACATTTGTATTGGTATAAAGTTTAGCTGTAGAGTTCGGTATAATTGGGATTCAAAATACAGCCATGCTGAGAGAGTCTTATTGTGATGGAGGAATGCAACTGAAAAGACAAAGCTTCCATATAGTTATCAAGGCAGTGGACTCTAAATCATAATGTATAAAAGCCTCTGTTTTCTCTACAGTTTACTTTCACCTTGTTAACAAGCACATTAGCCTAATGTATGTCCTTCAGAGACCACCTTTAAAACATCATTTTGTAGCAGCTTAAATGCAAATCAAAAGGTTTCAGAGTTCAAAACTTGATAATCTGTTGTTATACACTGCTTGATGAACAGGTTAAACTAAAATGTTGTTTGCCATAATATTTTGGTATTGCAAATCACCATCTTTTAAACACTAAAATGCAGTAATCAACACTAGGTGCATCTACACGAGACGCTTTACTGTGCAGCAGACTAATTTGCTGCCCAGTAAAGTGTCATAGTCTACACATGAATGGCAGTTGGGATATAGTAAACTAATTTACTGCACTGCTGGATAGTCCTGTCAGATACAAGTGGTATCTGGCAGTACAGTAAATTACTGTGCTTAAATGAACATATAAATAGTGAAGTCATGATTAGTTTATTCCAGCTCATATTGAGCTTGAGTGTATTCAATTGCATTAATTTTATGTGTAGATGCACCCACTGCCAGGCAACACACACAGTTGCAGCATCTACACAAGACACTGACTGTGCAGTAGCTCATTTCTACTATGCAGTCAGCATCACGTAAAAGCCATTTGGTGATGCTGCTGTACAATAATGACTGTGCAGGCAGTATCTTGCAGACATGACTAGTGTTAACTATACCAGCTACATTCATAAGTTGTACCTATATTACAGTTTATCAACAGATTTAAAATTGAGTGTTATCTAACACAGTTTTTAGAGAAGGTACTTGTGTTTGAATATTTGAGTTCAACTCTGAGAATTCAGCATGAAATTACAGACCCATATGAAGTGGAAAGAAGCTCTTAGGAACTGCTCAGACATTTTCTGTTTTTCCTTCTAGTCCCTTTACTATAGCACTAAGTTTAAATTAGGTTTGTTTTATTCAGTCTTTGTCAAAATAAAATATTGAATGATTGAGAAAAGTCTAACCGTTCCCTGGTTCTATTTTATATCGCTTAAAATACCTTTGTAAACCCAACAGACTTTTCCTCTACATTTTAAAAATGCACTGTTTTGTTAAATAAAAATTTTCACTTAGACTCTTTAGTCAGTGACTAAAAAGTGGCTTTATAAACAAATTTAATTATTTAGAAATCCAAATAAATGTTTACCCATAAACAGTATTTTGTTTCAGATCATGTTTGATTTTTACTTCCAAGATGAGTTGTTGTGTTATTTTTTCCAAAATAACAATGGAAACATGATAATAAATTATTTCATGTGTTCTACATAAAGGAAAGAAATATGATTTTGGGGGTTCATTTGCTTCTATATGGCACTACATGTTCCTTATGTAATGATGGTAAAGTAACAAAGCAAGCGTTTCTAACTGTTCTGTTTGGCACTTTTGCATACCAGCATATTTTTCTACTTGTAGTTTAAATAAGGGTGCTATATAAAATAGTTTGATATATGCTACATGTATAATATATCTGTTTTTGCAAGTAGCCACAGTGATGTTGGGTAACACTGTATTAGAGCTTATGTTTTTGAATGTGAAAGTCCAGCATGTCTTTAACTTGTAAATGTTGCTTTATTGGACCCAACAGCAGTTTGAAATAGCGTTGTTTACAAACACTGTTCCTGTCAATAGTGGTCTTGAATCATTTAGTCATGTCAGCTAGAGACATACTTTAGTTGAAGCAAATAGCTACAAATCTGAACACAATTTGAAATTTATTACTCTTAACTGGGAAAGCAGTAATTTAGTGGTGTAACATGCTTTTAGATATGCCATCAACAAACTAGTTCAGACTAGATGATCACAATGGGTCCCTTTGGCCTTAAAAATCTGTGAATGTGGCTGTAGGGCCCAAATTTAAAGTGTTTTTTGTGGGGAAAAAAGTGGGTTAAGAATACAGAGAATGGCAAGTATTATACTGAAGATGGACCTTGCTCTAAAAACCCAAGTAGGTTGTAAAATCAATGTCTGGGAAAACCTGGTTATATAACTGGTGTTATCAAGTAGTAGGAAGGTATGTAACACTTAGGATATGTGAGAGTGAGAAAAGATCACAGGAGCAGACTATGAGGGGATCAAAGGAGAGATAGTGGGGATAGAAGCCACATACCTAATCAAATAATGACAAACTATTAAGGTTGCGGAGTCAAACTGTGTGAACTCAGACCCCTTGTACAGTCTTTCATTACCTGATTGTGTTACTATTTTCATGGGAATTCGTGTCATTTAGTACATAGAAGGAAAATGTTTTGGGAGTGAATCAAAGTAATGCACTTAGAGGCTATGGTCTGTTTGCAGAAGTTGTATTTACATGTGAGGAATGAGGCAGAAAGCGAAGGATGAACTTAAGGTTTCAGCAGTTAAATGTTGCCGAGGAAAACAGGATTCTATCCCTGTCAGCACAGAAGTTCTTGTGGGCTTCTGAGGAAATGGCTAAAGCCAGTCTTTCACAATTGACTGTTAATTTGATGTTCCTCATTTTTGATTGCCCAGGATATGAGATTTGTGCTATGCAGAAGTATGAAGCACTCACAAATATGCTGAAGGCAGTATGAGTCAATACTGTGACCATGTAAACTGGTACAAGATGCTGTGTGTTCTCCAAAAAAAATCCTAGATGTCTCAGATGGAAGTCCTGGAATGAATAGGTTGGGTGGGAGGAGGGGAGAGTTGTCATTGAGTTTTCTAGGCCTCAGTTTCCCCATCTGTTAAACAAGTACAATAATTTTTTCTTCCCTCAAAGGGAAGTTGAAAGTCATTGTGAATTGCTTTGATTTTTCAGTGAGGAGGGAAAGGATTTTCCAGATGTCAAAATAGCTTTCCTGTCCCAAGCCAGGGCAAACTCAATATTGTATATAAAAATCTAACCATTTGAAGCACTTAAAGACTTAACTGGGAAAAAAAATGGTCAAAAGTAACCCTTTCCCATGAATAGTTCTGGTCACAACAAATGGCCATTTTCTGATGGAGAAATTTATTTTGTCAAAAAATTCCCAGCCGGATGTAGTATTAAGAACTGTAGGAAAAACCCTCAAGGAAAGAAATATATCTATAAGCAGAGCTGCTTCCACTGGTGTGCAGCAAGGTAAGCACTGGCCACATTTTGAACAATGAAGATAAAAAAAACAAATGAACAAAAAATATAGCTGAGCTAAAAATGATTCCTGAAGTAAAGGAAATGATTCCAGTTTGACTTCATTTTGGAAGTTATGAGGACACCATAGAAAATAACCTCAGTCATGAGTTGATTCACTAGTTGGTAGCTGAGAGGTGGTTTTTATTTCCAAAGGGTACATTTTGAAAGAGTCAGTAGTGAAGGCATGTGGAAAGAGGAGCTCAGGGAAATGAATACAGAGAAGACCTAGAATCTCTATCCACGAGTTCGTGGTCGTTGGTGGCCCTGTGTTCTGTAGTTAGGCGACTTGCATTCACCTCACAAAAGTCCCCAGTTCAAAACTGGGCAGAAACAGACCCCTGGTTGGTGCCCTCACTCCAGCCTAGCTTTCCCTTGGGCAGGAAGGACTTTTATCTTGTCCACAAAGAAAGACAAAGCTGACCAGTGCAACTGTATGACGTGACCTGACTCCATCTCCCTGTAGAATTTGGGATGCCAGACAGATTCTCTGCCTGCCTCCATACAAGCAGGGGCGTGCGTTTAATGAATGCCCCTTTTCTTTCTATTTGCAGCAGTACACTTTGTCCCTTTGTTTTGTGCTGTAGGGGTGATTGGTTGGGGCACAGTGTAGGGGACCCTGTGCCCAAGCCAGCTGGGGGGGAGGGGCTGCCTGCTTCCCACCCCACCCCCACCCCCATTTCAGCGTGCTGTGTAGCTCCCATGCTGAGGCACCCTGTGCTCCAGCCAGGTTTTCCCTGGCTGGCTGGGGTGCAGGGTGCCTCAAGATGGGGAAGGAGGCAGCCCTGGGCAGGCTGCTCCCCTGTGTGCATCTCAGCACAAGGGCTCCTCTATGGAGCCCCTGCACTGAGATCCATGGAGTCCCTGTCTCAAGGTACCCTGTACCCCAGCTAGCCATGGAGCAGCTGGCTGGGGACAGTGTGCCTCAAGATGGGAGCAGGCAACCCAGCAACCAGCCCAGGGCTGTCTGTTCCCCCATCTTGAGGCACCTTGCACCCCAGCCAGCTGGGGAGTGGCTGTCTGGGGCTCAGGGTACATCAGCACAGGGACCCCATGTGCCGTAGCTCAGGGGCTCTGCATTGGAGCCCTCACACTGAAGCCTGTGGAGACAAGGGAGTAGCCAACCAAGGGCTGCCTGCTCTCCCATCTCCACATGCTGCTTCTTGGCTGGCTGGGGCACAGGGTGCCTCAGTGTTGGGGCTCCACATCTCTGGTCTCCATGTTTGTCCCAGCATACAGCACTTTGGCATGCTTTGCACTGCTTTTTCTCAGGGATGTTTTGGGGTTTTTTTTTTCCTACTGGGAATTTTGCCCCACTACTGCAAATTAGCACGGGGCACAATTTAACATACAGCATGTGCAGTTTGTGGTGCCACAGTCCACATGTCGCTGCACATCTGGATCTGGCCCCTGAAGTCATGGAGGGGGAGGAACAGGGAGCACAGCCTCCTGAGATCATGGAGGACAGAGGCATGCCCTGTGGCACTGCCTAGAACTGGACAGGGGTAACATGTGGCACCAGTAATCATCATGCTGCTGAAAAGTTTCTGTTTTAAAGACCTAATATTTATAACACAAAAAGTACTTAAATGCTTATATACTTGCTTTTTTGCAGTTACAAGGGCATATTTCTTGCTAAAAATGTGAATGTCCAAGACCTAAGATTGTGTGGACAACCTCAGTGCTGACACTTCCTTAATTGGGCACTTTTAATGTTCTGACATGTAGGATGTGTGCATCTGGCAGAGAGAGAATTTCACTGTGTGGAGTTGTGATTCATCGGCACAGTTTGGAACTGAAACATATGAGTGGATTCTAGAGTTACTTTGACAGCAAAGAAATGGTGAAACTCAGGAATCCTGGCTCCAGTGGTTCCAGTCCAGTGGTGCTCAAAGTACACCCTGCAGACCTGTCATCCAGCATGTGGGGCTTCTCACAGGTCTGGAAATTTGGCGGTGGGGGTGTGGTAGTAGCTTTAATGTTTACAGGTGTTGCAGAGCTGCAGCAATTAATGTTGCTACCACTCCCTCACTGCTAAACTTTTGGAAACATAGGGAGTCTCACGGGTTGTATGGCATGGTCCTGCACAGGAGAGGGGGACAGCACACAGCTGTGGCCCTGGGGAATCAGTTTTTCAATAATCTTGTAAACCTATTGTACCATTTTCAGTTTTTGTATATTTCCTGGAACATTTTAAATGAAAATGCGTTCATCTTTGATTCTATAATCGCTTCATGACATAAGTCAACACAAATGGCTAGTCCATGTAGTGTAACAGGGTGTCTGCCTTCTATAAAGTTACTTATGCACTTCAGTGTTTGCCAAACACATTATGTAAGTTCTTTTACATTTCTCTAAAAATATATTTTGGGTCAGAAGTGATAGGCATACATTTTCTTTGCAGTGAAGACCTTGCTTAGGCTCAGTTTATTGAATAAGACAGTGAGCAGGTGTTACTAACTACAGATTTCTGAAGCGTGTGCGAGTCTGTGTACTGTGTATTTGTAACCACATTTTCACTATTTCTTTGTTTATAGTTAATCTGTAGTATGTTGTACTAGAATGACTACATTTTTCATAGAGGTGGTTTTAGTAAGCTCTGGCATACATTGACAAGTAACTGATACTGCATACTCGCAATCTAAGGGTATTGGGTAAATGGTCTGTTTTTAATCATATATAGTATTATATGTGTTGAAAATTTGTGTGGCTACGTAACCTGACTTCTGCTAGGATCTATATGCATAAAGGCAGTGTGAGAAAATGGCTTAAAAATAAGTAGCATTTCCTGACTTCTGAATGCTTACCTACGTAACCTCTTTTTTTTTTTTTTTTTTTTTTTTATAAATTTGTAATACGTGAACTTTTTAAGGCACAGATCAACTTTCAACAACTTATAACTTTTTCATTCTGAAAGACGGTTTAAACATGTTTCCTGCATAGCAGCAATATGTTTAGTTTAAATTTTATTTTTTTTAAACCAGTGCTTTCTTATCTCCCCTTCTTCCCCACCCCAAAAGTATGCAAGAACCATGTGATGCTGTATGGGCCCGTTAAGGAAAAAATATACACATACTTTTAATGGGGGAGAGGTTTTCCTCCCCTCTGATTTAGGCTTATCAGCATTTTTATTTGTCCTGCAGGGGTTGTTCAGAACTGTGCCGAATCCCCATGGTAGAGTATAAACTTGACAGCGAAGGCACCCCATGTGAGTATAAAACCCCCTTCAGGAGGAATACCACTTGGCATCGGGTGCCGACTTCTGCTGGGCAGCCTCTCTCTCGTGCCTCTCCAATCCTAGGAACATCTGACAGACTGCAATGCCAGCAGCTTCTCCAGCAGGCTCAGACAGCCATTCCTCGCAGCACTTCCTTTGATAGAAAGCTGCCAGATGGTGCTAGGTAATACATCCACCCTTTAATTCCAGTCATTTTCTTAAATCCCTTACTTAAAAACCTCCATTTCTAGCTTTGGTATGAAGTTACTTTTTAAGGTCCTCAGCAGGTTTTCATACATTGTTTTTTTGGGGGGCTTAACAGTCATTTGCATTTTAAGATTAGGCTCCCAAGTGATCACCCATGGCTTTATTTTGGCAGAAACAAGTGATGTTCAGTGTTAGTAATGACAGTGAAAAGTGTGTGTAGTATTCATGACTCTACCCAGGAGCATAAACAACCATCCCCCTTAGTCTCATATTAATTGAAGCAGAGACTGACTGACTACTACAACTCTAAAACAAGGTACATGCAAGGACATTATGGAAACCTCTTTAAATAAATGACACGCCTAAAGAGAACAAATCCATCCGTCACATAATGAGTGATTTAATCTCATCATTTCATGATGGTGTAATTTCAGAAGGTTCTGTTACTCATTATCAGGCTTTATACTTTTCTTAAAGTTAAACAAAGCAAAACTTGTGATTTGAAAATATATAATCTTTTAAAATATGGGGAATTATTTTTAAGTTTAAAACGATGCTGGTTTAATCATGCTTTCTGAAGAGACTAAAAAAAAAGAAGCTTGGCATTTAAATGCATTTGACCCTTAAATTAGTAATAACTAAATGTTTCTTGAACAGCAGTCTTCCAATTAATTTATTCTTTATTGTTTGTAATTATATCTCCCTTATGTCCTTTCCTCCTAAGCATTGTAGTTCCTAATCTCCAGGCAAAACAGATTGCAGGACTGAAAGCTCAAATTAGTATAAAAATCCACAGTGTGTTTTTTACATTTTCAGTTCTGAGAAATTCCACTGAAAATCAAAGTTTTTTGTAGCAGCTACATCAATTTTCTATTTTTAAAAATAAATAGTCCTTCTTTGTTTCAAATGATACAGAATACACCATTAGTAACAGAAATACACATTTGAACACTTGTCCTTAAGAATTCATGTTGTGGGGAAGGCAGGTTCTAAGTTAATAGCTCACGTATTTTACATCTTGTGTCAAAAAAAGCATTTCTGTAACCACACTTAATATTAGATGACTTAAACTCTCCCTGCTGACTCATTCTTGTAATCTTTGTTAAAAGTCCAATGTAAATAGGGCAGTTGCATTGAATAACTATAATTTTGTGAATCTGTGAAGCTCTGTTAGGATACAGTACTTAATTATTGTATTAAACCATCATTAATGCTGTTCATTTCCACAGCACTTAAGCAGCTGAGGCCTCACTCCTGGAAACATATGTTCAAACTTGAAGTGAAACACATATACAAACCTGTTTGTAGGACCGAGGCCTCAAATACCATAAGCCACTCCGTCCTGAAGAGCTTACGGTGTAATTTAAATAGATCAAGCCCATTAAAGATGACAGTGCAGGAGTTCAGATGTGACAATATGTGAAGTCTTAATAATGAGAAAAAGGGAAAATGGTTGAGGAGATGTGTTTTTGAAGAGGGATTTAGAGGAGAGGGATAGTATCTAATGGATGAGGGTTTTGTAGAGTGGCAAGGTAGAAGGCTTGAAGTGGACAAATGGAATAAAGCAAATGGTCTGGGCTTAGTTTAGGGTCCTGGAGTCTGGCACAAAAGAAGGGTAAGTAGTATTCTTAGACAGTCTTGTGGGAAAAGATAAAATATGTAAGTAGTCAGACCAGGGAACTGGAGGAGAGATTTCAGGAGGCCTGAAACAAATGCAGTGTTGTTTCAGACAGACTGGGAAGTGTGGGCCGGGAAAGTCATTGATATGGGGCAGAAAGGGTATAGCAAACAACCTAGCACCTAATAAAATAGATTGTTGCCTACAAAAGCTCGTGCTTCTCTGAACTAGTCAGTCTGAGGTGTGCCACCCTGACCTACCTTCTGTCTTCCTTAAACGATCTTAACTAGCTCACTTTTTGTGAGCAAGTAACCCGAGTGATGCCTTTCAAATGAAGATGGTAGCACTAGGGATTAGTAAGAAAGGGTTGAATTTCACAAATTAAAAAGAAGGTACAGGAGTTAGAAGGTACATACGAAGGGAGAAGAAAGAGGTAAAAGTCAAGATATTGGGCCTGCGGGAGAAAGAAATGCAAGATAGTAAAGTTATAAATTGACACAGAACAGAGGTGTAAAGTAAAGAATTAAGGAAGAATTTGGAGGCTATATTTCAGATGGCAGCAAATCTGGGAATTGTTGATAAAGCAGTTAAGTGAGAGACCCCAGTCTTGCGCACACACACACACCTATAGAAAATGCCCCATGAAAAAACCTCCAGTGTTGTCCAATTAATGTATATGAAGGCTGACCTAATTCTTAGTTGGCTGAAGGTACTGGTATTCTTCATTGCAGACTAGTTGAAGCCCTTGACATTTACTGAATATCCATAAGAATTGTTAACTGTTGTTTCTAGTTAAAGGAGTTTGTTTTTTCATGGGAGTTTCCCATGCACAAGATGGAAGCCTCCTGTTAGCTCTGCTGTTTCATGAAAGTAGTCCTGTTTGCTCAGAAGTAGAGAAAAGCATAAGGAGAGTGCAATTTAGCCATTCATTTAATTTCTTCTCCTTGTTTCTGTTTATCCCTTTACAAATGTAAATATCCTGTCAATAATAAAATGGGGAATGTGAGTGTTGTAAAATTCTGGGTGTGAATTATCAACAGCTAATTAATAGTTCTTAATTATTAACTAATTTAAAAACTGAATTATTAACTAATTTTTAAAAACTGTAAAGTCCTATTAGGACTATATTTAAGTATTCACACTACAATCAGTCTTTGGCCATGTTCATTGTAAAAATGAATTTATTTGTAAAATAAATAAATGACAAGCCAGTTCAAGATGTTGAAACTCCACAAATATCTCAGTGTGCTGTTAATGATTCCAATCAACATTACAGAAGTTCACCAAGCAACCAGTCATCCTCCAGTGACCCAGGACCTAGCGGGAGTAGCCAGTGGAGGCAGCAAGTGGGATATGACGGGTACTGGTGATTTTCTATCTTGTTGCAGCTCCTGTTGATAACACTTTTATGACAGAAGATGTATAAAAGATAAATGTCCAATAGCCCTATTTGCTGTGTGGATATAGTCTGTTAGTGGAGGGCCAGGACCATGTTCTGTTCTCAGAAACTTCATCATACCATATTTGCTTGCATACCACATGTACCTTTTCCCAAAAAGTTAACCTTTCAAAATTGAGACGTGTATGAAACAGAGAAGCTAATGTTCTGCCCAGAATAGCAGTATTGGCATCCCTATTCAAGCAGTGCTGCTGGAGTTGATTAACTTCATGGTTCATTATTATCCTTTAGATTCTTGGTAATTGCTCTTAATTCAACAGGTGTTAATGACCCACTGTCCTTTTAATACTCTTGATGTCCTACTAATCAAACTATCCATGCTTTTTCAGTTTGGCTGCAGAATTTGCAATTTAGCTCCTTCTGGTCTCTCTTCTCCTATTTTAGTTCTTTCCAAAATCCTAAATCCATGCATGGAATCCAGTTTTCAGCAGCAGTTGCAGTTTCAGCAATGATGCTAAGAGCAGCTGACAGTTCATCTTTGAAAGGGTTAAAACTGTTGCCAGAAAGAGAGTGTGAATGAGCTGAAGATTAGGCTCTGTCCTTCCTCTATGCATCCATAATTCTAGGGAAAAAAATTTCTTCATTCTGCCCTCCCAGAAATAAGGTGTGCATCTTATTGGTGGCATGTGGTATGTGAGAAAATACAGTACATATATTGTGTTACTGCAGACCATACCAGTTAATTTGTTAGGGCTCAATGGTTACTTCACAATCCGTTCTAAATAAAGCTTGCTGCTTGGCTTCTCTGCCCTGGGAATAGTATGGGAACCAGACTGTGACTTCTGTTGTAATCTGGTTCCTGCTTCTCCTTTGCTTTGGTGGAGGAATAACTGGTGTCATCTCTTTGCTATTTTAAATCAGTTTTCCCTGTTCTCCTCCTGTATCCACTCTGGATCCACTTGCCTATGGAGGGGAATAGCACTTCAGCAGACCTGATCTCTTCCCCCATGCATGTGCTTTCAAGATGAATTGTCCTTTCACACTGACATAATGGAATTCATTACATTCCCTGCTACTTCCCTGCCCAGCAGAATTTACAATTTAGTTATGGGTGGAAAGGAACCCTTCCCTGAAATATTGTGCATGTTGAGTTCCACCAGAAGGTTAAGAAATGAAGATTTGCCAGATATTTTCTGTATGAAATTTGTTTTTCATTACTGCAAATGTAGCTCTTGAGTTTCATGAATCTAGTATTTGATAACACTTACTGATAAATATAGAGATATGTAAATACCAAAGGTACTTAATGTAAGAACACTTCAGATATGCCATTTCTAGTTGATGAAGCTATTTTCAATGTTCAGGTTTCATCACAAAACATCATCTTGCCTTCTTATCTGTCAGCAGTATATTGCCTTGACATATTTGATTGTGTAAAATATCCCATGTAGCAGATCTTAGGGCTGTGCAAAGCTTCAGTTCTTGATTCAAGTCAGCTCGATTCAGTGACCCTCTGAATCGATTCAGAGAGATTTGGAAAGATTTGTTGATTTGGCTCTAGACACAGCTTTTAAATGTTTTTTCTACATACCTCAAAGTAGCAGGTAGCTCATGAATGTTATGATAGTGGGGCAGATGGAGTTTCCTACACAAGCGTGGGAGGCTCCCCGGCTCACTCAGCAGCAGACCCGAAAGTAGACCAGAAGCATTTCTGGTCCACTTCCGGGTTCACCAGGGAGTGTGCGGGTGGCTCCCCCATGTCTTTCCGGCTCAGTGACTGGTGCCTCCTGGGTCTGGGGGGGGTGCCTGGGGCCCCTCCACAGCAGATTGCTAAACTGGGAGGACATGGGGGAGGCGGGGGCGGCCCTCCAGTATGCTCGGCAGTGGACCCAGAAGTGGACCGGAAGTGCTTCCAGTCCATGGTTCACCACCGTGCATGTGAGGGGCCCTTCTGCACTTCTGTGGGACACTCCATCCATCCCAGCATTGCACAAGCCGTGCCTGATATCTCAAGGTATATAGAAAAAACATTTAAAGCTGTGTCTATGGCCAAATCACTGATTCTCGAATCGGCATCAAATCTTCAGATTTGACTTTGGCCAAATTGAATCGGAGACAGTGATCCAAATCAACGAACTGAATCACTGCCCCAATTTGGGTCAAATCCAAATCAAATACAGCCCGTTTTGCACACTCCTAGCAGATATGCATGCAATTTTGGAGTCTGCTTGAGGAGTTGTAGACTATTCATTGAAATCTCTGACAACTGGATAGATGTTAAAATTTTTTTTTAAATTATAACAAATTTCAGTGGGAGAAAAGCACATGAGAACTTGTCTAGTCGTTTCAGATTAGTAATTACTGTTAGCAGCATACTGTTTGAATACATTTATTTGGAAGAGAATTTTAATTTCTGCAGTTTTAGGAGTTGTTCCTGGAAATGTAGAGTTTGAGTGGGTGAAAAAGGATTTCAAGAAGCAGATATAACACTGAACTATATGAGGCATGTGTTTTAATTCTGAGGGAAATTGGCAGAGATTTGAAACAATAGATACAATATACACACACACACACACACACACACACACACACACACACACACACACACACGTTTCATGAAAAGACTCTTGTTCTTGCTCATGAAATCCAAATATTTTTGCATACAGATATAGGAATTAGTCCATGCAGTAGTTAATCCTGCATTTTCCTGATTTATCAATTGCATGACTTTGAATATTTGGCACCAAAACGATACATTTTTTTTAATTGTACTTTTAGTTATGTTTACAATTGATCCTTAACAGTACAATGGCAAGAAGACTAGGCATAAATGTTTTCACCTGGAATTTGGGAACATATTTGCTTGTTTGGTACTGATGAATGCTTACGGTAATGGCCTGCCAAAATTTTGCCTTGGAGAATAAAGAGCAAATAATACTGTTTCTCATGGCAATAGTCAGTTTTCTGATTAAAGAAACAGTTTGATTCTCCTTATGTTACAAGGTGCCAGTCCCCTTTGCTCCATGAACATCAAGGTTCGGGTCCACTGGAATGTGAAGGAACTCGAGAACGAGAAGAAGCTTTGGAAGGAACCAGGCATGCTGGTAATAATATAATGAATTAAAAACCCAAAACTTCCTAGAATTTGCATATAAAGTTAACTACCACATCTGTTAATGCTTCTATTTTCCATTTTTATATAGTGTCTTTCATCTGAAGGGACCCTAAAAGCATTTTACATAATATATGAATGCAGATCCCATTTAAATGGAGGTATCCCTGAATTGGACAGTAGATACTGAAATTTCCACTGAAGGAGAATTTTGTCAATGCACACATGTTTAAATATTCTACTGAAGTTTACTTAAAAGTACAATTAAGTTAACACCACCTTGATTCTGAGTACCTTATTCAAAACCCAGAATAAGCTGTGTAGAATTCCATTTAATAATGCTGAAAGAGTCAAAGACTTAAGAAACCCTGCAACATTATGAGCCTATAATTCCAAATAGTTGACTGGTTTCAAACCTCATGCTTAAAGAATTGCATTATGTGCTTTTCTTTCCTTTGTGCACAGTATATTCAACTTTTCACCAGAAATTAAAACATAATTTTTTGTGGCAGAAACCAAGTGGCATGCACCATCAACCAAAATCTTGAGTTCCTACAAAGACCGAGCTTTACAAAAAGAAGGCACAGGAAAAGACTCTCCAAGCAAACTTTCACATGTAAGTCTCACCTTCATGCCAATCTGCCTACAATAAAAATGTGGCATTGTAGGCACCTCAAATGATTAATATACCTTCTATTTATTTACAAATACAGTTGTGGTGCTCACCATTCTGGCCCCGTGGGTCAGATGGGTGACATAGGGCCAGTCTGTAGTCTAGATCCTGCAGGTACAGTTGGCACACAGCTCAGTACAGTCCTTGTGCACCAGCCCAGCCCTGCGAGCCAGATCCAGCTGTGCACTGATCCCCATATGCTGGTGCATTGTAGCGCATGGGCTGGATAACAAGGCCCCACAGGGCTCCCCACAGGCCTGGAAATTTGGCAATGGGGGAGTGTTGCTGGCATTAAGCACTGCAACTCTGGAAGCCACAGTGATTTGCTGCCACTCCTCCCCTAATGTGAAATTTACAGACTTGTGGGTTGGAAGTTGGGCTCCACTAAAATGTAACATGCATTTTCAGAAGTATTTTATAGCTGTGCAAGAATTTGATAGACTTGGAACCTTCACCCTGTGCCCTCAGAGTAAGCGCATTGGGGCACAGCACTGAAGAGAGCTCTTAGTTCGTGTAAATACCACTCTCTACTGTCTGTTTAGAGCTTCATTTACATTGGCTTGCTTAGTCTTAGGAGCATGTCCCATAGTAGACAAATTAAATTCATGCATACATAACATTTCTTGCCATGTGTAGGTTACTCGTTTACTATAATTATCAGTAATCATTTTCTTATTATTTAGGCAAAAGTTCTACCTCTGAAGAATGTATCTAGTTAAATGTTTCTGTTATCTTTGTGCCTTTTAACTGTGGGGTGAGAAACTGATGACCTGACTTTTACTTATTTATTTATTTATTTGCCTAAAATGCCTGCCAGATGGATTAAGTGGTGTACACAGAGAATTGTGAAATATAAGAACTACAAATAAGGCTGCTTAGCAATACTGTGCTAACCTCATTAGGATTAGAAATTAAGCATAATGAACAGATTAATTTCCGAAGTCTGCTAAAAATGCCGTGCCTGTCTCAGGAGAATATACAGGGGAGTTAGTTATGAATCAGATTGTTCACTAGTTTGGCCACTGTTTAAACAAGCTACTATGTCTTAAGGTGTAGAGAAAGGAAAAAAAAGCTGATGAAGTACATTTTTTTTTTTCTGTATTGTTCCTTTAAGTGTTACTAGATGTAGTAGGAATTTCATAGTACTAATAATCTGCACAATCTCATTTCGTTTAGTTTATGGGCCAAATTCATACTTGACATGAGTCAGCCTACTTGTTGAGAATCTGGCCAACAGTGTTTGGGGGGTAAAAAAAAAATCCTCTAAATACTATTGTGTATAGTTCAGTTGGGACCTGTTAGTAGCAGCACTTTGATGCCTGTCATCCTATGTTGTTCCTGAGTGGCTTTTGCTATTATAGGGAATATAATCAGAATGTTCCCAGGGGAAAATCTTGCTGATGAAAGGTTGCTGCTCTGGGCAGGTGGTGGAGCAAGTGAGCATTCACTGTACTATAAATTCCTGCATGTAATAGAAGCAGTACTTCCCAATAAATTCAGATAAGCACAGGTTGAATAGAAGTTTGAGGTTTGAATAGATATGTATAATAAATAATATTAAACACAATATCAGAGACCTTAATTTTCTCATTTCAGTTGCATATTATGACTTGGTTATACATATCTGAATGTAGGACATCACTCGGTCTTTCAGTTACTCTAGTGATCAGTTAACTCGAAAGGTCTATTCAAACCACAGTTCCTAGTATTATCCTGTGCTGCAGATGAGTACCACACAAAAAATTATGAAGTCTTTAGGAACAGATGTTGTTATTTAAGATTCAGTGCATAACCATATCAGCATTTTGCTCTGTTGTTCTCCTGAGCTCTTTGAATCCCTAGTAGTCTTAGTGATTTTTTTTCTGTTTTGATTTACTTTTCTCTTTCAAGAAGGATAAGATACTGCTGACTGTTTACCACAGATTATCTGATATACTGAAAAGTTCTGTTTGCAGTTATTTGTATGCCTTTGTACTTGCATGCTTCATGACATCATTTTTAGAGATTTAAAGGCCATGTTGAGGTTCTCTGCAAAGAATGGCTGTGGCACAGGGAAATAAACTAAGGCCCCAGCTACCCATTAGATATATTGCAGAATTGCCTGGTTAATCACAAAATAAATTTAGACTGGCCACAAGTGCAAAGTAATTATCACACCATAAGAATAATTGTCCAGCTATGAAAAGAGCCTACTAGCTACAAAGTTAGTGATTGAAAATGTCTAACATTGTGATACCTGATTTCCATCTCGCTTTAATATGAACATGTAGCTCATGATCTTGAGCAGTGGCCAAGATGTACTCCATACAGTTCAAGAGGCTTGGATGCATAAGTACTGTTTGCATGTTCACTACCTTACCCCCATCCTCTCCAGGTTCCAGCACTAGGCACATATCTTAGCATAGACTTACAGCAGCATGAAGGACCCCTGATCGAGTCTTGTATCAATATCACCTTTTTGTAAATCATCTTTACTTCTTGGGGACTCCCTTCCTAATCATTTCCTCGTTCTTTGATTCTACATTGACTGTACAGGCCAAACTAAAGCACCCATCCCTAAACAAATCCTGGTTTATGCCCTCCCCCCCAGAAACTATTGCTTCACATTTTCCAGCAGTCTAATTTCTGCTGTGATTTAAGTGAGGAGGGGGGAATCTTCCAAAGGTTCAAGATGATTGTAAGCCATTTCTTTTTGTAGAAACTTCTGAAACAAGTGCTGAGAATCATTCATTCTGCGTGTCATAAAAGTAGCATTTCTGAAAAAAATGCCTCTTTCTACAGATTGGCACATGAAAAATGTCTATCTTTATCTACATCTCCTGGTAGGTAGATCTAATTAAAAGAGCTAGTCTTCCCTATCACTTCCTTTCTTACTGCTGGGGCTCCACCTGTCCTCGTTTTGGCTGCCTTTTCAACATTGGTAAATAAATCTAGTTCTATGTAAAACCTCCTTTAAAAGTCTTTTTAAACAACTAACTGTATGACAGTTCTTCCAGTTCACTAGACATACTCATTTTGTTACATATGGTACACACACATAGCACTTGGCTTCATTTCAAGTAGTCGCACATGTTGGACCCAATCCAATAAACTGGATATTTTGCCCACCCTGAGAGAAGACCAAGAGCAATTCACTCCTCATGGTTCTCCAGACCCACATGCTTCTCCTCTACTGGCTTTTTAGAATATTGATTTTAACTATCCGCAAACATTAATCTAGGTGTACAAAGAAGTTATAATCAAAACATTTTAAAAGGAATGTACAGTTTGCCAAACAAGATCAGACCAATTGTCTAGCAACGGCTTCTGCCTAATATTTGGAAGAGAAGAATAAAGCTACCTAGTCAGTTATACAGTTCACATCAAAAATAGTGTATTTAGCTTCTTTGTTCATAAAGTTTGTATTAAACTGTGTTGTGACAAGAATTAAATTTTGACCAAATGACTTTTGAAATACTAAGAATTAAGTGAAATGATATAGAAGAAAAAATTTCTTTTTAAACTTTGTTTCTTTTAAGATTGGAGACAAAAATTGTTCCAGTCATTCCAGCAGCAATACCCTGTCCAGTAATACATCCAGCAATAGCGATGAGAAGCACTTTGGCTCCGGAGACCTTATGGACCCTGAATTGCTTGGATTAACATATATTAAGGGGGCTTCTACTGACAGTGGAATTGATACAGCTCCCTGTATGTCAGCTCCTCTTATGACTCCTTTACACCTTGCTGGCAGCAGGGCTGGGGTCCATAGTCGGGCAGAGCAGTGGACTGAATCATCTGAAACCCCTGGGCCAGATGATGAGGCTGCTAAAATCTATGCTGTTCATAGCTATGCCTCTGCCATTTCCAGCAGTCATACGGCTGAAGGCAGTATTGGAGACCTCAGTGAAATATCCTCTCATTCCAGGTATGTGGTTCTGCACAAGTTATGTGATTAAATTATCAATTGGGGGAAGTAGCTTTTGTTTGTTGCATTTTTCTTTCCTTGAAAAGGTACTTAAGTTTAATTTTATATTTTCAAAACATGCGAGGAAGCTAAGAGAAATCTTCCTCCCCCTCTGTGCATCTCTTACAGAAAATCATCAATATAGGGTCCATGTGGCAATGATTGTGGGGAGCTATTTAAAAATCTAATCCAAATATCTTTTAATTTGGTATAAATAATATATTGAAGCACATTTAGCATCTTTTGGAGAACGTACAGTATTCATGCTGTTATGTCATCCCTATTGAAACTAATGGGCAACTTTAGAAAACATAGTAATCTACCCAATGCTCATTTCCAGTGTGAAATGAAGGTGCTTCTTATAGCACCCAGCTAGAACAGACAGATGTTTAGGATGGCTAGTTAGCTGGATAATAGCCATATTGGTTTTGAAATAGTGTTTTAGGTTTTTAGGTAATAAAGTGTTGAGCCTTTGGTTCAGTTAAGGCCAGTGTGGGCAGCAGTGTCAGAGCTGCATCAGAAGGTTTTTTTTTTTTTTTTTAGAGAGAAGACACCCTCCACTGTAGCCAAAATAAAATGATACTGTCATACTGGTATAATGAAAGATGTATAGTTCAAGTGTGTTCATTACATCCTAGATGGAGATAAAACAAGCATCTTTGGTAATTGGAGGTCTTCCTTTATTGTAGTTCTAGGTGAAGGCACATGATAGAATCTCCTTCCTCCTACTTGACAGGAAATAGTCATTCAATTTTTTCCAGTGTTATGTCCACAAGACAAATATTTATAGTCATATTGGTATAATTAAACCACAGTAATTAAACTGCTCCCTGTGTAGACACATTTATGCTAGAAAAAAGATGACATTTCTATATTGATTGAATTGCTTCCAAGTTAACCTAAAATGAACTTGGTGAACCAGGAGTTATGCTAGTGTAACTACAGCAGTTAAAATTCACCTCTTGAGGTTTTATCACTATAATATTTTTTTTAGGGAGGCAAGCCCCAACTCCTTTCAAAGTCTCACACCCCAATTCAGATATATCTTTAAAACCGCAAAATCCTTGGTTGTCAAGGAAACCACATTTATCAATGAATCATAGTTGTGGTTACTAAAATGGTTCTTTTGAATGGTTTTGAGATTTCATTTGAATTGAATCAGCCCAGGATAGATTTTTTTTTTTGGACCAGTAGGTTAAATGCCAGGTAATCATCACCATTTCTTACCAAGTGTTTGAAGGCTTCCCATAACTTTTCTGAGATGATCAGTCCATGCATTGTTTGTGAGTCCTGACAAGGTCACGGCACAGGCAAGATTTCTTGTCCACAAGTGTTAATTATACCTCCCTGTGTAGGGAGTTAATAAAGTTTGTAGATAAAGTACCCATAGAATTAAGTAGGTAAAGTATTTATTATTTATATATTATGTGGTATATTTTTAAATATTGGAATACATACAGTCTTCCTTCACTGCAGAAGAAAACTAAATTAGTAATCATCAACACAGCGTATTTACATTAATACTGTTGCACTTTTCATGTCAGTGCTTCCATTATTTCAAGTAATAGAAACAATGGTAACCATTTCCCCCCACCAAAAAAAAGTTAGTGTGCCATTCCCCAGTCTGATTAACTTTTTTTCCCATTAGCACTTGGTATACATACCTCTTTTGTGCAATACAACTGACAACGCACAGAGTTAAGGCTATAGCAATGAGATTGACTTGCATTGGAAACCTTCTCTGCCTGTTACTTACACATACTGAAGCTGCATTGCCTACTGTGTTCCTTAAATGAAATTGATGTGTTAAATGCCTGGTGAGTGTGTGCATTTGAGGTTTTGAATTTCTGATGGGTCTTGTTCTCTTCCTTTTTACTATAAATGGAATGCATGTATACTACGTCTGCTGTACAGCAAGTTGAGAGTGGACTCATACAGCTGGTTACCTTTGTCTCATAATTCCCATTTTCTGGGGACTTTGAAGTTGCTGCTTTTGAGTGTATGTTGAAAGGTTTTACTTGGTAATGTGTTCAATTATGAAGAGAGAATTGTTTGCACTTTTTCCTCTGATTTTTATCATTTTCAATGCAAACCAGTAGAGAAAAAAAGCAATAGGAACATTTCACATCCTTTCCCCCCTTTCTTTGTGCTGTGTATTGAATTAATTAGCCTCTTGAGGTTTTATAAGCATTCTCTTAAGTTGTAAAAGATTTGTATAGCAAGTAGAGATACAGAAACTAAGTAAGTTGCACACAATTTTACTCCTGAGAGATGCTTGCTTTATATACACTAGAACAGTACTTCTCCAAAAAAAATGAGAAGAAATCCCACTTGGATCTCAGTTCACAACAAAGATGTTGCTTCCACGAAATTCTAGTCTTTTTTTTTTTTTTTTAAACCCTCACATGCAGGTAACAAGAGGCAAGTGGTATTCTGATCAGCAAGACAGTTGTGGTGGCAGATCCCCTCAATATAATTCTCTATAACTGTTCAGACTTTGCCTATGGTATGTGTTCAGTGTCTCACATTGTGGGGCTCTGAACTGGTTTGATATGTTTGAGTATTACTAGTTTGAGCATTACTGTATGTTACAAATTTAAAATACACTTTTACTATTTAGTATCCAAACAAGGTAAAATTTAAGATGCAAATCTGCAGGTGAATAGAAAGCTATTTTCTGTATAATTATATGTCCCATATTAAAGCTGTGTTGTGTGCTCAATAAATAAAATTCAACACAGGAGGATGGTTAAGTGTCCAATTGGACACATTTGGCCTGATTCTGCTACCCTTTGCACACATTGAGGAATCCACCTGAGAAAACTCAGTGCTACACTGTGGTAGTAAACATTGCAGAATCCACCCTATTGTATGTAACAGAATCACAAGCTACAAAACCCATATGACACCTGCATTGCTTTGTCTTCTACAGCTGTGGTGTTGTCGGTCTTGCTCTTTTTTTATACTCATTGCACCCTTTGATTTACCAAATGCAGTCCTAGAATAATATAAAATGAGGATTGGAAGGGACCTCAGGAGCTCATCTAGTCCAACCCCCTGCTCAAAACAGGACCATGTCCAACTAGATCATCCCAAAGGGGTGGGTAGGCAACAGGGGGATCAAACCCATGGCCTCAGCATTATTAGCAATCAGGTTTGCTGTAGCTGAAACAGTTTCCTCTGACCCTCACTAGCTTTGTTGCCTTATCTTTCTGGGGAGTTGGTACCCTTAAGGTACTGACTGACATACCAGGGAGGAGGCAAGGTCCATTGACCAGAGATAGAAAGGTCTTTATATACTTTAGGTTTAATGCTATAACACACATATGGCAAAGTGTTCTCTTGTTTAAACTTTTAGGCTGAGTCTGACACACACATTGTGAATCTTGATGCCTGGTTCCTATCAGTTTTAGTGGGAAATCAGCTTTGAAATTCCTTCACTATTTTAAATCTCAACTGTAAGTGTTCTACATTGTCCCACATTAGTTTGCTTCATCTTTAGGCCTGGAGATTAGATAACAGAGGATTAGTTTCCTCCCATCTAACCTACAGAATCTCTTCCGTGTGAATTCATTGCTGATGAGATTCTGCATATTTTGTGAGGAGATTAGCCAAGGGAGCAGCTATTTACATAGCAAACCTGTCAGACTTCATGCTGTCACTTTTCAGTATCAACAGGCTGTTTGTATTCTTTTTATCCATTATGAAACTTAAAAAAAAGTGTTTAACATCCCCAAAAGCTCCATAATCCTGTTATTTTTTTTACTATTGCAGGGGAAGCCAAACTATTTTATTCTTTCCCTCTTGCTTCCAGTTGCCTAGAAGTAATGGCCCTGCTTTCTTGTCTGCACTGCCTAGCCACAGGGCATCAGCCCCTGTTTTGTGGCAGTGACCAGCTGTAGTTGGTGTTAATCAGACACTGCTATTCCAGAAATGGATCCAGATCTAACAAGACAGGAGCTGCAGGTGCTGGATACTGCTTCTAAAGCTTATAACCCAAATACTATCACCATGCTTCATTAGGCTGAAGCAAGAAAGTAGGCGGTAGCTAAGCAAAAAAGGAGTGGGAGGAGTAGAACTTTATTGTTCCATTTGTCTTTGAGGTCAGAAAAATAATCTCCAATAGAACATAATGTCTCCAGTGTCCAACTTAACACTTTATCTCAGTGTTGATCATTTTAAACCAGGGGTGGGCAATTGTTTTGGACAAAGGGTCACTTACTGAGTTTTGGCAAGCCAGTGAGGACCGCATGACGGCCAACCTAAGGCAGATTAATATTAATTTTCTAAATTTTTTAGGCACCCTGTGGGTCAGATTTTGCCCACCCCTGCTTTAAACTGAACTATGTGACCTATAACATTGATATAATTTACAAACAAATCACTCTTAGATTTTTTTTTTTTTTACAGTGGGCATTTTTATTTTTAAAGAAATATGTATTGAACAAATTATATCCATACCTTTGTACAGTCTCCTTTCATTCAATCTGGAAAATAACCCTAGACTGCTATTTTTGCTTCTATATTTGGTATTATGTTCTGGTGAATGAACATGGTATTATATTTAAATTTACAAGAAGTATTGTATATGATAGATTACAACACTTGAGAACAGGAATTCTGGTTTCCCAGTTTTGCAACCTATAAAGTATATATCTTTAGGTAGGCCATTTAGTTTGCCACTGCCTCAGTTGCTTCATTTCCAACATAAAGATGAGGTCCTCCTCATAAGAGATGCTTGCTTTAATTGAGTGTAAAGCACATAAGAGCTTTCAGAGAAAAGCATCATTAATGTCTGGCAAACCTATCGTTAATCATTTAAAAAAATATTCAAATCAAGAAAACTGTTTTCACTGAGTTGAAAGTTACTTCTATCTCTTATTTTTGAGCACTGTCAGGACAGCAGCCTATCTTTAGCTGACGTGCCCTGACAGAAGTAGTAAGAAGAGAACCATGGCAGCTTTCAGCAGTAAGGCAGTCATATTGGACCATATTAATTCCTGATGTGATTCTCAGCACTAATGGAATTACCTGAGGAATGAAATTATGTTCGGATTAGTGAGGAGCATTGTCCTTAATTCATCCTGGTTTGCCGTGGCATTCTGACAAGTTGACATTTACAAAAATTGTTCAACTTGTGAAGTCTTTCGGGGGGGGGGAGGGGTGTTCAGGCAGCAGAAAAGTGATTTAGCTATATATGAATGTTTGTATTTGGGAAAATTTTGTGTTGATAGTGCCGACTTCATTTTTGACTTGACAGAAAAATTAAAAGTGAATGACTCATCACTTATCTGGATCTAGTCATGTTTTTGTTTTTTTACCTTTTTAGTGGGTCCCACCATTCAGGAAGCCCTTCAGCACATTGCTCTAAAAAGAGTGGCTCTCTAGATACCTCCAAAGTCTACATTGTGCCGCAGAATAGTAGCCATCAGATTTCTGGGTCCATGTCCAAACCATACCACAGACAAGGAGCAGTGAGCAAATATGTCATTGGTTGGAAAAAGTCAGAAGGTAGCCCTACACCTGAAGAATCTGAAGTTGCTGAATGCCACGAGTAAGACTCTTATTTCTTCATATTGTGGGCAGAAGATTAAAGGACAGATATCCAGATTGGGTGGATAAAATTTGAACTGGGTCATTTGAGCCCAGTTTTCTTTCTTGCCCAGAGCAGGGGGTCAGACTAGAAGATCTGCAAGGTCCCTTCTGACCCTACATCTATGAATCTATGAAAATCCTAATTACTTGGAAAATGATAGTGAAGGATGTTTCCTGTTTTCATTTTTGTTTGAAATGTTTGACCTTCTCCACACTCCTCCCCTTTCCCTCATGTACCAAATCTTTCTGCAAGTAAAAGAAAATGTTTGGTTATTGAAGATCATTTAGCTTCGACTTTGTCTTCCTTTCCTCCTTTTTTTTGCTCCTCTCAACTTTTCCTTAGTGCCACAAAATAGAGGGAAAGATGTAACATGGTGAGTTTTGCCAGAAGTTATAGTTCTGTCAAACAAAATGAAAACAAACCTCATGTCCTTCCTAGAAGAGAATGAGTTAGACATTGATTATTCAGGTCTAGAGAATCTGTAAGTACTTTCCCAGGTAAGCATATTAACAGATGCATAATGTTGCCCTTCGACATCTTTGTTGCCCTAAAGAATGCATTGCATCTATTAATATGCTGGAAAGGAGATATGTGGCCAATAATTTAGGGATGTTTAAGGCCACATAATAGAGGAAGAAATGCTTCCTGTTGGATAGATTTAGTTGCTTCTTAGAATTCTTCTCTAGGCTCCTGCTTTTCTTTGGGTAGGTGAGGCTTCCTGGTTAGCAATCTGATCTTCAGTGTGGGACAGCCAGAGTTCAAGGTCAACTTGGTCTGTCCATTTCTGAGCAGATAATCCCAGGCAGACTCAGGACTTGAACCTAGGTCTCCCACCTTCAATCAAACAAACAAACCCAGCATGTTTCAGCACAATGAATATTTGACAAAAAATTCTGTGCCTTTATAATGGACAGCTGTGTTTTCCTGCCTGGCACAGGGTTTACTTTTCCTCTTAAAGGCAAAAACCCGGGTTCCAGATGTGGTATAGTTCCTCAACTGTTATGGCAGGTTCATTCGTCCCATAAGCCCCTGCATTATCATCTTCTGAGATTTATTTTTCCCACTGTTTAGGATTGAAAATATAATGAAACAAAATTGCCTAATTAAGCATTGCCTTTGGACTAAAAAGACAGCAACTTCGAAGACAGTCTATGATGACGAGTTCCATCTCAAGAGAGTGAACCAAAGATGGCAATGCTGCACATATCAAACCAGTCTCATACAATAGGGCATTCCTCACTGCCTTGTTTTTAGGAAAGCTTTCTGTATTGCAGGGTGGGGGTGGTAGTTAAGCAGAACTAATTATTTTGAAATGAAATCACATCTCCAGTTAATAATGGAGATGAAAATCAGATCTTTTGCTGAAGGTTGTGCTACTACAGGACATAGTTCATTGAGAATTACAACTTGCCATAGCAAAGCCTGTTTCGTCTCAGCTGAGGATACAATCACTGATTATGCTGTACTTGGCAGCAAGTAATTGGCTTCAAATGCATGCACTGTGTTTTGGGGAATTTCTACTTCCTCAGATTGCATTTTCAGAGTAAACCTTTTAAGATCATCTTCCTCCTTTCTTGCTGGAAGGGTATTGAAAGACAGTAATCCAGTTTGACAGTCTTTTGTTGAATGTAAATACATTTTTGTATGGTGATAATTAAAGACGACAGCTGCTTTATTTATCCAAACAGCTTTGTGAAATTGCTTATAATAAAACACACTTGGCACATGGCAGAATTGATTACAAATAAACTTCAGGCATTACCAATGATGACCGTGATAATTTTGTCAAATTGTGATGCTGGGTACAGCTTCACACCACAGGATATTGATTTTCTTATTTGCTTGGGAAGTACAAGTTAAAATAGTTTGATCTGTGATGAATTATTGAAAGTGTTGATCCAAGTATAAACAAAACAATAGGAAAGAGTAGTGTGCAAAAAAAGAGCAAGAGAGAAATGCAGGCTTTTTGAGAAACATGCTATATCTTTGTTGGGAATTCAGGTATTTTTGAATAATTTAAGAATCTCATCTTGAAATTTTAACTGCTTCATAAATTTAAAATGATTTGGGGAGATGGTAACAGTGCACTTGGCAAAGAAATAGTCATATAAGTGTTCAGTTTCTATTGATGGGTCTTGCAAATCCTGGCCCAATATTGCATTATCATTCTAATATACCCATTGTTTTAGCAGAGTGTATGCAGATGTTGATGCTGTGGTTGCCTCAAGTCAGACTTGTGTGAGGAGTACAGTTCCTGAAAGCCAGCAAGTCTTGTCCAAAGAAGATTTTCTGAAGTTGATGCTGCCAGACATTGTCTCTGTGGAAGAGGGTAGAAGAAAGGTTAGCTACTCTTTCTGGTTCTGCACCTATCAGAGGCAATTACCTAAAAGTCATGTACTTGTATGTTTTAAATGGATTTAGATTAGAAAAAAATCATTCTGTGTAAACCAAGCATATTAGATTAGGATTTATGAGTGTTTGTAGTAATTCCCATAATTCATATCCTCTAGAACTGAAATGATATCTAAGTTTGGTGAATTTGCATTAAATTCAGTGTTTATTTAAACAAGCATGTACACACATTTTCAAGTTGAGCTAGCTAATTGCAAGTTGAAAGAATGATGGGAACATGTTCAAAACCAGGTGCCTTAAGTAGGCTTCCAACCCCAAATAAGTGGCATCCAAATAAAAGTAGTCTGTTCCCACCCACTCCTCTTTCTTCTTCCCCACCCCCACTCCTCCCAGTGATGCTCAGCACAGTAATTTCCATTTGAAGCCTGGATCACAGTTCCTATACAGAGATCATTTGTAAGTGATTAGTAGGAAAGACCTCTGTTTCTGCTTCTGATGGATAATACTGAACTGATTTTTGTCATGCAGAGACAGAGTTCCGTATATTAAAAAGTCTATTAAAGTACTGGTACCAAACTTGTATGGTCAGCAATCCCTCAAGTCAAGGATGATCACTCTTGCGAATCAAGTAGAGGGTTTTAAATGAGTCCATTGATGGCTAAGAAGGCTGATCGTAGAGCCGCAAGCTCTCTGGAAGACACCACAGGTGGTGGTCTTCTTTCCTGTTTCTTCCATTTCTGCCTCCAGGGCAAAATGTTTTTTCTCAAAGTAAGATGTACGTTCTCACTCAAATTATCACCATGTAGCCCTGTCCCAGGCTACTTTTTTCCCAATTTGTGGTGACAACGCCACACTTTCTAATGTTCACTTTGAGAGTCTCTTTTGAAGCGTTTCTCTGGCCCCTGCATGTCCTTTGTCCTTAGCTGAGTTGGGAGTATAGCTGTTCGGTAACATTTGGTAAATGTGCATCGGGCACGTGCGCACAGTGTCCTGTCCACCACAGCTGATACTGAATAATCAATGAATGCTTACATACTGGTGGTGTTGGTGTCAATAAGGACACTGACATTTATGTGATAATTATCCCATTTTATGCCAGGAATCTTGCGGAGGTGGCAGCAGTGAAGGCATTCCAGGTTTTTCAGGTCATCTGTGTAGGTCACCCAAATTTCACAACTGTAGACAGTAGTTGGGAATACCACAGTCTTATATAATAGGAGCCTTATTCATGTCCTGATGTGATCATTGAACACACAATAATTCAGTCTTCTGAAGGTAGAGCTGGCATATTGGATCCTGTACTGTATCTCCTCATCTCCGTTGATCACCTTTGAAAGATGGCTGTCAAAGTATGAAAAATGTTTGGCATTGTCTAGCTCCGGTCCATCAATGAGGATCCTTTGCCCAGGGAATTTATTGGCCTGGAGCAGGCTGGTGAAGCACCTTGTTTATTTCCAATGTTAAGGGTCAGTCTCAGGCACTGGTATGCTTGAGAGAAGCAGTTAAGAGCTGTTTGTAGATCCTCCTCCTTTTGTGCAATGACAGCATGGTCATTGGCATACTGAAGTTCCACAATCAAAGCTGAAGTAACTTTGGTTTTGGCACAGAGGCGGGAGAGATCGAAAAGATTCCTGTCTATCCTGTACTCAGTGCCTATGTCATGTGGTAGACAGTCACAGATGAGTGTCTTAATGACTGCAAGAAAAATGAAAAACAAAATTGGTGCAATCGCACAACCCTGCTTGATGTCAATTTGAATAGCAAATGCCTTCCTAAGCAGAGCTACTGCATAGGATGGAGGTAGTCATGTGGTCATGAAGGAGTCTTAGGGTAGTGATACATTTCCTTGGGCAGCCAGACTTCCACAACATCTTCCATAGAGCCTCATGGTTGGTCAAATCAGTAAAGGCTATATACAATTCCTGGTACGGTATTGTTCTTGGTATTTTTCCTGGATCTGCTGGGCTGCAAAAATCATGTCTATGGTGTCTCTTGATGGTCTGAAGCTGCATTGAGACTCAGGAGGGAATTTCTCAGCAAGAGAAACATGTTTTTCCCACCAATGGTGGGGTGGGGGGTTACTTTTTTTTTTCTACATACAAAAAAATTTTTTTTTTTTTTTTTTTTTTTTTTTTTTTTTTTTTTTTTTTAAATGATAACAATATTGGCATTCCTTAGCTCAGTGGGAATTCCGTTAGAGTTTCAGATTTTGATAAACCATGTATGGAACTTGTTGGTCATAGTTTCCCCACAAACTTTAAAGACTTCAGCTGGAATGCCATCAGAGCCAAATGCTTTGTTGTTTTTCATCTCTTATTGCCTGGTGGACTTCTTCAGAGGTTGGCGAACTGGAAAGTACTTCTCTTACTGGATGCTGCAAGATGGATTCATTGGTTTTGTTAGTCGCCGTTGACTCTCAGTTCAGGAGCTTTTGGTAATGCTCCTTCCAGTGGTTTTTGATGGATTTATATTTGAGGAGTGTACTGCCATCTTCAGTTCTAAGTGGAGTGAGTCTGTAAGCGTTTTGCCCAGCCTTGCAACAGCCTTGATTGCACTGAAGAAGCTCTGTATGTCATGATTATCAACAAATTATTGGATTTCTTTTGTCATCTCTTCCCACTATTTGTTTTTGATTTTTCTCAAATCTTCCTCTGGCCTTCAGCTTTAAGCCGTCGGAGAGTTTCCTGTTTCCGACTGGACATTAGGATGGTTTTGCCAGTCACCAAAAGCTTTTCTCTTCTGATTGAGAAGGGCTTTGATTTCAGCATTGTTTTTGTCAAACCAGTCCTGATGGCATTGTGTGATTTAAAGGCAGTTGATTTTGTGGAAGCCTCATGGATGGTTTCCTTTAGCTCTTGCCACCTTCCTAAACCCAAGTATTATTATTTTAATCCTAAATTTGGTGAGTTTCTTGCTGAGATGTGTTTGGAGGGCATTGCGATGTCTAGGGGTCTGAAGGCATGTGATGTAGTACTGTCTTTTAGTTGCTTTGTCTCGCTAAGTGAAGATCAGTCTAACAGTAATTGGCTCCTCTCATAACACACATGAAAGTTGTTTAGATCATGCCCTCTTATGATAATGTAGTCGAGGAGATGCCAAAGTATTGAGCGGGAGTTTTACCATTTTGTTTTGTACCTGTCGTTTTGTCTAAAGAAAGTGTGAATAACAACAAGGTCATGCTCTGCACATTTACTGAGCAAGAGAATGCTGTTTGAATTGACCTTACCCACTTCTTTCTTCTCAGTGGTGTTCCTCTGCATTTTAAACTCCCAGCCGACTCTCACATTGAAATCTTCAAGAAGGATGATATTCTCTTTTGGGATGATAGTCAGAATTTCATCAATGTCAGCATAAAACAGCTCTTTCTGTTCTTCCTTGGCATTGAATGTTGGGGCATATGCACTGATGACGGTAGCAACGGAACTGTTTGTCAGTTGGAGGCAGTCGTGAAGCACTCGCTAATGCCAACAGGGAATTTGATCGTTCGGCTGACAATCTGGGTCCTGCTGGCAAAAAAACAAGTGCTGTGTATTTGCCTGTTATTTACAGGTTTCCCTTTTCAGAAGAACATATAGCCACCCCTCTCATCCCTCAGATGGCCTTCATCTGGTCTCTCTCAGTATTGTATTGTGAAATGTATCAGGCATTCAGGTCTGTTACTGCTTTGGGTCATCTAGTAGGGTTCATACATTCCAGAATACAAAGGACATTTTTGTGTTTTGACCACAATTTGAATGATCCCCCTGGAAGTGGCTATCCAGTTGGGTAAAATAAGGTGGGAAAGCCTATTTTTGGGGTACCTTTTCTAGCCCCCTCCCTATGTGGGGTAAGCAGATGGTATCCTAAAATTAATTGTTCTGTCACAATCGCAGCTGCTGAATCCTCCTCCTGTCCCATTCCAAGGGGCAAGCAACCAACATGTGACCACTGCCTGCGTGTGGATCTGTGACTAGGGACTCCTGGCTTGCACTCTGTCTGTCTGCATCACCACTCATCCATCACTGCAGAACTTTGTAGAGGTTATAGGTATTGGTGATTGGTTGTTGTGGTAGATGTTGGATCCAGTGGGAAAAGCCTGCATGAGACTTGTTCTACATGAAGAGGTTGTTGTGGATCAGCAACCACACAGATCTTGGCAGAGGAGAAACCTCTATCTAGTAGCAGAGAGATCCAAGATGACTGGGGTTAATCTTTAACTGCAGCTTTCATCCACCTTTGCAGCTGTTGAGAAGTATGCTTTCTTCATCTGCCTGCCCCACCATTGAGGTCTTTGTTGTGTTGTTATATTGTGTTGCCTTCATCTACCTCTCCTTTGACCTTACCACCATGGGTGAACCTACGAGGAGTACAAGATTCCTGCTGATGTTGCTATTAGAATCATCAGTACATGCACGCCTCTCCACCCAGCAAGGTGGCAGTCCATGAAGAGGAGCAAACTTGCACAGTATGTTGCTCAAACAACAAGTACGAGTCATACTGCGTTCTTTGCCCAATACAAAATAACACCCAAGGCAACTTAATTACTTGAAAAATTACATTTAATTAGATATTAGCTTAAGGCTATTTTAATCCACCAAATATGTGCTAAAAAATATATTCATCATGTATATAAAAAAGTAACATATGGGAATCCCGTAAGTGCTGAATTTAATTTAGGAGTTTGATTGTTTATTTTGACACATGTATTAAACTAAATATGTATGTTGTGCATTTGAAAGCTTGGGAATTTATAGCTTAGAATTGTTTATTATATTTGTTCTTGCTACAATGAAGCATTGTTACTATACACAATAATGAGATCTTTGTTATGATTGTAAGAGGAGCCTATTTCTAGTCAAATGCATAGAGAATCTGTAAATCACTACATTATTTTGCTATATACGTTCTGATTCAGGAAGCATTTAAGCATATGCTTAAATCCATCCCTCCTTAGGACAGCGCTTAAACATATTCACAGCTAAGCACATGTTCAATGCTGTCCTCAAGACGGATGTTTTCCTGAATTGGAACCTTAATGTATATTAAACTAGTTTGTATAAAGGATATTTCCCTTTGTGTGATTGTTATGTTTCTACAACAGATGGATACTTGTAAAAGGAATAAATGGAAACATTCAATGTGGATATTTTTAACTCTTGTCCTGCACTTGTGATTTTGAAAAGCCACAGCTTCCATACATACTTGACATTTATCCAGTAGTGGAAGTGTGCAGACTACAGCTATTTCTAAGGAAAGTAGATCAGGATGTTGAATTGCTATGTGTAAGGAATAGCCCAACAAAATCATTTACACAAATAACTTACTTTAAGACTTTAACAGTAACTATTTTTGTAGCTGAGAGAAATGAGTCGTGAAGCAAACTGGGCCAGTTTGATCCAGCTTGGATAATTGCATCTAATTTTACTTTATGGTGTTTTAACCAACGTTATAAAATAGATAAACTGTTATCACAGTACTCTATCGTTTTCTTTAAGCCTACCATATTTCTTGGTATCTAGAGAGGTGTATTGTACTAAATCTGTTTTATTGTTATATGAATTAGATAGCTCCTCACATAGAGTTGATCAGTTCAGAATGGATTGGTATTGAAATATAGTCATTTCAAATTAAAATCAAGCAGTGCCATGTATGGTCTTGAATAAATGTTGCCAGAGACTGCAGCCTTATAAATATTTCTGGAAGCCATTACTGTCATAGGGTTATAGAGGTTTCATTTAACATTGTGGAATTAATAAAATGTTACAGTATCTAATTAATTCATGGTGAAGCATTCCAAAATATCAAGAGGAAATATAGAAGTCCAATTCAATAACTTCACTGACTCTCCAGTAGAAGTGATGTGAGGGACCTAATATCTGATCTTCCATTACTAGTTGAAAAATTCAAAAATGATATGCTGTTTGCCTAGAGAAATACTAGTAAGAGCTATCATGATGGTATCTGAAATGGAAAAAAAACATTTAATATTTTCATTCCTTTACTTATTTACCTCTCTCAAATATTTTAATATTTAGTTTTCATTTTACGGGAATCTGTCTCCAAGGAG
Organism: Caiman crocodilus; assembly: GCA_030014935.1. NCBI lineage: Eukaryota > Metazoa > Chordata > Crocodylia > Alligatoridae > Caiman > Caiman crocodilus. The sequence goes on along the minus strand of JAGPOW010003648.1, from coordinate 31,811,954 downwards.
AACACTTTATCGCACCCTTTCTGATGAGAGCATCTGTAGTAATCGGAGAGGATCATCTTATGCTAGCTCACGGAGTTCAATGCTAGATCAAGCCTTGCCAAATGACATTTTGTTCAGCACCACCCCACCGTATCACAGCACACTGCCTCCCAGAATGAGTCTGACTCCTGGAATGGGAAATCTGAGAAGTAAGTAATGGGTTGTGCTATGCAAATTTTGGGTGGCTGTTTCTGAATTCAAATTAATTTCTTGAATGTTCCATTAAATGTTACTTTTAATGGCAAGTTGTAAAGTGCCAAAAGGATTGTGTGCTAAAGAGTCCAATAAATATTAAATTTAGCCAAAAATACATTTTTATACTTTAATTAAAGAATTACAATTAACATTTTTTATCAGCTTTGAAGGGGTGTTTATATATATTTTACCAGATATGTTCTTTCTGAAAAATCTAGGACCTGAGACTGCTTCCTTCTGATTTTACTCCATTGACTGGCCTCATTAAAGAAACACTGACTTGTTTTGTTTCATAAGATATTCTTTTATTTCCCTATTTTTTATTTTTTTTATTAAAACTACTAAATTATATATATTAAATGACTGTAATCAATTTCATTTTTAAATTTGTGATGAAGCTGACCCACTTACCTTTGTGGTAATATCTTAACTTACAGTGCAGTCATGACCCTTACCTGTCTTTCAAGATTGAATCTAGTAACATTTCTTTACATGACAATAAATGATTTACTAAATGGTTATCATTTGTAGTAGCAAGAAATATTGACAATAAATTAAATTAAGTCTCCTTTCTATATTGAATGAGATCTTATTGTTCAGTTATATCCCATCAATAAAGATGGAAGATTGGGACTTCATGAGATCCTTTAGTCCAGCCCCATGCTTAAGGTAGGATTATCCCTGACTAGACTACCCTAGCCCAAGTGTTTGTCTAACCTGATTTTGAAAACTCCCAAAGATGGCGATTCCCCAATTTTACTAAGTAGCATGTTTTGGTGCTTAACCACAGAAAGTTCCTTCTAAATCTGCAACCTAAATTTCCCTTGCTGGAGCTTGAGGCCATTTCTCGATAGTCCTGTTCCCTTTAGCCACATGGGAAAGGCCATCTCTATACTCTGTGTTCCTTTAATTGTTTGAAGACTGTTATCAAATCCCCTCTGTCTTCCCTTCTTCAGACTAAATCACTCTAGTTCTTTCAGCCTTTCCTCATAAGTCGTATCCCTGAGGCCTTGAATAATTTTTGTTGCTCTATGGTGGACTTTTTCCAAACTGTCCACATATATTTCTTGAAGTTTGGGGTCCAAAATTGGACACTGTACTGGCAACATAATCCATGATCCAGAGATCTCACCAGTGCCTGAGAGAGGAAGAATCACTTCCCTTGATTTGTAAGTGAGACTCCTGTTAATACAGCCCAGTATACGGTTGGCATTTTTTTGAAACAAGAGCATACTGCTAGCTCATATTTGGCTTGGGTCTACTGTAATTCCCAGGGCTTTCTTTGCAGTACTTCAACCTAACTAGTCATTTTCCCAGTCCATATTTGCTCGTGCTGTTATTCCATCCCAAGTGCAGGACTTTGCACTTTATCCTTGTTGAATCTCACATGATTGATTGCAGACCACTTCTTCAGTTTATCCAGGTCATTCCGGATCCTATCCCTGTCCTGTGAAGTGTGTGCAACTCTACCCAACTTGTTGCTTAGCAAACCTGTGAACATGCACTCAATCCCATCATCCAAGTCATTCATGAAGAGATTAATGAATACCAGACCACTGGGGAACCCCACTTGATGCCTAGAGTAGATATTGACCCATTGATGACTATAATGATCCACCTTGTTATGTATCCACCTCACTGTACTTTCATACTTCAAAATAATAAAATTATTTCAAAATAATAAAGTAAATATTCAACTGGAAAACAAATGTTATTGCACAATATGGCCAGAGTTTTTAGACTTGCTACCTACAGGAAGGTTCCTAAATCTCTCCTTAAATAAATAATGAAAGTAAATTGATTTTTGATAATAAATATTTGAGATCCCAGCAACCTCAGCTGAATTATAGGAAGAACTTTACTGAAAAGCAAGCTATTTTGGTGTGGGTGCCCATAATTAATCATGAATAGCATTTTTCAAAAAACACTTAATTGGCTTAAGAGCACAGGCCCCATTGAAGAAGATTTCACAGACATTAGGGCTGGAAGGAACCTTGAAAGATCATCAAGTCCAGCCCCCTGCCCCAGGGGTCAAAGGATTCCAGCAACATAACGGTTGAAATGTTTCTTAAGTGTCCAGAGCAGATGCCTGAACCACATCTAGAGGGAGTTTATTCCTGGCCTCAGGGGCTCAGACAGGAAACAAGCTTTTCCTTATGTTCAGCCTGAAATGGTCTTGGAAAAATTTGTGGCTTTGTCATCCCTTGGGGCACTGGTGAACAGCCATTCCCCCAGATCCTGATGCACACCCCTCATGTACTTATAGGTTGCCACCAAGTCACCCCTGAACCTGTGCTTTTTCAGGTTGAAGTCTCATGGCTTTCAGCCTCTCATAAGGCCTGTTCTCTAGCCCTCTGATCATATGCATGGCTCTCCTCTGGACTCTCTCAAACTTCTCCACATCCTTCTTGAATTGTGGGGCCCAGAATTGGATGCAGTACTCCAGCTGCGGCCCCACTGAGGCCAAGTACTGTGGGAGGTTGACCTCCTGAGATTTACTTGAGAAGCATCTATGGATGCAAGCCAGTTTTTTGTTCGCTTTACCAGCTGCAACATCACATTGGTGGTTCAAGTTCATCTTGTGGTCAGTCATGAGCGCCAAGTCTCTTTCGGTTGTGGTGCTAGTGAGCGTAGCACTGCCAAGCCTATAAAAGTGATGCAGGTTCTCTGCGCCCCCCACCTCCCAAGGTGGAGTACCTTACATTTTTGGGTAGGCCAGTAACTTTTATTTAAGTAAAAAAAAGTCAAACTTGTTGTTTGAGCATTCCCTTCAATAGATTTAACTATTGTATCATTAGTGTCATAATAGCTTGTGAAATACTCAGCTTTGGGATTTGTTTACCATATTCCTGTCAATAATCACAGACAATCCCCTTGCTTTTCCCATGTCTTTTTTAAGGCTAATATGAAATTGCCACAGAAGTCCTGGCTTTGAATGAACCAATTAAGTGTCCCAGTTGTAACAGTTGCCCAACAAGTTAGGCCTGAAAGTCCTTCCTGACTCCTGTTAGGCAGTCAGCATGACCTGATGCATATGTGCCACCAGGTCATCAAGCATCATGTTGATGCTTGGGTATTTTCTGTGTACCTTCCTATGCTCTTCTCACTGTGTTCAAAATAATTTTTTGAGGCAGGCATTTCACCTTTGCCAAGAACATCCTACTGAATTTCCAGGCTTGGTGCCCTCCTTCTGTCCAAGCCTTCCAAGTATCTTAATTTCATTCCTGTTGTAGACTGCTAAACCAGCTATTTGACCCACAGACCCTTAGGAAGTATTAATAAGCATTATGATTTCATTCAAGCAGACCATGTCAGGGTATGTCCGTTACTGCTCAATGTGATCCAGTCTAGAGATTTGCATCAGCTGTAAGTGAACCAGCCCAGGTACCAGAAACATTATATCTACACCAGCATGTAGCCCTGCATAAGACTAATTTCCCAGGCTTCTCAGCAGGGTAAAACACCCTTTGAAGAACTCAATGTTCCTATAAATGAGCTTGCACAGGTCCCTAAAGCAGTCTAAGTAGCTTGTATGGAGTATAGACATACCCTGTTCTGTCAAATTTATGTATTGAAATGAGAGCTTAGGACTGAAGTGAACTTTTGTGGTAGTTCATATTAAGGTCTTTTGTTGGGGGTTGGTGGAAAGGGGGATCTGTTTTCAGCTACTGCAGCTTTATATGGAGTGTGCTTTGGACCTGATGAATCCATCCACCAGCTCATGCAATCATTCATACACACAAGGATTGGATCAGTTGTAAGTATTTATAGGCTGACAACTTGCTATCTTCCACCATGCTGCATTTAAAGGCCCTGAGTGTTTTGCGCTAAGATTGAATCCTTTTGGAAGGGATGGATCTGTTGGTTCCTTTACCCCTGCTCCATGGACCTAATAAGCAAAATCCTACTCACCCCATGTAAATCAAGCCTTGCACATAAGAAATGTAGTCTGTGCAGCATAAGGAAGGCACTGGAATCTTCACTTATTCTCCCTTAGGACCATGAAGGCTTTGTCATGTGTTAGGGACAGCAAGGACCTCTGAGCTCTAGGGTTTGTGACAACACAGCAGCTGCAACTCTGAGCATTGCAAAGCTAGTCAACTGGTAAAACTATATTTTGTTTTATACTATATGTCCCCATCTAAGACATGCACCTTGTTTTTTGAGACACAGAATATGCATAGAAGGAAAGGAGATACTTCTAGAGTCATGGCCTAGTGTTTGCTTTTTCATGGAGAGGCTGTCATAAGATGACTGCTAGCTTATCTCTCTGCCAAGAGACTGAGAATAACCATTTCACAACCAACACTGGATTCTGCTCCTTCTGCTTGTTTGCTAAGAGGAAAACTGGTAGCCATTTTGGAACATGACATCTTTATGCTTCTATTCTGGTGAAGTAAATAAGCTTCCCTACTTACAACACACACATCCATTGTAGAGGACTGATTTTGGGGGGAAAGGTGCATGTGAGTAAATATGGTATGCCCACGCAACTGCATTTCATAGAGGAAGTTTTGCTTCTGCCTCATTTGAAATGTTGGAGGGCTTTGGAATGAAGTTTATTAAAGCTTGAAGCTGTCCCAATGGATCTCATTGCTTTCATGGGTAAATCTGGAATTGTAAAAGCAGGTGGTAGCTTCTCATGTAGGAACCAGTGGAGTTTCACAACACTTCTGAAAGGTACATGAAGGAAAATACACTGACAGGAAATGTATCTTTTTTTTTTTATTTCTTTTGTGGGGGGAGGGGAATTATGTAAGTTTTAAAGGGCTTTGAGGAAGCATGAGACAGTGTTCTATGATACTTATAGTCCTTAGTCCAGTTAGGTAATCCACCAAATCCTTCACTTGGTAGTCCTGAGGAAAATCAGTTTTTTAAACTAGGAAAATCCTTGTGGGTGGTTTTGCTAATATAGTTTTATCTGAGCTGATGAAAGCTACTCTCTTGTCACTTTCTTACCTTTGCTAATACAAATTTCTATCTGGAAAGCCACTTTTCAAGTTGCAGTGATTTCCTCTTTCATACTGATGAGCTTCACATTCTTTTAACAGTTCATTTTAAACTAACCCCTCCAAAGAGAAATAGGGTAGAAAGGAAGGTAAAGATGATGATTGGTGATTGAGTAGAGCTCTAGTCATTCTGCCAGCGTTCTTTTCCACTTTCACTTACCCCTCTGGTGAAATTCTTCTCTATAAACTTAGTATTAAAAAACTCTTGGGCTTTTATGGAGACAACTAGAGCACAAGGAAAATCTACCCACAGGCTGTTTCATTTGAAACTAACTCAAAAGATTTTGTTGCTTGCAAGGAAATGGTCTAGCATGGCTGTCTTACTGTGTTTCTGTTGTGTCAGGCATATAGCTTGTAGGTTTTGTCAAGGTCTATTTTTGGTGTAAAGGTATGTCTGCAATGGTACTAAACCTCTAATGTATTATCTTGGAGATTTGTAAGGCAAACTGAGTATGCTGAGACTGTACATAGTTGCTCATATTTAGTCTGTTATAGAACCTCTTTCTAGGATACCCTTCCCTTCCCCTTCTCCCCTCCCCCCTCCGGTCTTTTTTTGCTTTAAGTATGGGAAGGGACCTGTAAATGTGAGAGTGAAAGGATCGTGTTTAACATCAGGGGAGAAAGGCACGTCTGAGACGATGCTAGGAGCTTATCGACTGATTAGTGTTAAATGCCAAATTGAAAGCACAAATGGAATAGTGCTAGTATGAGTATAGTGACTATCCACAGAAGATGTTAACCTCATGAAATCCATAACCAGCTGTGGAAAAAGGTCAAAATTTACTGTAATGAGGTGCATGGCTCAGGTACAGAAGCCAAACTGCAGGTGGTTAGAGAAGGGAGTCTGTCTACCTAGGACCCTGGGGTCAGATGGCAAGGCTGATTGACTGGCCCTAGGGGGGAGTTAAAAGCTCCTTGGGAAGGTATCAAGGGAGAAAGGAGGCTGGTATGCTGAGGAACCAGGACCAAGCCTGGATTGCTTCTCTGGAGGTCTTAGGAAAGACTAGAGGGTTTGCTTTTTGTTTACTATTTGTCCATTTCTTATGTGATTGCTTACTTTATTTGTTGTGGGGAGAAGTATTCCCTGGTGAAATAAATGGCCTAAAACTGAAAGCTGACTGGACTTTGAGGAAACTTGCTGTGGACTTTGGTCTAATGGAAGGACTACCTGCTATATTCACTCTGAGTAACAAGAATTGTATTTAGAGGTAATTAACCATATTAATCTGAAGTCAAGCAGAAGGCAGGGACGAGATGCACTTAATAGATTAATTGAATCAAAGATACATAAGCTTTTGTGAGCAAAAGCTGTCTTGCTACAGTAGATTATTGCTCCAGTTTCTGGTGGACTCTGAGAGACATTCAGGCCAGAACCATGATCCAGGAAATTAAGTTGCATTTTGCAAGGTCTAGCTCATTTGTCACATTATGCTCAGACATTGTACACCAGTATACCACTGCAGATTTCAAGTGATTCATCACCATATGGAAATTTGGGAATAAAGGGGTGTTTATAGACTTACTCCGGGAGTGAAGGTGGGTGGAGGGAACGTGCTTTAATTAGATCTACTCCAAGAGCCACTCTATTTCAAGTGCCCAGAGTGTCACATGTATCAGTATTCATGTGCTAAAAAATGGCGGTGGTTAACTAAAGCTCATTGAATGCTGATTCATATGATGCTGGAGCATGGTACTTATCATGTTCAAGTAGTCGATCAATTGAATCTGCTCAGATGTGCTGTAATTACAGTGCATTAGAGCAACCTCGCTGCCTATCTATAGGTGCCTAAGGTGTTATCCCTGAGATGCACAGAGAAACAGTACATCAGTAAAGACATCCAGGAGACCAGTGGCAAAACCAAAATAGAAAAAGAAGGATTCCTACTTCGCACTGGTGGAAAATAGCGGTAGGCCATCTCAGAGGATAAACAGCAGACTATAGCACTGGGCCAGATAGGCTGGAACCTTCTGCTTCTCATAGTTGGGTGGGTCAGAAACTGGCTGACGGGGCGCTCCCAGAGAGTGGTGGTGGATGGGTCGTACTCGACCTGGAGAGATGTGAGCAGCGGGTTTCCCCAGGGCTCAGTGCTTGGGCCTGCGCTGTTCAACATCTTCGTTGCTGACTTGGATGAGGGGGTGGAAAGCAAGCTATCCAAGTTTGCTGATGACCCCAAACTGTGGGCTGAGGTGGGGACACCAGAGGAGAGGGGGAAGCTGCAGCGGAATCTGGGCTGACTGCAATAAGTGGGTGGACAGGAACAGGATGGGATTCAACGTGGACAAGTTCAGGGTAATACATCTGGGGAGAAGCAACCCCCAGCACACATACTGGCTGGGAAGCTCCCCCCTTGCTAGCACGGTGGAGGAACAGGATCTTGGCGTCATTGTTGATGCCAAGATGAACATGAGACGCCAGTGTCAGACGGTGGTTGGGAAGACCAACCGAACCCTTGCGTGCATTCAATGATCCGTTACGAGCCGGTCCAAGGCGGTGATTCTCCCCCTTTATATGGCGTTGGTCAGGCTGCAGGTGGAGTACTGTGTCCAGTTCTGGACGCCACGCTTCAAGAGGGATGTGGACGGCCTCGAGAGGGTCCAGAGGAGGGCCACTAGATTGATATGCGGGCAGCAGGATAGGCCTTATGAGGAGCGTCTGAGG
>JAGPOW010003648.1:31748653-31803952 GCA_030014935.1 Caiman crocodilus | reverse complement strand
GGAAGTTGTTCTTGCTCCTACCTGGGGCGTCTTTAAGAGTAGATTAGATAGGTACTTGGCTGGGGTCCTGTGACCCTGGCACTCGTTCCTGCCATTGGCAGGGGGTCAGACAAGATGGCTTGCTTTAGGCCCCTTCTGACCCTAGGCACTATGATAGAACTATAGAGTTGGAAGGCCTTCAAGGATCATCTGTTCCAAACTGAACGAGATATAATAACTTATGAGCACACCTGGGTTTTATAAAACCATGATACTGTTTTTTTACTAACGAGTCAAATGTTCACAACCAGACAAGAAACAATACCTGCATAATAAGGCTTTCCACCGTCTCAGTGGCCGGGGCTACATGCCACACAAAGGCTACAGGCCAGAGACTGGGAAGGCTACAGTCTCAGCAGCGCAGCTACCTCCCTTACCACACATTCATCATAAATACCCTGGACCTCTCTGGTGCCGCACTCACAGCATGGGAATGCTGACTTTCCATCTGTGCACTCTGCACTCTCCTCTCTGCTTCTGCACTCTCCTCTCTGCTACTCTATGCAGCACTGGTAGCCCAGCTCCAGCACACCTCCCACCAAATGTTCAGTACAATTAACCCAGCCCCCACATGGCAACACATGCAAAAGCAGCACCCCATTCCCCTTCTATTGTGCTGTCCCATTCCCAGGATTAGGGCTGGAAGCGAAAGCTGAGGAGGGAAGTGAAGTTCAGAGACTCCAGCCATCACAGCATCAAAAGCAATGAGGAGAGCAGCAGCCAAGCTGGAGCCCATTGGCCACATGTTGATCCCTTGTATGTTGTGGGCCCTGCAGGCAACCAATTGGACAGCCCTGATGCATAATAATTTCATTGCCAGCATGTTTACTTACAAAGGTGATGGTGCTCTATGTGCAAAGTCAAACTTAAGAGTAAAGAGGGAAATGCTGCTCTGATTAAGCAAATCCATCTGTTTGGACTGTATTTAAAATCCTAAATTTTAAGGGTGGCTGTTGTTGTTGCTATTTTTATTTATAATTATTTATTTTCTTATTCAAGTAATGCATTGTCCAAATTCATTGTTACTCGATGAGAAATGTCCATTGCGTCCTTGTACTTCTTTCCTACACTGTTACACACATGCAAACACAAGCACTAGCACCAGCTCTCCTACCTACAGCTACTTCTCATTTCTAAGTACTTTCATCCCAAAGTGCTTGAACTGGCACAAGCTTATGAAGACTTGAGCTGATGCACAAACATGGGGAATCTTTTGTCCACCAGGGAAATGCTGTCATTTTTTGGGTGGGAAACAACATTAAGGCTAGTCTGGCACACCTAGTAGAGGAATGACTGGGATACAGGGCAGTTAAAAAAAAAAAAAACAACAACAACAAAAAAACAAAAACCAAAAACGGCAAGTAGGTTGGTAGTTTACAAGCAAGAGGATCTGTGTCCAACAATTAACCGGCTACACAAAACAGTAGCAAAAGATAAGGCAGTCCAAGCTGCTGTGTAACACGAATTGGAAGAGATAGCTACAACTCCAGATGGTGGTTTCAAAAAACAGTGAAGATGAGAGATTAGTAGGAGAGTGACAATACAAAAATATAAGTGATGTAAAGACTAGGATACTTGAAAGTCTTTGAATTCTGAGAGAATGCAGTTGCTGGCTATAACAGTTCAGTCCCAGTGGAAGGTAATCTCTGGCTCCAGGAGGTGAGCCTTAAAGAAGAGACAACAACAGTTGTTAAAAAGAAAGATGTAGCAACTCTGGGGAAATAAGAGGAAACCAACATCACCCTTGTGCCACCATAAACACTTCTGTGGTGGCACAAAGCAAACTGACAGCTGTACTTTTTTGCCCATACAGCATTATTGCAGCAGACATCTATTTTGATTTATGGTGGGACAATACTCACACTTTCCAAGCACCCCAGGTAGGCATGCTCAGGGTTTGAGGGGCTCAATCCTGTGCTCTGGGAATTTCTGTGTAGGGTCATTCCCCTCAAGCCTTAAAAGTCGCTGCCCAGCTTTCCCGGTTTCCAGAGACACCCTGGAGATTGTCAGGGGCGCATTGCTAAAACAAGGAATGCATCCCCTGTCCCACAAGATCAAAAGCCAGTACAATGGGTGACATGTGTTTCTTTTAGTGAAGCAGATCAGCTGTGCCAGGACACATCCCAGCACAGCTGATCCACTTCACTTGGTGATATCTATTTCTAGCCTTAAAGGTAGGGTTACAGGGTGCAGTAAAGCAGTTGGAAGGAGTCACCAGGAATTCAGTTTATACTTGTGTTGGATGCTGGCTGTATTGTGGCTGGCTGCCTCAGTGAATAGTTCTTTTAATCAAAAAACGTTTTAATTTAGATTATATAGTCGTCTTATGTTGCGCACCTTATTGTAGTTAATGAAGTGTGCAATAACTGTTTTTATCCGAGTTCATAGCCTCCTCCTGAAAAGAGCCCTCCCACTGATTGAAACAATTTTGTTGCCTAGACCATGGAATAGGCTAGGTAAGATGAACCTTTTCCCTTGCAAGCAACCTAAATAGGAGTTTTTCTGGCACCAATATCAGTCAATTTCAGGCAGTCTGGCCCAGAGGTTATGAGGTCTAAATATAACTTTGCAAGAACCTAATGCTATTAAAGTTACTGTACATCATTTCTGTGTAATAATGAGGGAAATGAAAAATTAATAAAGATGGACAGTGTGGGCATGATCCCTTTGTATAAAGGAAACTAGAAGTCACTGGATCAATGACTATGCATCCTGTAACACAAATGCAATTTTAAAGGAAACTTTAGCTTATCTCCCTGTCTTGTTGCCCAAGAAGACATAGCTTTCTCTCCCTAACCCTCAAAACACAAATAGCATGAAAAGATCACTCCCTGAACTCAAGGATGCAGGAAATTTTGCATACAACTATTTGGGACTTTAAAAGAAAAATCCTCTATGTTGCACGCAGATGCCTGGGCATTGTTACACCTTCTTGTAATTTTAGCCATCCTCATGAATACTTGAAGCTCCAGAGCTATCATTAACTGTACCTTCTTTCTTTTAACAAGGTTTCTATTTCTGAGGCCCTTTGTCAGAACATATGCAAGATAAAGTAGCATAGACTGAAGGGGAATTGAAGTCTGCACAAAGATGGTGTATAATAAGAGATGACTACTAGTGAAATCACTCCTCTGCTGTATTTGGAAAGCTAGCTGAATCTTATTGGAAGTAGATACTTTCCTGACATATTTCACATTTGTCTTATGTTGACTGATCAAAGACAAGTCCAGGAGCTCTCACTAGGAGACTGCCCACTGGTCTAGAGTCAAGTGCTAGATCATTAGCTTTCAAACAAGATACTGTATATGTTAAAGTTTCCATATTTGTGCAGGACCAGGACACACAATTATTTGTACTATCTGTGCAGGGCTTTTACAGATACCAAGCCACATACACAGGAAAAGATCTTCTGCATGACTTTATCCAAATGTGATTTCACCACTTCTTAAGGCATTTAGAAATGTTTAATATTGCAAATGTTGGAAAGAGCATATTACTAGGAAGTGGGAGAAAAATATATGTGTATGCTGGAATTTGCATTTGACATATATTTTTCATTTCTGAGATTTGGGTCATGTACACAGATACTGCAACATGATTCTCTCAAACAGCTTCCAGATAGGTTTTGATAAAGAAACTAACAACAATTCTATGTGAGTTTCAGGATGGGAAAATCCCATGGTACCTGGGACATCTTGGTCTCCTATGTAACTTTGAGGATGCAAGACCCTGTGTGATTTTGTTTTGAAAATTACATACCTCTTCTGCTATACCTGTCATCATCTTTTGTCCTTACGATGTTTATACTGTTAGCTGCAGCTGTATGGAGAAGAATGTAATATAACAGGTTATGCTTCTTGTGTGTGTGCACACATATGCATGTGTGTGTATAACTGTACATTATATTTTTCAATTAACATCAAGAGAAATGGCACTTCCATAGAAGCGAAAGGCACTCTATGCTATGGCTGTGCATGTTGTGACCTTCATTGCCAAAAATACTTTTGATATTTTGGTGGTTCAGTAGTGGAAATGAACAGTTACAACCTGGATATAGGAAAGAAATAGGGCAGTAAAAAAAAAAAAAAAAAATCATTTCCTTTCTATTTATGAACTTCTTATTTAACCAGTCTTATTTAACTTATTTAGCCAGTTTTTCTTTCTTTTTCTTCCATGAAAATATTAAAGAAAATTACTTTTTACTGAATGCAGCACACAACTAAATATGATTATAAACTAATTTCACCTTCTAATGAGATTTTAACTAAACTGTTTTATGTCTTTGTTCATGGCAGCACATATTCCTAATTACAGTCTTCATTTGCATATGTGTGCATGTGTGTGTGCACAGATAGATATCATTTTACAGTTAAGTATGGCTTGAAAATGTGAAATATATCCTGAAATGGAATATGAAAATAATGGTCTGTTCTGCTGAGGTACTAATACTGAGACTGAATATGTTATTCATTAATGATAATTGAGATAACTGATCATTGTGTCCTAATAACATTTTTTGCCCTATCCATGGTATGGTAATAGTTGCAGTATTGTTTTGGAAACTGGGTTTCAAATAAAATATCACTTTCTTACAAACACATCACCATTCTAAAACTGAAGGATCATTGTCTTTAAAACCCTATTTCTAGCAGAGACTAAAACTAATGCATAAACTTAAAAAAAAAACAAAAACAAAAACAAAACTTCAGAAGGTATAATGGACACATGCACTAGGCAGAATTTTTCCAAAATAGTGTCTGACTGCAACCACAACTTGCATGCATGCAAATTTTTCATGTGGTGTTTTCTGGAGTGCTAGTAAATAGGCGTTATAATATCTAGCAACTTCCTCTTTTTCAAGGATGTGCAAGTTGAGATTTAATAATATACTACGATTTATCAACGTGGCTATATACTCATAGTCTCTGTAGTTGTTTATCTGGAAAGTGGAAGATTAGTAAACCTCTTATTTCCTGAGTGCAGTAACCCTTAAATTATTACACCCAAAACTGAACCAGTATAGAGGAGTAGGGTAGAGGGGGAGCAGAAATTAAGGATTAACACCTTTTGGCTATTTTTTTGGCATTTTAGTCAGCATATCCTGAGACAGTTATATGCCATTGTCATAAAAGGACTAATTTTTGTGTTTGTTGTTTAGATGAATTCTGGTTCTCAGATGGCTCCTTATCTGATAAAGCTAAATTCAATGATCCTGGCCTGATGCCCCTGCCAGACACTGCCACAGGGCTAGACTGGTCGAACCTGGTAGATGCTGCACGAGCATTTGAAGGTAACAGGAAAACCAGTGAATTAGATGCCTGTTTTAAAGACAAGCAAGCATTTTATTTTCTTTATTTTGTATATGCACATTATGAATAATAAAAATCCTACTTTGGCAGTGTTAGCTTCCGTGTCCTTTTGGCAGCATTTCTTATGTTCAAATAAGAACATTTGGGCACAAAGTTGTATATTGTTGCTGTCAACTTTGTATATCCAAAGGATGCCCCCTTAACTTTTCCTTCAGCTTGTACAATAAGCTGACATCAATATAACACAGAGATGCTACTGATATTTCTCCAGTACGATGCTGTTAAGAAATAAAGCATTATTTCAGCATTGGACTATAGTTTCACGTTTTCCTGGAGAAAAGGGTGTAATTATCACTTTTCTAATTAAAAGTAACCATGCTGAACATAAAAGTAAACAGAAGAGTACATGCAAAGATGTACACATTTAGTCTTTTTTCCCTGCATGCTTTGTCAGATCTTTTTTTGTGCTGTCCCAGATCTTGAGTTCCATTGGTTAAGTCAGAAATTGATTGAAGTATGAGAATACCTTGTGAAAAAGTGTAAACATTACCATCACAATGATGATTTACATTTAGAGAATACATATATACAGAAAACTGAAAGCTGAGTCATCAATTATAATATACTTAAACTGAATCACACCATGGATATTTTGCTGATCGCGTGTTCAGTACTAATTTTATCCCTAAGAATGTAATGGCAAAAGGGATTTAAATTGGCTGGAAGATACTCAGAACTACTGCACTATTATTCTGAATAGCATTATTACCATTTCAAAAAGAGTCATGAACGGTGATGATTAGCAGTCTAAAATAGTGGCTAGATTGCTTTCTAACTTGATTAAGCTTGCATCCCTTCATTTCTATCCATTACTTCTCAAACAAGTGCACCCTAACTGGTAAGAAAGTATTGTAACACTAGAAGATATGAGGGAGAAAACATTCTCATTATATTGGTACACTTGGATGCTCCTGGTGGGCAGTAGATGTATTTTGTTACTGATATCTTCATGAAGCAACTGGAAAATGTGATTCTTGTCAGAACAAAGAAGGCTTGGCATTAAGCTGCTAAGCTCATGCTAAACTATGTTAATGCTTCACAGGGAAGATTTTTGTATGAGCTCAGCTGATAAAAACACTTGTTCTACATTGGGTACTGTCCTAAATTCAGCTGTTATGAGGTCTTTAATAACCTCAATCTTGATGTTTATAATTTTTTTAAAGTCTTTTTTATCTTCAGTGTTATAGCCTCCCTATACAATCAGATAAGAATAATAGTAGGCTGTGTGGTATCCTATACTTTGCTTAATAAATTAGAAAAACTTTCTTTGATTCATTTTTAGAAATTTGAGTTCTTATACTGTACCATTAAAGGAAATCTAGGCAGAACAACTTATATGCATTGATAATTGCATTGTTCCGTTTCCTGTTGTTTCTTCTGTTCAAAAAGGGGGAGGGGATTTTTACTTTCTTGTTTTTAGTTGCGAGTATGTCAAATTTCTATGCATCAATTTTTGTACTCTCTTACCAATTCAGTCTTCATAGTTTGAAGTGGGGAAATATAGTCTGGATCACTAAGTGCCTGTTTTGATGATTGATTTGTGAATTTATTGGGAGAAAATGAATTGTGTGCTAAGATGCATATAAAAATACCATTGTGTTTCTATATTTGAAAAGTGCAAGTTCTGTTTTTTTAGTATGTGAATGCCCAGGATGCAGAGTGGAGTTAAAGATATCTGTGCAAGTGCTGTATAGTCCATTAGAAGAATTTTACTGTTACTTTATTTTAACATATTTGATTGGAGAAATTAGTTTTTAAAAAGTAGTCGGCTTTCCATGTCTTCTGTCTCTTAATCAGAAAGTCATGTCAAGACCAGTTTTGCTTATTTTAATATCTTGAAAAGCTCAGTGAGAGGGAGTACATTATAACAGATCATTTGTTCTTAAAATAGTTGGATTTAAATGGGAAGAAGCAGGTGCTAGTTGTCCTTTTGTTATTGAAGAATTGCTTCAAGATTGGTGTTAAGAGTTTAGCTGGGAGTTAGCATCCTTGACTCTAATGTAAAACATGGATGTCAAAGATGACAGAAACTGATGACAAAAACATCGAGGAAAGAGACAGCAAATGTTCAGAAAGGATCTTGAATGCCAGTCAGTATTCCTAAAGAATATTTTAAAAGTAAAAGTATATATTATAGAAGAAGTTGTGTTTTCATGATCATTTACTTGACTGTATGGCTATAAAATGTCCTACTTCTATTTTTGTGCACAAGAATGTAATCAAAACTTTTTAAAGGAAAGGCTAGAGAAAGTCTAATGAATGAAGACTAAAACTTTATTAAAGGAACTGTTTGCTACTGAAGATTTAAGAAATAGCTATGATTTAGTATCTGGTTTGTTTGTTTGTTTTTTAAATATATACCACTGGTTAATCATTATGCAGTTTACAGTAATTGGATACAAATACTTTAACAGTTTTTCAACAAGGCTGCTTCTCTGTATAACCTCGAACCATACTTGTGAGTTTGATTCAAAGGTCAGTTCTTTCTTGGTTCTCTCTCCTATACATTGACAACCCATACTTTGTTATCATCTCAATGTTTAGATAAACGCAACATTTTTCCATTCTTGAAATTCAGTTGTTTCATAAATTGGAACTAGGTAGAGCTTGTTAGCGGTTTTAATTTTGGGTGCGAGGTGTGATTTGGCTTGATATGACACTTTGGCTCCACAAACAGAAGTCAAATTTCTTTGTCAGATCTTTAAGAGCATTATTTTTGTCATTTTAAATCTAAATGAAAAGAACTTAATTGGATGGTCTTTTAAAATGTCTTTGTCAAGGATTCTGTTAAAGACATTTTTAATTGATTCAGTGAGACTTTTTTTTTTTTTTTTTTTTTTTTAACTATACTGCTCTAACCCTTGCTTGCTAATGAGTCCTATGAATTGAGTGCTGCTGTTTTTTGGTAGAGATCTGGGCTTCTCATCAGAGACTTCATGACATCCGGATACTTATGATTTCTTTAGTGACAGCCAACATGTGATGGCCACACTGTTACTTGTTCCATGAAACTCCTATGATATTTATAATTCTCACATATGTTCAATCAGAGGTGGTTTCACACAACCAAGAAAAATGTTTTCCTTGATTCCTAAGGTACAGCCAACCTACTCATTCCAAAGGAAACTAGAACTACCTAGGCTGTTACTGATGCTGTTAGACCCTCCCAACCTCCCTGCAGTCAGGTTCTTGCAGTTGGGCAGTCCTCAGGAAATTTGTCAGAAATTTCACAATTCTCTGGCTCCTAGGCTTGATACAGACAGTCAAAACGCCTGAGGCTGAATCATTTCAGTCTTTGTAGGTTAGTCTAAACTGCACAGATTAAATTGAAACAGAAATGAACCAACATTACCTTTTGATTCAGGAAATGCAGCCACATGCCTGCAGTGGCTCAGGCCAGAAGCCAAGGGGTGGTAGAGTGCGGCTGTCTAGCTGTGTGTTCACCTTCTCTTCCTGCTGCCTCCGAGGTCTTGGGGATTTGCAGTCCAAAATTACACCAGCAGAACTCTGCAAGGTTGCTCATTGCTTCTTCCAGGTGCTTCTGGGATTTGTAGTCCACAGTCACAGCTTAAGCAGGGGAAGGGGTGTTGAAACCCCTCCCTGGCCCCAAACCCCAGCCAGGGTTTGCCTGCAGGGACAGACCCCTCCTCTCCCCACCTTGTAGACAGGGCTGAGTCCCCAGCTGGGCTTGCTCCACCCCCCCCCCCAACATCAGCCAGCTAGGGAGCACAAGGGTGGAGTCAGCCTTGCTCTCTGGAGCAGACAACACAGCCCAGCCTAGGGCTGGAAAGCATGCTAGGGGACTGATTTAACTGGAACCAGGAAGGGGTCTGGAACAGAAGTTTCATAAACCGGTTTGACCCAAATCAGTTCAGTCTGATACTACATTCAACCAGGTTTATCTTAAACCAGTTTCAGCCATTTTGAAATTGGTTTACGCGCACTTAGGTTCTATGCTTTTACAGGTTTAAACCAGTTTCAATGTAGAATGAAATACGAGGGGATAAATACATAACAGAAAAGAATAAGCAAAAGTGACAGTTTTTTAAAAATTAATGTATGTTTATTGTTTTACTCTACTTCTCTAAAGTCCTCCTAGATGCTGAAGTCTGAGTTAGAAAAATGTGGTTTCCAGTACTTGCTGAAAAAAATTCTGAAAATTCTCCCTCTCGTATCAATAAATGGGCTATAGCCATAAATGTTGAGTATAACATAAAAGACTAGTAATATTTCTGGCATTGTGGATTGGTTGTTTCTTAATTTAAAAAAAAAAAAAACCTTTAGTGTTTTGCAAATAATATTTTTGGGGCTTAAGCAAACCACCAGAGCCTCTCTACAATATTGCTATGGTTTGATTCAGCTGTTGGTTTTGTACCAGGTTATTGCTGTGATTCAAAGCTACTTACCCCAATCAGAATGTAAGATTCGTTAATGCGATTTTAGCTTTGTGGCACCATCTGTGCTACTATAATTAATATTGTTTTAACATTTCCATTTTTAATCTTTTATGGTTTAATAAAAGTAATTCTACACATAACATAATGAGAGGGGGTAAACTATTCAGCATAAAAGATAATTATCCTAACCAAATTAGCTTGTTTAAGTGTAAGAAAAATAAAGATTGAAAACACTGAGGCAAACTGTTGCCAGTTAATGAGTGTGCAACTTCTGTCAACCTCAGTAGGATTTTGTGTGCATACCCGTGGACCAGATTTGAACTTCAACTGAAAATGTATCAGTAAAACCACTATTTTATACATTGTTTTACATTTAGGCTAAGTACAGACAGTTAAAAACGCCTGAGGCTGAATCAATTCAGTCTTCTCTGCTTAGTCTAACCTACAGAGATTAAACTGAGAAACAACTGGACACGCATTCAGTTTTTGATTGAGGAAATGCAGCAACATACCTTCAGTAGTTCAGGCCAGAAGAGGGGGACAGGTACTAGACCCCAGCTTTCTGGTGTGTAGCCAGCATGGGCTGTATGTTCACTTCTTCTTCCTGCTGCCCCTGAGGTCTCTGGGATTTGCAGTCCAGAATCAGACTCAGGACTCTGCAGAGTTGCTCATCACTTCCTCTTCCTGCTTCCAGGTGCCTCTGGAATTTATAGTCCACAGTCACAGCAAGTAGTAAGTTTCAGTAACTTAAGCAGGGCAGAGCAGACCCAGACCCTAGGCATGGTTCTCCTGAGAGGGCAGGCCCTGTCTTCCCTCCCCTCCTATCCTCCCCGTCCCCCAAACCCTTTTCTGTTGGAGCAGACAGCACAGCCCAAACCAGGGCTGGAAAGTATGCTTGAGATGCTGGGGGGCTATGATTTAACTTGAACAAAGAAGGAGTCTGGGACAGAAGTGTCAAACTGGTTTGACCCAAATCAGTTAAGTCTGATGATACTACACTTGATCTGAGCCTTCAAGAGGCTGAGAAGCGATATATATATATATATATATATTTTTTTTTTATTATTTATTTTTTTTTTTTTTGTAAACCAGTTTCAGCCATTTTGAAACTGGTCTATGTGTACTTAGCTTCTATTCTGTTACAGGTTTAAACCAGTTTCTGATGACTTAAACTGGTTTATGTGTCACTTCTGTCACTAGCTCCAATCTGTTCTCTGGTCCCATGCACTGCCTTCCTTAATTGCTTTGAATTTTTTCTACAAGTTATAGCAGGGGTTGGCTGTGGCCCCCAATCCCTTCCTACTATCCCAGATAGCCCTGTTCTAGGGTGAGAGGGCTGTTCTCATCTCTCTAATGCAGCCTCCACTGAAAAATATGGTGCTGAAAAGCATGACATTACAGTTTGGAGTGGCTAATTCAGCAGTGATGGTAAGTGGAGGCTGCAGTGGTGGATGTGGTGGAACAGCCCACCCCAGGGCAGGGGTAGCTATAGTGGCAGCAGGGGGTTGGCATGCCATTAGCAAAACATGAGCCGGATCCAATCTCTTCATGGGCCAGATTTGGCCCATGGGCCCCAGGTTGCTGACCCCTGACATGGGGTTGTCTGGTGAGGGTCCTGATGAGGCTGGGGCAAGCACAGGCACACTCTGAGTCAGAGGCACACTCCAGACCCAGAAGTTTGACTATCAAGCCGCCACAGTAGCTACTCATTAGCTCTTGGTTTCTGCTCAAGCTGAGAACAGCTGCTGAGGATATCCTCAAACCAGCCTCTCCAGCAAGTTTCCAGTTCTAGAGTCTGCCTATCTGCAGACTTGAGGGGAGTGGGGTGTCTTCTGCCACATCTTCACCAGGACACACTAGGTAAAGAATTATAGATGAGGCCTAAGGTTGCACATGCCATGGGGGTTTAATTTGGTTTAGTTTTCCCCTAATTGAAACAGTGGGTTTTTAAAAACACCACTTCAATTTAATCAGAATTAAACTGAACTAAGCCCCGATGGGATGTACAGAATGGTGGGGGCCCGATCCTAGCAGCTGTGGAGGGAAGCACTGCCCCACGCAGCTCAGGCAGGCAGGCTCCAGGGAGAAAAAAACAAGATCAGGCTTGGTGTGTTGTTCAGCAGAGCTTATCTGCATGGGCTGCTGCTGAGTCCCACAGACCGTGAGCTGTGTGGGGCCAGCTAAGCCACCAGCACATCATCTTCCAGCACCCCGTGCACTGTTGCACTTTGTTAGATAGCAAACTAAAACACCTCAGAGGTGTTTTATCTTGCTACGTACCAAAATCATTTAAAGTGGAATACATTGCCAAATGTGCAAACAGCAACACCATTAAAGCAGAATACACCACCGAGCATGCAAGCAGCAGCCCCATTAAAGTGGTGCAAAAGGGCATTTAAACCACTTGAAAGGCCAATTTTGTGGTGTGTACAAAGACCCTAAGATTCTGCAAACCCCAGTTCAAAGTCATCTTTGTTACAAAAGATTAGAGAAATTGGCTTACTTTGTACATTTGCCTGAGATTTAGACATAAATCTCAGTATATCTTCTTAAATGATATAATTGTGTGCACACACATGCACTCATATATATTAGGAGATTCGCATCACAACAACACAAGGCAGGAGGCAGAAAGAAGAGCAACAGCTTGGGCAGAGGCCACAAGGCAGGGAGCAGAAAGCAGAGCAGTAGTTTTGTCAAAAAAAGGGGGTGGGAGTGGCACTCAGGGTGAAAGGTTAATTTGTGGCACAGTTTCCAAAGGCTGGTCACCATTGAGGTACACACATTGCGTAATTTTTAATATTTTTTTTCTAGAAGTAGTACTCTATTTTAAAATGTCATGCTCTAATTTTTGTGACTGCTACACACATTGTTAGCGCATCCTCTGACTAAGGTAAAGGTGGAGGTTTGTTTCAATGAGACTGGGTCCTCAACGGTAGTCATTGTTCTTCAATGGATCATTTCTGAATTTCACTCTTCTCAATAATGTTTGCCCAACACTGGGAGAAAAATACAGGAGGATTTCTATTGAAAAAGTTGCTTCAGTGATGCAAAATACCACCCATTGCACTTAATTGGCCACTAAGTCATAACATGGGAAAGTTTTCAGGAGCAATGCAGACGAGAAAGCAAAGGCAGGAAAGACAAAGTAAAAATGAAATGGATAATTAGATGGGTACCTGGAAATTACTTTTATCCAATTTCTTTTATCAGCTCGATTTGGAACAATCTTGATTCTAACACAGGTACTTTGCATAATTTGAGTAAGGAAACTAATTTTACCCTTTCCCTGATGCTTAATTTAATCAAGCTGTTGTGCTTCCGTAGTGTGAATGGTGTAATAGCATCTGAAATCACACTCTTGTCCTACTCTAGATGTGTAAGGAAAACTTGTGATCCAAAAGCATGCTGAAACATATCACAGATTTCAAATAATTATAAAACTTGGAGAAATTATGTCTATAGAAAACTGCTCTCAAAATCAGATATTAAAGAAATATTTGCTTTGAAGCCTTTTTGTGTCTCGAAAAGACTTGTCAATCTTTGCCATGTTCTTCTAAAGTGTTCATTTTATAAGTGCTTAAAATAACTTCTAATTGCTGATTCCTTTTTTTAATCTATATAGAACATCTAAAACAGGTCACTGAAATTTCTTACTATTTAAAACAGTCTGGATATGTTTACTCTTCAGTGTTGTTTATTTAGTTATTTTTATGTGGAGCCCTGTCTCCATGCTGTGTGACAATCCTGTGCATTGTATTGGAGCTACTTAGCATGAAATGCCATGGTAGCTGGCATTACATAAATATTGGTTTTGAAAGGCTTAATGCTTCTTGGAGTAAGAGCCAGCATGACTTACATTGGCAGCATGTTAATCTTACATAAGGGCCACAGCTGCTTTAGTGGCAAGATAGTTGGATGGACTCCCTTGTTTATAGGAACATTCTAAATCTTATTCCAGGTTTTGACTCAGATGAAGATCTTGGGCCAATCTGTCACCACGCGACATTTCTAGGTGATGGTCTGGGGTTGATGACTTTTATCTTATGTAAACCTTCCTTATTTCTGTGTTTGCACGTTTGCATGATAATGCAAGCTTGGGGGGGAGGATGGAGCAAAGAGCAGAGAAGGCATGTTATAGTTGGAGTCAATAGAAATCTGCAGGCATGGAATTTGTATGGCAGTCTATTCAACCAGTCTCCACAGAATATGGATTTTCCATAGAAATTCATTTAAATCAAAATTAGTGCATCATTTAGTCTCATTCTATGTAGTGATAGTCTGCGTGGCATATTCTTATCTGATGCTTGGTGTATCTTGACAGCTGTGCTATGCTGCATGTCCTTTGATAATGATGTCCGTCTTTGGAGACATGCTAAGTCCAAACAAATCAAGATCTACATGACAGTGGCTCTAGTGTTGTTGATAATTGAAGGCACTTTCACCAAAAATGGTACTGAAAAATGATGAAATTGAGTCAATAATAACACTCATACTGCTTTTCAAGTATGCAGATGCCAAGTAGCTTGTGCAAGAGCTTGAAATAATATGATGATAAAACCTGGACAGTTCAGATTTCTGTGGAATCTAATGACTTAGCTTCATGGAAAATATCAGCATTTTCTATGAACTTTTATTTTCATTGGTCATAGCCCTTGTTCCTCAGAAGGGTTTCACAGGTTTTCTGTGGACCTCAGCAGGACCAATTTACTGTTTTAATTAGGTTTTTCTAGTCAAAACAAATTTTTGTTTTGTTGACACATGTGAAACAGTGGACTCCAGTGGCTTTTAGATGCAGATTTTTGAAAGCCAACTGGCTGGAATAAATTTCCTTTTGATTGTCCTTGAAGCTGTGATTTAAAAAAACCACAAAAAACCCCCTGGTTCCCTGGTTCTAATCGGATCCAAATCAATTCATTGTACATTAGCCTTTGTATATAAAACCATCTTTACAAACTTTTTTTTATCAACTTTGTTTCTTCTCACCCCTATAGATCAGAGAGTGGCATCTTTTTGCACCCTGAATGATATGCAGCAAGCACAAGGTTTGGCAGGTACTCAAGATATACCTTTGGGTGGAAGTCCAACAGACGGAAAGGATTTCCTTGATGCTACTGGGTATGTAATATTTGAAGTGCTTTTATAATGAAACACATAACACTTGGTTCTATTTAATAACCTATGCAGATGCATGTATCTTCACATGTTTTGAAATAAGCTGAACTCCTCAACAAAGCCATATATTTCATTTATGTTTACACATCAATAAAATAAATGGTACTGATTAGGGGAAACACTTAAATTTGCAATGACCAAATTATCCAGATTGGCACAACCGTAAATATACTGAAAACGACTTTTCAGACTGCTAAATTGTATAGGACAAGGGCTTCTAAACCTGTTGGATCAATGGGCACTCTCCCCTTTCAGTATCCTTGAATGACCAGGTACCGATATCATCAGTACTTGAAAGGGAGAGAGGAACTATGCCAGCAGTTAGATGATCTATACTGGTTATCTGGACCACTGTAGTCTGAGAACCATTGATATATAGCAGTGTCTCTCTCTAATGTATAGGGGTTCAACTGAGATCACTTATAACTGACATAAGATAACTTTGGGTAACTTTCAGAGCAATAAGATATTAGAAGGAATTATTTTGGTCTACCTGCTGCTTTCTGGAAAATGAGAACAATTTTTTTGTAGCTCATCAACTTGTGAGTACTACCCACAGTGAAATAACAAGTTTTTTAGATTGTTGTTTGTAATAGTTTCCCTAAGGGGTATAAAAGTCCAGGAGAAACTTGCATGCAGTGCTCATTTAGCTCATCAAGTCACTGGACAAAATTTCCTTCCTGGCATCCTGGCCTGCCATAACTGCACATTTCTGTAAACTGGTAGGGAGCCCTTAAGGAGATTTGTCACAGATTAACTGCATTGGCAAGGAAAGCATACCTTATTTTAAAAAGTAAATTACTGTAACAAAGTCACAATATCAAATATTGTATGTACACAGTACCAAGAATATGGCATATTTGAGGTCAACAGCAAGCTTCTGAATGCACAGCATCCTCAAAAATCAAGGGTTTACTTTTGAAAAAAGTTATTACTCACATTTTCCGAAATAATTGGTGCTAAAGTTAGGTTCCTGAAGTCAGAGTCCAACAGATGGGCTATCACCATCAACAGATGATAATGTGATGCCATTTGTAGCTGTGGAATTTAATCCTTTGCCCCCAAAGTCATAACAAGTATGG
Source organism: Caiman crocodilus (assembly GCA_030014935.1). NCBI lineage: Eukaryota > Metazoa > Chordata > Crocodylia > Alligatoridae > Caiman > Caiman crocodilus. The sequence goes on along the minus strand of JAGPOW010003648.1, from coordinate 31,787,890 downwards.
TTTGTTGCTTACTGGAAGATTGTAAGATGTAGTCCAGTCTTAGCCCCGTAAGGCCTACTTCACTGTTGGTTTTTCCTCAAGTGTTTAAACCTTTTCAGGACAAACGAATAATCTAGCAGAGTGCTGAGGAGGAAGGAGACAGCAAGAAGGACATGACGCAAAGAACATGAAAAGCTGTGAGAAACTGGCTTTTCAAGGCTGATGCAATGGTGTCTGGAATTGTTTTGTGGCACTTAGATACATTGCAACAGCTGCCTTTAAAAAACAAGATACATGTATGGAAGAACATATATGCCAGTATGTCTGCCTCTTCAAAATTCTCTATGCAAATATCAGTGCTTAGCCTTGGGATATGAATTGGGAAGATAATCTGGAAAATTTTAGAGTAATTAATCTCATGCTATGAGTATGAGCTGGATCTAGTTTTGTCCTTTTATATTTCATTCTAATTTAAATGAGTAAAACTCCCCATTTTTCTCAGGCTGGCAAATAGGTGTTTCAGTGGATAAGAAATCTACCATCGTGAATACATAAAGTATTTTATATGTTGACATTTTATTCGCCATTAAAATTGCGTATTTCTAGGAGGAGCAAAACATGTTCACTGTAACAGGCAAACAAAACAAGGGGCAAAAATACTCTATCCTGAAAGGAGATCGCAGTAGGTTTCATTATGTTGCATGTTTGTCCATGAACAAATGCTTTATTTTGGCTGTTGCAAACATCAGCACCCCAGTGAACTTCCTAAGAAACATTGGTGGCTCTGAGTTTGCCAGGTCCAACTGGCCTTTTTAGAATGATAAATCGTTAAATAAGATTCTGCACACTCTTAAATATTTCAGTATGGCCCCATGCACTGCAGCCCATCATCATCTTTCAAATTAATGCCAATTGAAGCATATCTAGTAAGTGATGACAAAAAACATCCTAAGGGTAGGGAGTAGTGTCAGTCACTTGAACTACTCTAGGAAAATTGTGCATTTGGCTCTATGCAAAGATGTCTGCTGCCTTGGGAGATCAGTCAGTGTAACCCTGTAATTGCCAGTCTTTGCAGTATTGGGACTATTTAGGCAACCCTGAAGATCAAATCTGCAGAAACCTTATCCTCTAGGGAGGAGGAAGTCGAAGTGAATTGGTGATTGAAGATATCAGTCAGCAGACACCATATTAGCATTTGCAATCAGAAACCTTTTACTATACATAAAGATCAGTGTGATCTTTTCACTGTGTGAAGTCAAGGAACAGGTCAGCACATCAAGCAGGAGCAGTCTAGCTTCACAGATCTGCAATTCTGACCTACGCAACTCCAGGAGGCGGCTGGCTGATTTTGGAGTCAAGTCACAGCGCCGGCTGCTACTTTCAAGGGCTTATCATCACTACTGCCCCCACCTCCTCCCACACACTCTTCAGATTGGCTGAGGGGCCCCAGTTGCCCTGCCCCCACTGCTGATTGGTGAGGAGGACTGTTCATCATATGGCCCCATCCCTTTGCCACCTCCATCTTGTCTGCTCACTTTTGTGCTGGCAGCTCCCTTTTCCGCTTTTCTTCCGCAAGCTGCAGGACTAGGAGAACTGCTGGCTCCCGCATGGGAGCCAACATTTTATTTTCAATAAGGGGTTGTTTTTTTTTCTTCTTTCTCCCTGTGGATTTCTCAGAGATCGTGCAATTTCTACTATATCCTTGTAATCATGATTTGGGTAGGTCCCTATTCACAGTTCCAGCTTTGGGAAGAAAAGTGCTGTCATGGAATAACCATTTTCCATTAAAAGAAGCTAATTTGAGCACCTCTTCAGGATTCGGGTAGGCATTGTGGTTGGATTCTAAACTATGCTGGTGTCGAGACTATTTATGCAGTATGTGCTTTGGATCCCAACCTGCATCCACTGCTGTTTTAAGCATTCCATAGCAACAGGACGTGGATGACAAACAAATTAGATTAGTGCCCTTCAGCAAGACTGAAACTATATTCCAGCCACAAAAGATCTATAAGCAGCCAGGAAGTTTTGAGGCAGCATGATAGGAATACCTGCTGTGCTTAAGTAGATGGAGGCTTTGCACCTAAGAACCTTAGGATAGTCGGTAGCTAGGTTGGAAACCTGTCCTGCACAGGACTTCTAATATCCAGCAGGGAAAGGTGGTTGCTGTCTTGTTTGCATTTGGTGTTTTTTTTAAAAAGCAGGCTATAACAATAGAAGTTGTTCTTCATTTTTTTTTTTTTCCAAATTATTTGTTTTGCTTTTCAGCTTCTGGAATGGAAGGGGCAGTGAAAGGAGGAGGAAAAGAAATCTTTTAGTTTTTTCTTGCTTGTTAGGGTGTCACTCCAGTTAAAACCAGTTTTATATAAATTTGCTTAACTTGTTTGAAGCATATTGCTGCTTAATGACTTTGAATTCACATTTCCCATGATGTCTAACATGCACTGTTTATAGCAAAAGGACAATCAATTTTTGTATTGTCAGACCCATTACAGTTGCAAAGACGCACAAAGCAGCTGATTCAGCTTCCTGAATTTCCTCAGCTTCTCTCTTCCAGATGAAGTAATTCACAACTAACTTCTCCTGTAAATCTGTATGTTACTGTCTCCCACAGTACTCAATGTCATACACAGAACAGCAGCTCTTTCCAGCACTTTCTCTTGTTTGTACATTTGATTCATCAGTGCCTGTGTTATAAGCATGTTTGACCTTTTTAAAGACAAAATATTTGTCATCTTGAAGTTTATCTTTTACTGGAAATTGCATACCTACTGCTCTAACAAAGAAGGCTCCTTACCAGAAAACTTCTTGTTTAACAAACACACTCATTGGATTACCCAACAGAAAGCTTCATTTGCACTGTGAATACATGTGCAAGTAACACCTCAACTATTTCCTTTTTGAAGTCATTTTTCATTTCAGCTTCATTAGCAAGAAATTCAGTGTCACATTCCAGACATCATAGCAATGCGTTTGTCCCTTGGTAACCATCCACTATTGCTTTTTCCAGCTAATATTAGCTAGTTCCAGCTAATTGGCCCTGGGTTGATTTTTGTTTCTTGTGACATGTCACTCTATGAACAGCTTCTGCAGTTGGCAAGGGAAGTCTTTTGAACAAGCTCTGGAATTAAGTCGATTGTTTACATTTCAGGGAGCACACTCCAACTACTCTGACTGGAAAAGTAAACCAGCTGGAAGTGATCCTCCGGCAACTACAAACTGACCTCCGGAAGGTAAAACTCTCTTCTTTAACGTTAAAAAAATGTTTGTCAGACTCCAGTGAAAATGACTATTGCTTGTAGAGTGCTTTTTGTCCAACAGTTTCAAAGAATGCTACATCCAACGGACTGCATACGAAAAATACTACACTCAGTTTACAGATGAGTAAACTGAGGCACAAAGTGACTTGACTCTCAGTGACTTGTTGTCTGATCCTCAAGGTGGAAACAAGACCCTGGCTGCCAGGCCTGCTAACCAATGGCCATATACTGCTTCTGGTGATGAAAGAAGCTAGGAAAGGGAAATGATTGAAACCAAACATTTTTCTTTCTCCCCGGATTATTGATATCAAACTCTTATGGCTTGAGGTCTCTCGTATCTTTTGGTAATCAGTCCTCGATCCTGACTACTTTTATTAGGGAAAGTAAATTGAGAAGGTCACACAATTTGTTCTTGCACACTGATTTTTAAACATGGAGTCAAATCTGAACTGTAGAGTTACATTTTAGATCTCCAGAGTTTGTTTTGAAGAGGTCATAATCCCCACAAAGAACGTACTTTTAGTTTTCTTTTTAGTCTGGAAGATTTTTTTCTTCAGAACAGCACTGCAGCAGACATTGACATTCAATTTATAGTTCAGTAGCTGCTTACAATGGATTAGGGAGGTCAGGACTGTGACTTGCTTAGAAATAATAGCAACAAAAAATACTGTCATTCTGACTAGTTTATTCAACTTATTTTTATTATTATTAACCAGGAAAAACAAGACAAAGCAGTTCTCCAAGCTGAAGTCCAGCATTTGAGGCAAGATAATATGAGACTTCAGGAGGAGTCTCAAACAGCAGCTGCTCAACTGAGGAAATTTACAGAATGGTTTTTCAATACCATAGACAAGAAATCTTAATGTGAAGGCCTCTGAGAAACACTCTTGGAACTGTGTAATAACTGTATTTTTGAATTAGCAGGATATAATTTCACTGTGTTCACAATTCATTTTAGATGTTTCTGCTATATCCTCTGTCTAGCTTTATTCATTTGAACGAGACTGAGGGCCATGGGGGCGTATCTTTGTATTCATTTGAAAAGGCAGAGGATAGCAGACATTTGTTTGTGTAAAGATGAATGTAAAATTTCTCAGTGTCATTTTAGACATTTTTAGAAGACGCTCTGGCTTGGGCTTGCCTGAAGAGGAACATATTTGAGGGTTGATTTCCTGTATTTTCAGGAGTTCTGGTGAAGATGTTTAAAGCAATTTACATTAGCTTGGGCTTCAGTATTGTAAGATTAAAAAAAAAAAAATAACCAGACATATACTTTAATGTTTAAAAGGTGCTCTATTTTTTGTATGTACAGTAGTTTATTTCCACAGTCTACATTGTCATAGCAATAAGAATGGAGGTATAGTGAATAGTCACAAAACTGTGTTTATAAAGAGTTAGCACTGATGTGTTTAACACTAGTTTGGATGCAGATGCATTAGAGATTTATTTATTTCCAGGAGCAAATGGTGCCTGAATATAAACAGTGTTCTGATTTTCTAAAGATACACATGCCTTGTAAATGGCTCACTGGGTTAGGCCACTCCAATTTCAGTTACTTTTGTATAGTTGATGTTCAGCTAAAACAGTTATACTGCTTAACTATTAAAGTCATGGATGGTGTGAGCCAACCAATCACTTGTAAAATGCCAAATTTATCTTTGTACAGAAGCTTTGATCAGATGTCTTGTATTTAACACCTTTATTTAAGCTTATTTAACCTTAAATTGTTAATTTTATAAAGTTTGTTTTATCTGCACTATGGTGAGGTCAGTTGGTTGCAAGCTGTATTATTTTAGCTTGCCAAGACTATACTGAGGAGTTCTAGAAAATTCTAACAATTGGATGCTGCTAGTACACAATTTATTTGTTTGTATGCTTTAACATTTTTAACTGTTTCATTTGAGATGAACATACATTTTGCTTTTTTAATAAATGTTAAAAATATAAACCTTAAAAAGTTATTATTCAATTTTTCATCCTACAGTATACAACAAGTACTATTGTCAGTTGTTTAGATTTCTGCTCAGTTCAGCATGAATATCATGTGCAGATATATTGATCTGGATTCTTATTTAGGTTCTTGTTCCTGATGAGCTCTAAGTTGCCACAGCCCCCATTCTCCTTTCTGGGTCCAGCCATTAATTCATGTTTACAATGTTGCTTTCATCTTTGGTATGACATAGTGTAAAACCACAAGAATATGATAGGATCATATTAAAGTAGGGTTGGAAGGAGGTCATCTAGTGCAGCCCCCTGCTCAAGGCAGGATCATCCCAACTGAAACATCCTAGCCAAGTAGCTAACTTGCTCTTGAAATTTTCCAGGGATAGAAACTTCTCTAGTTAGCCTGTTTCAGTGTTTGACCATCCTCATAGTCAGAAACTTCTACCGAATCTCCAGTTTAAATTTTCCCTGCTGCAGTTTGAGACCATTCATTGATTCATAGATGTTGAAATCGGAAGTAATTCATCGATTCCAACTCTCTACCCTGGGCAGGAAAGAGCACTAAGGACCCCAGGTAGGTGCTTGTCCTGTCTCCTCTTCAATACCCCCAGAACAGGGGACAGCACTACCTCCCTTGGAAGCCCATTCCAGATTCTGGCATCTCTTACTATGAAGAAGCTTTCTAGTGTCTAAATCTGCTCTCTGTCAATTTGTGGCCATTGTTTCTAGTTACTCCAGGGGGTGGCCTAGTAAACAGAGCATCTCCTATTCACTGCTGCCCTCCCCTGATTAATTTATAGCCATCCACAAGATCACTTCAGCCTTCTTTTGCAAAGGCTGAAGAGATCTATGTTCCTCAGTCTCCTTGTAGGGCCTTGCCAGCAGGCCTCTGACCATACGAGTGGTCCTCCTCTGAACCCTCAAGATTCTCCACATCCCTCTTGAAGTGCAGCGCCCAAAACTGGACACAGTACTTCAACTGCAGCCTAACCAGTGCTGCATAGAGGGGAAGCATCACCACCCTGAACCTGTTTATCGTGCATCTGCTAATGCATGATAAAGTGCGGTTAGCTTTGTTGATCACTTCGTCACATTGATGACTCATGTTCATCTTGGAGTCAACTATGACTCCAAGATCCCTTTCTGCTGCTGTGCTGCTGAGAAGGTCATCCCCCAGCTTGTGTGTCATTGGTTCTTTTTGTCCAGGTGCAGCACTTTGCACTTGTCTTTGTTGAACTGCATCCTACATTGGCCTTTTCCAGTCCTCTGGGACTTGACTGAAGCACCATGAGTACTCGAACAGCCATGCCAGCAGCTCTGCTATGACACTGGCTAATTCCTTCTGCACCCTTGGATGAAGTTCATCCAGGCCCATTGATTTGAACACGTCCAGCCCCTCCAGGTGCCTCTTTACTAACTCTGCATGTCCCTCCTGTGTCTGTCTATGATCCAATTCGGAGATTTGTCTTAGCCTGTGTCTAGGAATACAGATGCAAAAAACTCAATGAAGAGCTCAGCTTTGTGTCCCCTCCATCACCAGTTGCCTTAGTTTGTCCTGTAGAGGTCCTATGCTACCCTGCACCCTGCATTGTTCCTAGTCTTGTTACCTATAGCTCCAAAACTCAACACAGGTGAGGCCTCACCAGTCCCAAATAGAGCAGAAGACTCACTTTCCCAACAGTATGCTGTTGACTACTTTTGCAAGCATCTGTTCAAGCCAAGAAACAACCTGACAATATTTGTAGATATCAGTTAATGACTTAAAAGAACAATTTTTATACCAAGAAGATGCATCCTTGAAGGGAGAAAACCCTCTCAAAAACATCAGGATTTTTTTTTTTTTAAATTATCAAGGATCTGAATATCTTGCCGTTCTTCTTAATGTGTTCTGTGAAATAACTGATTGCACTTTCCTCTTCAGAAGATCAGACTCTGACTTGTTCAAGGAACTCATGGGCAGAATCCCCTGGGAATCCAGTCTGAGAAGGAGAGGAGTCCAGGACAGCTGGTTGTACGTTAAAGAAACCTTACTGAGGGTGCAGGAACAAACCATCCCAATGTGCAGGAAGACTAGCAACTTTGGCACAAGACAAGCCTGGCTTAGCAGTGAACTCTTCAGTAAACGAAAACAAAAAGGAAGCTTACAAGAAGTGGAAACTTGGACAAGTGACTAGGGAGTAGTATAAGAATTGTTCAAGCATGGAGGGATGAAATCAAGAAGGCCAAAGTGCAATTGGAGTTGCAGCTAGCAAGGGACATGAAGGGTAATGAGAAGGCTTTTTCTACAAGTATATCAGCAACAAGACAAAGATTAGGAAAAGTGTTGGGTCCCCTAAACTGAATGGAAGAAGCAACCTAGTGACAGATGATGTGGTGAGACTGGGGAGACAAGTGGATGTGGTGTACTTTAATTTTTAGCAAGTCTTTTGATACGGTCTCCCACAACATTCTTGCAGGCAAGCTAAAGAAGTATGGGATAGATGAATGGACTGTAAGGTGGATTGAAAACTGACTGGAGCATCAGGCTCAAAGAGTAGTAATCAATGGCTCAGTGTCTAGTTGGCAGCTGGTATCAAGTGGAATGCCCCAGGGGTTGGTCCTGGGGCCAGTTTTGTTCGATGTTGTCAATGACCTGGAAGATGGCATAGTGCACACGCTCAGCAAGTTTGCCGATGGTACCAGGCTGGGGGGAGTAATAGATATGCTGAAGGGTAGGGCTAGGATTCGGAGTGACCTAGACAAATTGGAGGATTGAGCCAAAAGAAATCTTATGAGGTTCAACAAGGACAAGTTCAAATTCCTGTGCTTAGGGCAGAACAATCCCATGCACCAGCACAAGCTGGGGGCTGACTGGCTGGGCAGCAGCTCTTCAGAAAAGGACCTACACACACACACTACAGAAAGGATGTGGAGAAATAGAAGAGAGTCCAGTCAAAGGGTAACAAAACTGTTGAGGGGGCTGGGGGACATGACTTCTGAGAGAACTGGGCTGATTTAGTCTAGAGAAGTGGAGACTGAGAGGGGACTTAGTAGCAGCCTTCAACTACCAGAAAGGGGTCAAAAAAGGATGAAACTAGATTGTTCTCGCTGGTGGCAAATGACAAAACAGGGAGCAATGGTCTCAACTTGTAGCAAGGGAAGTTTAGGTTAGATATTAGGAAGAATTTTTCAGTAGGAAGGTAGTAAACACTGAAACAGTGTGGTGGAAACTCCATCCCTGGAGGTTCTTAAGCCCTAGCTAGAAAAAGCTTTGGCTGGGATAAACTAATTGGGGATGGTCCTGCTTGGAGCAGGGGCTTGGAATAGATGACCTCCTGAGGTCCCTTCCAACCCTAACTTTCTATGATTCCGTGGGGAAAAGGCTGAAGTACTCGATGCCTTTTTCACCTTAGTCCTCACAGGCAGGATCATCTCTCAGACTGCTGCACCTGGCAGCACAGTTTGGGGTGGAGGTGAGCAGCTAACAGTGGCAAAAAGAACACGTTAGGGGGTATTTAGAAAAGCTGGAGTCCATGGAAGTGGATGCAATGCACCCAAGGGTGTGACCCCAAGCCAATTTGTCACCCACCTGTAATCATCTACATCACAGCCTGTCAGTTTATTTATGAGAACAGAATGAGATACTGTATCAAAGATCTTCTAAAAGTCTAAGTAGCTGAGGAGGTTGACTGATGTGTTTGCAGAGCCACTGGCCATTATCTTTGAAAACTTGTGGTTGGGAGGGGTACTGGATGATTGGAAAAGGGCATATTCAGTGCCCATCTTTAAGTGAGGGAAGCAGGAGGACCTAGGGAATGATAGACTGTTTAGCCTCACCTCATTCCCTGGAAAAATCATGGAGCAGATCCTCAAGGGATCCATTTCTAAGCACTTGGAGGAGAAGGTAATTAGGAACAGTCAGCATGGATTCACCAAAGGCAAGTCATACTTGATCAACCTAATTGCCTTCTATGACAAGATGACTGGCTCTGTGGATGCGGGGAGAGCAGTAGATGTGATATACTTGGACTCTAGTAATGCTTTTGATATAGTTTCCCACTACATTCTTGCAAGCAGGCTAAGGAATTCCAGGTTCACTGAATGGATTGTAAGGTGATTAGAAAGTTGGCTGGATCACTGGACTGAAAGGATAGTGATCAATGGCTCAGTGTCTAGTGAGCAGCTGGTATCAAGTGAAGAGCCCCAAGGGTTAGTCCTGGGGTCAGTTTTGTTCAATATCTTCATCAACAACCTGGAAGATGGGATACAGTGCACCCTCAGCAAGTTTGCAAATGACACCAAGCTGTGGAGAGTAGTAGATATGCTAGACGGTAGGGGTAGGATTCGGAGACCTTGACAAATTGGATGATTAGACCAAACAAAATCTCACGATGTTCAATAAGTACAAAGTCCTGCACTTAGAATGGAATAATCCTGTGCATGGGCTAGGGACCAACGGGCTAAGCAGTAGCTCTGCAGAAAAAGATCTGGGGATTATAGTTGACACAAAGCTGAATATGGGGCAACAGTGTGTCCTTGTTGTGAAGAAGGCAAACAGCATACTGGGCTGCATTTAGTCTGTAGATCAAGGGAAATAATTATTCCCCTCTATTTGGCACTGGTGAGGCCACATCTGAAGTACTGTGTTCAGTTTTGGGCCCCCACTACCAAAAGGATGTGGACAAATTGGAGAGAGTCCAGTGGAGGGCAACAAAAATAGGAATTTGGGGCACATGACTTCTGAGGAGAGGCTGAGGGACCTGGACTTATTTATTCTGGAGGAGAGAAGACTGAGGGGGAATTTAATAGCAGCCTTTAACTACCTAAAGGATGGTTTCAAAGAGGATGGAGCTAGACTATTTTCAGTGTGACAGATGACAGAACAAGAAGCAATGGGCTCCATTTGCAGCAGGAGAAGTTTAGATTAGATTTAGGGAAAACTTTCTCTTGTGGAGGGTAATGAAGCACTGGAACAGGCTACACAGAGAAGTGGTGGAATCTCCATTCTTGAAGGTTTTTAAGACCTGACTAGACAAAGCCTTGCCTGGGATAATATAGTTGGGAATGGTCCTGCTTTGAGCAAATTGTTGGACTATATGACGTCCTGAGGTACCTTCCAACCCTCATTTTCTATAATTCTTTGATTGTGTGAGATATGAAAGTAGGCAGATAATAGCTTTGTCTATTTTGTTTCTCCTCGCTACAATCCAACATATAGTATTATGCTTAAAATTATTTCAGAAAGGCAGTTTTCTGAAAAGAAAAGAAGTGAAGCTAACAAGCAGCTTTGAGACTATGCTGGCAAAAAGAAATCCACCTGAGCTATGTAGTTAGAAGCCAGTCTTTGGGCCAGAACTTCCAATAGCTGCATTTAGTCAGTCAGGAAATTCTTATAGCCAAATTTAAAAGCATTCAAATATTTGTATCAACTCAGCTTATATAATTCTCTGCATTCAGTATTATGTACTTATATTGGCCAAGAAGTATTTTTTGAAGTTGAACAAATATCTGCCTCTAAGATAATTGCTTGGGAAGAACCATTTAGGGGGAAAAAACATGTATGGGCAGAGGGAGTAGAAGTTTTGGCCAAGATTTCAATAACATAATTTACTAATGAAACTGACTTTATTAAGGCAGCATGTATGTAGGGAGAGGGAGGAGGAGGAGGAAAGGACTGTTTTTTTTATGCCTGTACCTTTTTTTTACCTTGGCTTTCACTGTAAGCATATACTAGGCAATGGCTGACAAAAAACTTCATTAGCTTAGAGTAATTAAACATGGCAGTCATGCATTCCACTAAAATCTGATTTAAACACCTTGCAAAAGTCATTAGCAAACCCATCTGGGCTGGAGACTTTGCCAAATGGCAAACTTTATACAACCTCAGCAATTTCTGTCTGTAAATGTGTCTTCAAGAAGAAAGGCTTATCCTCTTTGGAAAGCTGTATGAACTTAAGTGAACTCAGAGGAGTCTTTTGCTGAAGGGATGATACTAAGTCTTGTCTAACCACTATTGAACTTAGCAGATAACATGTGCACGCTAATTCCCACTGCAGTAATTGAATGATAACTGTGGAAAAGAAAATTGTCAAGAAACTTTTCTCTCTCCTTCCATTTGCATTTCTGTGCTTAAATACTAGAAGACTTTCTCCTTGCCAGTAAAGGAGATCTCTGAGACAGTGACTCTTTTACACAGACTGCTGAGCAGTCATCTACTTGTGTAGATCCACTGAAGCAAATGGTCTTCTCAAGTAGCTGCTTACCCCCCCCCCACACACACACACACACATGGATTTGCATTCTGGGCCTACATGTTTAATGGCATCAAACTACAGTAAAAGCTGCCTTAACTAGCACCTTACAAGCCAGCATTCTCTATTAACTGGCATGCTGGCTTGTAAGGTAAAAGCAAAACTGGAACTTCCCACCATGGCACTTCTGGTTTTGTTGAACCCCCACAGCCCAGGGCATAGCAGGCTCCACAGAGCCCACTTCCCTGTCCCTTGGGGCCTGCAGGAGGGTTGGTGATGTCCTGGACACAGCAGGAGAAGCGGTGGCCCGAACAGGCCTGTTCAGGCCTCTCAATTAACCAGCATATCTTGTTATCTGGCACACACCCCCATTCCCCAGAGGTCATGGATAACAAAGCTTTTGCTGTACCTTGTAGTGTATTCTAGGTTTGAGTTAGAGGTCAGGCACATTGAATTTGATCTTTTAAATAACCCTTTTTGAGAACCTTGGTGCTCAGAAAAAATTACAAAATTCTTGTAAGAGGAAGGCAAAAGAAGCAACACTCTTTCTGGCATAGTTGGGCAATGCCTAATTGAATAGAAACCTTATCAGAGGTTGTCATCTAGAGCAAATTACATGGTGCTTTTCTGTATATGGACAACTCTGTAGCATGGACCATGTTGAAATAACAAGGCTTGTTTTTGTGATTTAAAAGTGAGGTTCCTGTTGGCACAATAGATCTTTATTTCAGCCATTTTCAAATATTTTTCCCTTATAGATCATATATTCATATGTTAGTATACAGGTTGTCTCCTAAAACCTCCTGCTTGTTTATAACTATCTACTATCCTACTCTCCATACATAACATCCCTGAGGCAATGACAGGAATTGCTTACATGTTTACACTGAAATCCACCTTCCAAAGATTAGTGTTAGAAGACTTATTTTTGGTATGATTTCTAGCCCTGAGGATATTGCAGTTAGTTCATCACTCTGCCCTCAATATTATTTAGTGTAGGGGTGTCAAACATATGGCCTGCAGGCCCAATTCAGATCTCAGAGTCCTATTATCTGGCCTATGGTGCTTCTTGTGGGTCTCTGACTGGATGTATGTGCAGTGTGCCCTGAGCTTGCCTACATGCCATAGCACCAGCCTGAGCTCCTTGTGCTTCACACAATGTGTGGGGCTGACTTGGCACATGCTGTATGCAGTGCTGAGAGCTGGTCTGGGGCATAGGCTACACACTGGTCCAAACTGGTTACATGCATCCCAGATTACACCATGCACTGCATGTGGCCCACACCGCAGACTGTCCCATGCTCCAGATCCAGCATGCAGGGCTGGTCTGTGGTCCCAAAGCAGCCCTTGAACTGCCTTGCACCATTCATTAGTCCCATGAGTTTGACATCCCTGATTTAGTGGTTAGGCTATGGCTTCTTATAATCCTAACTTCTATCTAGGGTGACTTTGAGAGCAGTTTTTTATATTGTGTACCCTAAATCTAGCTGTTTAGAGAAGCAGTTGTGTTTGAAAACTGCTTCTCTAAGCCTTGTCCTGTTGGGGACATTTGACCAGTTTATGTGTACATATCTACCATCTATAAAGAACATAACCATTACTGTGTTCTTTCCAATAATTATTTTAGCTCTAGCATCTAAAAAGCTTAATGAAACTCAAGAATTGTGTAATTTGAAAGTATTAGAATCAGACAAAATTAGGGCTGGAAGGGACCTCAGGAGCTCATCTAGTCCAATCTCCTGCTCAAAGCAGGACCATTGCCAACTATATCATCCCAGCCATGGTTTGTCTAGCCGGGTCTTAAAACCTCCAAGGATAGAGAGTCCACAAACTTATAGGTAACCTGTCCCAGTGTTTTACCACCCTCCTACTGCCAAAGTTTTTTCTAATATCTAACCTAAACTTCCCTTTGTTGAAAGTGGAACCCATTGCTCCTTGTTCTGTTATCTGCCACCACTGAGAACAGTCTAGCTTCATCGAATTTGGAACAATAATACTGATAGTTGAAGGCTGCTATCAAATCCCCTCTCAATCTTCACTTCTCCAGACTAAGAACCATTAAATTATCTCTAATCAAAGTATTTATTCTCTCTCTCTCCCTCTCTCTCTCTCGGCATGGCCTTCCAGCACAAAGCTTCCAGTGGTGGGGGTGGAACCCAAAGACAAAAATTCTGATTGCCCAGTAGAAAGGTGGCTTAAGCTTATTTGTAAGTTTTGCAAAATAAAAGAGACCCTTGGCAAGCCGCATCTTTTAGACCCAGAATCTAATTTATCTGCAGGGAGATCTTAATCACATAATCCTTTCTTCATGCAAAGGTAAGAATAATGATTTTATAAAGTTAGTTACAGACTGTTCATTTGCAATCTGATATATAACTTTAAAGGACAACCTAAAGGATGAGTCATATTTCTTCCCCCATCCATTTTCCCCCTGTAAAATGAGAAAAGAAAATATAGCTAAGCAGGGCCCATCAAGTAATCATCTCTCTTAATTAGTCTGCAGAATGCTTATGAACTAGAATATTGTCTTCAAAGACAGCTACACTACAGTTTTTGTGGTTTCATTCTAACCTTGCAAAACCTTAATCTCATCTTCTAATGTTTTGGAGACTTGCATGCCATTCACCATTTTTTTCAAAGTATGAACCCAGTGAATCAAGTTGTGATTCATGAGTCCAAGTGCAAGTCCAAGACATGACTCTCCAAAGTATTTCATCAAGCAAATTTCTGAATTCTTTTTCAAGAGAGCTAATGAATGGGGGCAAAGTGTGCTTCTTTTCAGAAGATGGATGAACAGAATTGCAAGCTGTTGAAGCAGCTAATGGGGATTGAGGAGCGCTGGGAGGGTGGAATGAATTGAACAAATCCCTCTGATCCTTTCTTTTGAGAAATCATCCAAAGACATCATACTGCCCAAGGCCTGAATCCTGTTTGCTTTATTGACTTCTCTTAGGAAGCAGGTTTTTTTAAATGGAAAATGGCATAAAATATAAACTGCTTCCCCCTCCACACAGCAACAATTCCAGTCCATAGATATGGCTGGTGTGCAGTATTACAGCCTTAATCCAGAAATAATTGCAAAGACCTTGCCCAGATTGGAACAAGGTGAAGCTAACAAAAATAATAAATGTATTTTGTTTTTTCTAAAATGCTCTAAATCTAGCTCCAAAATGCTTCCAAGTTCCTTGCCGCACAAGATCGAATCGTTAAATTTCAAGAGCTGAAAAGAAACAGTCAGCCTGTTTCCTAACCAGTATAATAAAAAATGGTACATTATCAAATTAGTGGTATCCAGGTCCTTGAATCTAGACAAATCAGAAATAAATAATCTTTTTCCAGATTTTTTTTTAAGAGGGAAATGCACATATTGTTGCCAATACATGTGAAAGTAGGGCACCTGGAATATACCATTTGTGATACTGGGCAATATGTTGGTTAGCACCTTTCATTAATAATGTATAAATCTAAGCCCAAACCACTTTTTGGAGTTTGAAATGTTCATTTAACATTTAAAAAATTCTGCTTTTGTTGTGTTCCTTTTTGGGTTAAAGAAAGATGAGTTGTTGAAATACCCCAAGAAAGTCTAGTTCCATGGGCTCAAGCCTGCTTAGACATCTGGTGAAATGCCGAGCATAGTTTTCCAGGTACTTGAGCTATTCAAAGAATTTGGATTAGACTGTCTGAGCAGTGGGTGCCCAACAAAACTGGATCAAAATTTTGAAGCTTAAGAAGTTCACTGCTGGTCAATTTTGTTTTCATTTTGAATCACTTACCACAGTGATCACCAACCGGTGGGACGTGATCAACCAGTGGATCTTGGAGCCTCTTGAAGTTGATCCTGGGCTGGGGGACTGAGTGCATGTGCATGTGCATGTGCTGCCCTGCACCCCCCCAGCCCAGCATGTCTGTCAGTGGGGGAGGGAAGGGGTGGAGGCCCGGTGGCATGTGGGGCAGGGCTTGAGGTGCAAAGCCGAGCCACATTGGCAACTGCCTCCATTGCATATAGATCAGGGGGCACATGCTCCCTCTCCCAATGCAGGGCAGCACCAGCAGCTGTAGGTAGGGAGTGAGGACAGGCCCTGCACGGGTGGGGTGGGGTGGGGCATGGTAGGGGACAGAGTCACGAGCGGCTCATCTTGGGGATGGGGGATGCACACAGCCCAGGAGGGCATGGGGGGAGTGTTTCCCTGGATCTGCACACAGGTCAGGGCGGGCTGGGGCCAGGGCCAGGGCCAGGGCCAGGGCAGTGTCAGGCTCTTCCTTGCCAAGCAGCAGTAGCAGCAGTGTTGGGAGTAGGGCCACAGGGGAGAGGGGGCCATAGCCCCCTGCCAACCCTCACTCATAGCACTGCTGCCAAATGCAGTGTGGGCCAGGCCCAGCAGGAACACCCCAATGCAGCCTTCCCTTCTCCCCAAGGACATGGGGACCAGGAGCTGGCATGGAAGGGGTAGGGCGAGCTGAAGCTGTGGGCTGGAAGGCTGAGCCAGTCTGTTCCCACTGGGCCTGGCCCATGCTGCATTCGGTGCGGAAGCGGGGACACCCTCCTCCCTGGTCCTGCTCTCGGCACTGCCGCCACAGCTGCCTGGCTTGAGTGCAGTCCAGCTGGGAAGAGCCTCGCATTGCCTCAGCCCCAGCCCATCCCATGTGCAGCTCCAGGGACATGTGCTGTCCCCATGCCCTCACGGGCTGTTTGTCCCCTTCTCTGTACCCCCTGGACAAGCCGCTCGCAGCTCTGTTCATGCCCTGCCCTGGCTTTGCGGGGTTTGCCCCTCCCTTACTGCCATGTGGGTGGCAGGCAATCGAGGCCCCAGCACTGAGGGAGAGAGTGGGGCTGGTGCAGCCCTTTTCTCCTCCCTTCCCCACAGATTTACCTGCTGGGCCCAGGTAGGTGGAGGGAGTAGATCTTCAGTTCCTCTTAAGTTCCAAGTGATCTCCAACCTAAAAAGGTTGGAGACCACTGATTTAGTAAGATCCCATGACTATTTGATGGGCTGGGGTTAATCACTAATGGAACAAAAATAATTTTATAGCCATTAAAGGTAAAATACAAATAATGAAAAGGAATGTCGGTCTGTGTTAAGATTAGTAAGTAACCCCACACGTGGGGTTAATACTTTCCCTAATATTCTTTGCTCAGACCTACTGCGAGAGGGCTAGTGAGCAAGGGTGTGGTTAGGGTCTGCCAGTCTTTTCTGTCTGCCTCACTCACTGAAGCTCTAACTTTGGAGGAGTAGGAGAAGGGGCCCCCCACACCACTTGGATCACCTCCTCTGTCCCCTATAAACCACTCCACCTGGAATGTTGCCTTGCCATCCCAAAATCAGCCCAAGACCAGTGGTGGTAGCAGGGGGGAGTTTCCTCCTTCCTGCCTGTTCCTAGGTTCCACTGAGCCCATGCCACACCATGTACCTAGATTCAGTCCTCACTGGGCCCCACAGCTGCCTTTGTCCCACACCCACTGCCTTCCTTTAGTTGCAGGGCCCAACGGGCTGGATTTGTGTGTGCAAGGTCAGCATGGAATGCAGGGATACCAGAAGTAGTCAGAGAGAGGGCACTCCCTTTTCCCCCCTTCAATCCTACTCCCACTTCCCTTAGCTGCCCTTCATCCCTTTTCCCTTCCACGCTACTCACCCCATCCCCACTCACCTGTTGCCTGACTGTTCCCAGCTGTCATTCTGGGGCTGTAGAGTTCTGGATGATAACTAATCCTCCTGGGAGCAGTGCCTCCTGTGATACTGGAGGACTACAAATTTATTGTTTTATTTCAGATAAACACCCAGAAGGTAACTCAGGCTAGGTAGCATTGCTAAAAGATAATCTTCACCCAAAGTAACATAAACTTTAGGGTGCCTGGAGCAGGCATTTAACACTAGTTAGCAAGGCTTAATGTGCAATCATTCACATTTTAAGCGCTCTTAACATGGTCTAATTGTAATATATAGACTCAACCTTCCTTGCTGCTCCTAATACCAGAGTCTCCTTTAAGTTCAAAGTTAACTTTGATAATTAGTATTTTTCCCTCAAAAGAAATGATAGCCTTTTTCATGAAAGTAGATATTCCTGTGCCAGCCCAATATACAATACTGTCTTCAACAGCACTGGCTTTTCTGCTTCAGGGCAAAGCACCCTCAAATATTCTATTAAGTGCTGGGTTGCAGCTTCAAACTGCTTGTATTTAAGAGAATTTGCCTGCTGGTTGGTTGCCCTCTGATTGACAAACTTGCAAACAGTCCACCATTGAAACATTACTGCTGGTTGTCCTATGATCACATTGTTCTGAGGTGCTGTACTTTAATTCAGTGCATTTTAACAAACTAAAAGTCCAGGGTGTCAAGGTAATTCTTCTGTTTCCTGTTCTGTAAGATCACAAAACTCCCTTCAGTTTGTCAACATAGAAGGGCTGGGCAAAGAAAGGATACTCTTAATAGGGTTTTCAGTATAAGTGCATGACAAAATTAACTTCCTCATTCTACTCATGGTTCTGAAATACCTTAATTTGTAAAAACACCAAAAGAAAGTACTAATGTCTTTTTCTGGTCTCTCCTATGTATTATATCTTTTGTTACAGGACTTCAGTAGCAGTTGCTGGGTACTCAGCAAGTTTGCAAATTGGTCTACCAATTGAGGTACTTAAGTAGGATTTAGGAGTCTAATTTTAGGTTGACAAGGTTGTTCGGATAAATGTGATATCTTTTATTAGGCCAACTAAATAGTTAGAAAATTTGTCCTTTGCAAGTTGTCAGGTACAAACACCTTTCCTTAGGCATATTGACCACCATTCTTTTGGTCTTATTCAGAGCAGAAGTCTGTGTCTTCAGTCAGTGAAATGCCATTCCACTAATTCCTGGTTTGGTTTTTTTTAGACATTGAAGAATGAAGTATCTGCCACTCAGAAGGCAGGCAGACACTGAGCCACTCTTACACATGTTAATATGGCATTAGAGTGGTATCAGTCATCATTGAAGGATAGACCATTTAACCAGAATGCTCCAAAAGCACTGTTGAGTGAGTCCAGTTTTGTGATGCTCTGACTGATTCAGCTTCTCTATGAGTGATCTTTTTTTTTCTTTTAAAAACATGTATTGGGATCAGATTCCTCACTAACACAAGTAGCACCACTGAAAATCAATGAAGGATGTAAACGTGGTTCAAGTAAGAAGAGACTTGGGTGCTTTATATGTAGAATGGTGACTTACATCCTGATGCTGTCTTAAAATTGAGGTCAAATGATTAGACCAAGAATGAGGGGAGGGGTGAAAAAAGCCCTGAAGTGTTTCTTTATTAGCCATGACCTCAGTAGTCCACTGTTTGTTGCCTCGTTGATTTCTAATGTTAATGTAGTTTAAACCTCTTACTAAGCTCTGAAGAATGTTCTTTCAAGAGGGCCATATCTATTAAATGAGTCATTTGCTCTTTAAAACTAGATAGCTCTACAGCACAGCATGCAGTAAGCCTTCCAAAGTCTCTCCAATTGTCCAGTAAGATTGTTGATATTTATATAGAGAAACTTTAAAGGAACTCTGACAAGATATTTCCATCATCTCTGAATAGCCTTATTAACAGTCATGCATAAAATTCTTTTGGAAACCTGAAATGTAGTCTTAATAAAACTCCATGCTTCCTTTCCTTGCACATATTAGCTTATTATTGCAGACTTACCATGCAATGCCAGGCTCCTTTGTCATACAAAACAAACATGAAAGATGGTTGACTTTTGCAAAGAAAGCTATACAATTTGAAATCTAACATCAATGTGCATCCTCTTACTTATTCATTTAAGGAATAAAGTAATGAAGACGATGTTTCAATAACTATCATATTCCTCCTTAGAAAGAGAGAAACATTCATCTTTTACAGACCAAGGTACAATTCCTGAATGTGCTGCACCTTTTATGCCACATGATGTTTAATAAGTGAAACACATAAAGTGAATTAACAATGATACAGTGCTGTTGAAATGTTACAGATTTCTTTCCCTCATAAAGTCACTCCTTCTCCTATGAGGTAACATTTTCAATACTGCCTAAATCCCAGTTTTTTAAAGGGACATAGAAACTGAGACACTCAGGTTTCACTACCAGTCAGAAGGACTAGGGCATGTAAATCTCTGTCCAATTTAATATCCTAAAACAGTGGTGACAAACATCCAGCTCATGAACTGGATCTGGCTCAGATAGCTGCTTCATTGGCCCTTTGGGATACCAGATGCCTAGCGGAAAGGTGGGGGTGGCACCTGCTATAGAATCCGGGGCCAGCACCAGGGGGTGGACATGGCCTTTGGCAGCAGGAGGGTAAGTGAGGGCTGCACCAACATGGCCTCGTAGACACTGGTCCCTCTGCTGCTTGCCTTGCTGCCACCATGCTTGCTGCAACCACACCTGGTCCCACTGTAGCCACTGCCCTGTACTCTGACCCAAAAAGGAGCCCCACTGTTTGGATCTGGCTCCAGGGCAGCAAGTTAGTTTGACACCTCTGTCCTAAGATACTTAAGTCTTTTAATCTTTTACTCTTGACCACAGTATGACAACAAAGTGTCATGTGCAGCAAAGTGACTGCAAAGGGGCTACTGGCCTGATTGGGCCAGTCTTCAAGCCCAATTTGATCAGATGTAAATGATTCTCAGCGTAAAATGTCTCAGTGTTATTGATCTTATGTACAAACATTGGGTCAGAGCTATAAATCTAGGAAGAAAAGCAGAACTGAAAACTATGAGTAGTGTGATCCCAGGAAACACACCCTTCAGCTAGTGAGGCTCTGCTGGCTAAGTATGTTTTTTATGGCATAACAAGAACCTTTAGTTTGAGAAACTAAGCAAGCATGTCAAAGATGAGTTCAAAGCCCTGGTTCTAGAAGGCTACCAATGGATGAAGACTAGAGTGACCATATGTCCAGGTTTGTCTCGGACACTCCCAGATTCCTGGGCTGGTCCTGGCCAGTTGGTGTAAAGTCCAGGGCTGGAGTCTGGCAGAGAGGTGGAGTGGCATGGTGTGCCGGGCAGGCACCACTGCTGTTCTGTGGGAGCAAGGACATGCCACTTGTTGGTGTGATAGTGCCTGCTCCAGTCCATCCACCTTGCTCCCCACAGAGCAGCAGCAGTGACTGGCCAGCCCCCTGCTGGTACACCATTACACTCTGCCTCCCTCCTGGACTTCAGTCCTGGACTTTTGACCAACCAGCTGGGACTGGCCTGTGGAATCTGGGAGTGTCCTGGCCAAACTGGAACGTATAGTCACCCTAGTGAAGACAGTGTTTCTAGGCTTCTTTGTGTGCTTCAGACATGGACACAAGATCAGAGCTCACTGCACAGAAAGCATTTCTAGATTTGGTTTTCTGGCATTTCAGAAGAAGGTTTCACCATAAAGTGAGGTTTTAGCTTTTGAGACCTCTTTAACTCAAAACCTGACAAAGCTTTGGTATCTTCAAAAGATTCCAAAGTGACCAACAGAACATGGAGCCTTATATATCAGCCCAGTGGAGGAAAAGTGGGGAAAACATTGACCCTTCTTCAGTTTTACTCATATTATGTAAGGCTCCAGACACTTTGGAGAGAAAATCACCTTTCTAGAAGGGAAGAAGCTCTCCATGTCCTGTACATGAATGTTTTTCATTGACCAACTGGTTGCAGTGCCCCAGCCTAGAATCAGCTTTCTGGGCCAGTTTTCACCAGTTTGTATACTCTTTCTCTCTCCTTTCGTTGACAATAAACTTAGGTTTTTTTACAGAAATGACTGTCTGCTACTAAGCCTTAATAGTTAACCAAAAGGAATTTGCAATCCAATTTTTGTCTTTCAACCTAAATCTCTCTCCATCCTGACCCTTTTCAGGGACACATCCCACCATGGGCAACGTGTAAGTGCTGAGAGTAGGGGGTCACAACTCCGTGCTGCTGCAGCCCCCTCTGCTGCTGGGCATTGGGTCTGGCCAGAATGCAGTCCCACACCCTGCCATTGGCACAGAAATTGCACTGCCACCTCCACTGCTGCTGGGCCCTGGCTCAAGCCAGGCTGCAACCCTATGCCCAGTGCTCACTGTCAATTTAGAAATCTGGGGGCCCATGCCTCCCCAACCTATTCACCAATGGCCTGCCACATACTGGAGATAAACTCTTCTTCAGGGAAGCAGAGTGAATACGGGGTCTGCAGAATTTCAAGACTGAGTTAGACACCTAACTCGTCCCTCATTCCAAAGGGAAGCCAGTATCAACTATTAAATGTTAGATATCTCAGCAAATTTATCCATTATTGAAAAGTATTAGTTTCTTATATAACTCCCTTCCTAGATGCAGAAATAGTTTTGTGACTCTCCTCTTACATGATGCTTTTTTTCAATGTGTTATTTATTTATTTATTCATACATGCACCCAACTCAAATGAAATATTTGTTTTTCATGCTCAAGTATATTGCTGTTTTGTTCAGACTGCTGAAAAGATAAGGTCTCCTAGCCTCAATTTTATTTGATTGGGGGAAATTCAACACAAAGTCACAAAAGATGTTCAGTCAGTGTTTAATAATAATAAGTAGAATAAAAGAATGCTGAATTTCCAGCTTCTTTGCCATATAGTGGGACATTTATTGCTGACTAGTAATAACAAACAGGTTTAGCTGGCTATAAACAACTTTCAGAAACTTTTAATGAAAATGAATGTTTTATGGTCAGTCACCAATAAATTAATTATACTGGTAACATAACATATGCAGCAAAACATAACTTCTGCATGAAGAAACAGAGTATAACAGGGATCAACTCTACAACCTATCTTGTTCTGAAAGGTGAAGAAAAACAGGAAAAATAGCTGATGAGATTGACGTGCTACAAGTCATTAGTGCCCTATGGATACTAATATAAAACCATATAAACACTTCTGTATCTGTCTTTGAGAAGGGGAAATAAATACTCAGATATGAGAAATAAGGAGATACATGTTTTGTCATGATTCTTCCTCACTTTCTGGGAGAATAAGGCAAAAGCAGCTGGTGTAGCTAGTCTTTGGGGATCTGGTGGCCTGAAGGTGATAAGAGAATGTTTTTGCCATCCGCTTCCTGCAGTTAGCATATGGGAGCACGATTGGGCTTTCCCTATGGCCCCACTGTTCCCAGCTGCTATAACCACCCTGAGGAGGAACTGGCATCTGGAGTACTTTAGATCAGCCTTTAGGCTCCTGTGAATTATATTTGGGAAGCAAGACGAGAAGGCAAAGATGAAGAAGTAGGTGAAAGCTGACTTAGCTCACCACTTCCCATTGACACAGTGCATTCCTTGCTATAAGCTTCAAACTGGGGAAGTCTAAGTGATATGTACCACCTGCTCTTAGAAAGGATGAAGGTGACTGCCTTTTTAATTTAAAAAGGGTGTTATAATAACCAGAGATTGTGGAGTCTGGTTAGGAATAGGATCTTCCTGAAGTTCTGAAAGCAACACTATCTTTGTGTATGCATAGATATGTTTTGGCAAATTTTGCTCATAGTATAATCGTTAGATCCCGACTCCATGCGGTGCCTAATGACTAGGGAGATGACAGTCCAGCTGCTCATGAATCCTGGTACTCATTAGCCAGAGCAAGCAGAGAGCAAACACCAGCACACTTTGCTTGCAACAGCTTTATTCAGAATGGATTCAGCTTTGGGCGAACTCACTCACAGACACACAGCCCGTGAAACCAGGGGAGCAGTATTAGTTCTTTTCACATCTTATACACCTTGGTTCATACATATTAACATTCACTCTATCCTATCCCTCCTTTGGTTCCACCCATTTCTCCTCCCATCTCAAACTTCACTTCTGTTTACCATTTGCTTTATTAGCATGGTATTGCGTGTGCATTTCATTCATTTACATGCCTCTCTGCCAAGAGCACATGCATAAGACTTTGACCCCCATCTTCTTTCAGTCACTTGCAATTTCTCACTGGTTCTTTCTGGTTTTTTTGCTGACTTCAGCACCATCTCCAAGGCCGTACTTCTGCTTTATCTCCTGACACTAGCTGGTGGGCTGCTTTCTATTCTTACTCAACACATCATGCACTTTGCATCCTACCCTTTTGTTAAGAATCTTCTTACTTAAGCATTAGCCAAGTTAGTTGCTTTTAATATATATCCAGCCTTGAGACTAACAGCTTTTGCTGAGGTTAGTTTTAATATATCATCCAGCCTTCTGACCAGCAGCTTTTGCTGAGACACAGGAAAAACTTTTATTCAGCTGCACGCCCAGCACTCCCCAGAGTCCATATTGTTACCCCAACACCCAAAATCCATATCAGTTACCCTAACAGTAATAATGGAGGCTAAGTGTGCCTTACAATTAAAAAAATAATAAACCTGGGAGAGGGTAGCCTGAGCCCTTTTCTGCTTCCTTGCTTCCCAGAATAGCAAGAGTCCACTTCAGCGGGCAGAATCTCAGCTGTATGTTACTCCAGTGACACCAGCAGGTTTCCAGGAAGTTTCAGTTCTGAATCCAAAAGCTTCTTGGCTCTCCAGAATGATGTGGTCACTATGAAAGATCCTTGACAGGATTGGATTATGTCACCTTCTGCATGCATCTCCAGCAGAGTATCATGGAGCAGCTTTTGAAAAAAATACACTGTCCTGCAGCCTGGCTAGAGATAATATACCAAGCACTGCAGCAAGAGGACTGTAAGATATTCCAGGACATTAAGACTTCACACTGAGGGGTCTATAAAAATAAGGTTGAAGATTGATATATGCGCCTTTGACAGAAAATTCTCAGGTCACAGATCAAATTATCAGTGTAAAGAAGACAGACTAAAGCTAGATTAATTTTACAAAAAAATATTTAGTTGTATGCCCCAGAGCCCAAAAGGCTTTTCAAAGTCTAAGTGACAATGAAGCTTACTGCTTTTTTGGAGACAGAGGCAGGTGTTTAAAAAAGTGTTCTCTGGAGACTCTTTGTTTATCTCTCTTGCTTGGTGCTCCATAGAAAAACCTTCACCTTTTTGTCCTTACCCCAGACACAAAGTCCCAGTGCTCTTGGACACGTGATCTTGTGTGATGCAGTTCCAGAAGTAAATCAATAATCTCATTTGAAAAATTTGCTGAAAGCAAGGAATCTCCTTATATTGGGTGTGCTATCGGAGTGCAATCTGCCACTATAGATGCAACCTGACCTCTGTCCTGCAAGAGAAAGTCACTTGAGAAAGCCTGATGAATTTAGCAAAATCAAATGATAGTTGGAGAACAGGCTGTAACAAGAACAGTATAAGGTTACCAAAGAGTTGTGAGGGTTACAGTACTTCAATTTTTCAGTCAAGTACTTTTTCTATAGCTGTTTAACTGTGCCTGGGTCATCTTATAGCATATGGAACAGGGTACTGGTATACAGAACAAGGGTCTTGGATTGAACCTTAAAGTAATCGAGTTTCATCATGTGTCTTGCTGTGAATCTGCCCATTATTATCCACAGATGACAACTAAAGTGTAACAGCACCACAGCTGTGTCGCGGTTACTAAAAGAGGGGGTACAGCTGCTGGGGAGGAGGACAATGAGGAAAGTGACAAATAACCTGGGCAGCCAATACAAAGCCGGAAGGGGATAATAAAAGAGAGAAGGAGGCTTACCAAAGGCGCATTTGGGCATACACACACAATGAGAGAGAGAGAGACAAGAGGGGCCCCTATGGCGATAGAGCCCACGAGAGGGACCAGGAGACAGAGATGCACACCCAGATGATGGTGGTCATTGCGGGGACTGATGCACCTGTCTACAGATCCCGTCCTACCTGGAGAAGACAGCCGCAGCGGTGAGTGAGGAACTGAGCAGCGGCACTGAACCTTCCCCACACCCACAGCTCTGAGGACTCAGAGCTGGGGAGGGATTTCCCAGGCTGAAGAGGGGGAGAGAGGAAGAAGCGGGAAGTAAAGGGGCACAGAGCAGGAGGGTGAAGGAACCCCGACCCTACTTTGCAGGCTCTCTATAACCCGGGCCCTGTACTGGAGGGCAAAGACAGTGAAAGTTTAAAGAGAAAAGGAAATTGACGAAGCCATACTTCACAAGCCACAGGTGGGGAATCCCAGCGTCAGTGTTGATCAGCCGCCAATGAGATAATTAGCGGCCAATCATCAAGCAAGAGGCCAGTTTGGGAGAAGACAGAGATCTGGAAAGACAATAACAAAAGAGTAAAGATACGATGCCGTGCTCCCCAAGCCGACATGAGTTGCAGCCGGGGAATCCCAGGGTCGACAGTAATCAGCCGCTAACCAGGCTATTAGCCACTGATCATTGAGGAGAGGGACAATCAGTAATCCTGCTTTGATCTTTGAAGGCAGGTGGAGAGAACCGCTGCAGGCACTCAGGGGCAGGGTCAATCCTGGAGAAAGAGCCAGGCCACACAAAATAAAGCATTACCGGTGAAGATCTGACCTGGGAGTCTTCTTTACTAGGGTACCGGGTTCTAACAACTGTTCTTTCCCCCTCACAAATTAGGTGAGATCAAGTCGTGGCAGGCGGGAATTGGGGAGAAGGTACCTGAAAACCGGGTACCTGAGAAGGGCACTCGCTCACATAAAGCAATAGTCTCTAGGCTCAGAATGAATTTGTTCAATTATTTTATATAATATTTACACTCCCTTTTATACAGTGTTTGGAATTCGTCATTTTCATATCGTATTCAAACTTTCCGAAGTTTGAGTATATCCTTTACAGGCAGGGGCATGTGAACAAGCTACCATGAGGTAAAGGCAGGCTTGTGAGCTACCATGTGGTAGCCATCTGGGTGTGTGTTAACACCCTGTAGCAAATTATAGCTACATCTTTATGTTCCCAGAAAGCAGAGTTTTCTATAAAATCTAAATACACAACACCTGCCTTCCTCAGGAATGGGCCCAGTTTTAGAAACTGAAACCAATGCCCTTGTCCTTGGGTGCTTTTTTGGAGTGTTTCATTCTGTTTCCTAGAAAGAGAGCATGATGACCTGAGGACAAAATTGATTTTGATGGTCATTTGCAGGGATTCAGATTTTCTGTTTGCCTTGGAAAAATGTGAATTTCTGCTTTAAAAGAGAAAAGCCCAGGAAATGATGGGTTTTTTCCTGCAGGTTAGCAGAATTCCGGCCTGCAAGGGGCTGCTTGGGGCTGGGGGGAGTGGGAGACAGAGGGTGTGGGGTGCCACGTGCATGTGCACACACACAGCAACCAGGCAGGGTGGTGGAGAGCAGCTCCTGCAGCTCCCTCCAGGTAAGTCTGTGTGGCTGTAAGGGGGTACAAGTAATGTGCTGGGAGGGTGGGGGCACATGTCCCCCCAGATTTCTGCACTCACTGTGGGGTGCAGGCCTTCAGCCTATGCAGACCAGCTCTGGGCAGAAGCTACCTCCATGGACTAGCAAGTGGGACCCAGTGCAAGGGAGTGCTGTGCTGCCAAGGTGAAATGCCCATGGGAAGCACAACTCTGTGCTGCCACCACACCTCGCCATGGTGACACAGCACTCCCTTCTGCACCAGTTCCTGCCCATTGGGCTACAGAGGCAGCTGCTGCCTGGAACTGATCTGGCTCAGATACAGCTCTGTGCCCCATGCCCTCCTGTGAGCACCGAAATCTGGGGGGGGCCATGTGCACCCCCAATCACATTGCTTCTGTTTCCCTGCCCTCCCACTGCATTACCTATGCCTGCACCCACCTCCTTCACACACTGGAGGGCTGAGGCCTGGGCTTCTGGGGCAGCGGGTTGGGAGTGAGAGGCATCCACAGGGAGGGAGGGTTGTAAATTGGGAGGGAGGGGCACTGGCAGGGCCAAGTGGCTGTGGGTCGAGAGTGAGGGGCAGGGGCTGGGCAGGGCATGCAAGAATTGCTCAGCATCAGAAAGCAGTGGGGTGGAGTAGGGAAGCCACAGCTGGAGTTGCATCCTGGTGAGAGAAGGCGACAGGGTAAGCTCTGATTTTTTCCATGATAAAAAAAAAAAAAAAAATCAAATGCCAAAATGTATTGGTATTTAGAATTTATTTTATTATAATGATTGAGTCTGTTAGGTTTCCAGATTGCTTTAAAATTGTAAATATAGCAATAAAATATTGTGTTCAACTGATAGCTCGCTCTCTCTCTCTCTCTCATTATATATATAGTGGCATTTCATTTTAATCATAGAAAAATATGGATTTGGGGTTTTTTATCTGAGAATTTGGGATTTTTAAGCAGAGAAAACCACGATCCCTGGTCATTTGTAAATTAAACTAATTTCAAGTTTCCTTGTATAGATAAATATGAAAGATTTGGTGGAACCATTCTACCCTTCCAAGTTTAACAAAATACTGTATTGTTAGTCTTGGAGTCATAGGTACTATCAGTGAAGAAGATGGAAAATTCAAGAATCAGAGGAAAATGATTTTCAACAGCTGATACTGTTATACCTATTTTTAACAGGGCAGTCTGTTCTTTTAAGAGGGAACAATTAGCCCTGTTGAGAGAGCTGTAGGGCATTTACATAAGCAGACAGATTCCTGCTAGAGCTTAAAAAGCTCCCAGAAGACAGGGGAAAGGAAGCTCTGAATGCAAGTGCTTGCTACAGGAAGGGGATAATGCTGCTGTGCTGGGAGCCAAAACCTGGCTGGAGCTCTGCAGAAGGTTTTTTTTGTGTTGTTTGTGTATTTGTTGGCCTGTTGATGCACTTGATACTAACTGATGGTTTAATTTAGCCCTCCAGACCTAGGTAAAATGAGCTGCACTGCTCCAGCCTGGAGATGCTAAGGGACTAGATAACCATGGTTGCCCATATCTAAGCGGAAAATGGTTCACAATTTCCAAAACTAAAGGCAAAAAATATGTGACATTCTGAATCAGATTTTTAAAATGCATGCTCAGTTTGAAAATGAATTAATTTGTAACGTTTGGCTTCTTTAAAAATTATATGCCTGTGTCCCAGAGAGAGAAGTTCTACTGCATAAACGCAAGTAATTGAGTCACTGTCTGACATTAGGCCATATTTTATAAGAATCAGAGCGGCTAAAATGCTAAATTTAAACCCTTTGATTTATTTGCCTTCCACTGTGATCTAAAAAAAATACAGGCTCTTTCTCTCCTGTAGGTAGCTAACATTAAGGTCAATTTCATCTGAGTGGAGTTAAGAAAAAAGATTTGAATTTTTCTTTTAAAACTAGGTATTAAACATATAAATAAACTATATAATTAGAGTGTGTGATTACTACTCTAATCATGCATGGAGACCATAGATAGAATGTAAGAGGAAAAATCAATTTTCTTCTGTTGCTTGATTTCATGTTGTGCAAGACAACTCATTCCTGTTTATTATCTGGAAAATGTTCAGCCACTTGAATTTTCTCCATGACTGAATCCACTTAAATTTTACAGTAAACAGTATACCTTATGATTTACAGTGTTGCCAGAAATCCTGTGTCGAATAACTTTCATATGGAGCTTCTTGCCTATTATTCTGTTATAAATAGTTTCTTGATATCCTTCTAAACAGGTTGGTACTTTTTGCTAATGCTTTGAATAACTGAAATCAATCTATGCTGTTCTCATGTCATATCCTGTTTTTCTTCCCTTTTAGAGGAGTGTACCTCCTCTCTTACCACCTCTCCTGCTTCCCTAACTCTCCCTACTATCTCCTGAAAAGCCCCTTAATCCCTCCCTTATAACTACAAACCTAGCTGTAGTGAAAGAAGTCATAATTTAAAGACAGTGTTTAGAGTATCAAAGTTGGTAATTGGGAGCAGCCAGTTAGGAATCAAGGGCACCTATACACGTGCCTGAAGGCTGCTCTGATGCACTGTAATTACAGCGCGTCAGAGCAGACTTGATTAATCAAGTCTGCTGGAGTGTCATAATTACCGTGCTCCAGCCGACTCCAGCATCACATGTATTAATATCGCTGTGCTGAAAAATGCAGCAGGGGTGCTTTAATTAAAACTCGTTGTACAAGCTTTAATTAAAGTGCCCCTCACTGCCATTTTACAGTGTGGGAACGCTGATGCACGTGGTTCTGGGAGTCACTCTAATTAAAGCTTCTGTCCCCTGCTACCTCCAAGAGCATGTGTAGAAATGCCCCAACTAGTCAGGCCTCAACTACGTGTTATACTGAAGATGTGATTAACCATTTAATTATCTGGCCACATGTTCATACTAATGGTGTAATGAAAAGAGGAATAAACTACAAAGTTAGTCTGCAAAATTTGTGTGACTGAGAGCTCTGTCAGCCAATCAGAACTCCCAGCTTGGGGAGGGTCCAAATCCACCCAGCTGGGAGGTACTGGCTGCAGGGATGCCCTGTACACTCCTGTGGGAGACTGCAGCTGTGGCAGTGTCCCAGCCAAGGGATGTTCCAGGCACCCCCATGGCTGGAAGACCGCAGCTGAGGCAGGATGCACCTGAGGCATTCCAGGCATCTCTGGAGCTAGGACAGCACCTCAGCTGCAGTCTCCCAGGTACAGGGATGCTGGAACATCCTTGTGACTGCATCCGATGACATCTCCCAGCCACAGGAGTGCCTGAGGTGCCCCCACAGCTGGGAAACTATGAGCTGACGAGGCTCCCAGTCACAGGAGAACATGGTGCAACCCCACAGGTTAGAGCCCCATTAGCTGAGGGGGCTCCCAGCTGCAGACATTTGCTTCTTGCCAGTATAGAGGAGGCCAAGATTGTGATCCTGAGCTCCTGGCAGTAAGGCATGATGGGATCTGACTCACAATTCCATGGTCATGCCTCCTGCCCTGTATGTTTGGCATGGCAGAAGGTGTGATCCTATGGTGCCTTTACCTGCATGTGTAGAGGGGCCCTCAGAGACAGACATAGGGTCTGCAGGCAGTGCTTATTGCTCCACATATTACAGTGGATTGTTCTCATTCACATATGCTGGTGTTTATTGAACCCAGCAATCACTATATGATGTCAAGGGTGGCGAATGAGGGAGAATTTGAAAACCAAGCTAAAACAGAAGCTGGAAACTGAGAGCAAGTGGAGCAGCATATCCACGTGGAAGGACACTGGCCACTTACAGTTTGTGTCCTTAAATTACACTGAACACTTACAGTCTATGTAAATGGACAGTTAGTCATGGAAGTTTTACAACCTCTACCTGCCCTTCTGTTGTCAGACAGTATAGCAGGGAACTGGAGGGCATTCACACAGCTGTTTGAGCAGTATCTAGCAGCTATAGGGGCCAAAGAGAAAAATTATAAAAGCCAAATCCTCAATCTTTTTCATATTGTGTGGAAGAAAGCCCTGGCTGTTTACAATAGTTTTAATTTAAGAAACAATCAAAATATGATAGAAAGTGTAATACTATCCAAATTTGAATACTGATTCTCATTCTTTTTTTGGTAATCTTGAAAGACACAAATTTCTTATGTGCAAATGAAAAACAGAACAAAGTGGACATCAGTATGTTAGTGAACTAAAGGCACTGAGTAAGACCTGTGCTTTTGGGATCTTGACAAAATCTCTGATTAGAAATAGGATTATCTGTGGTATTGCAGGCACTGCTTTATAAGAAAGGCAATTGAATGAGGGAGACTTGTCCCTGGAAAAGTGTGTCCAAATGTGCAGGGCAGCAGAAATTGTGGAGGCCTAGACTGCAGAGCTGAATGCATTAAAAGGCATTGTCCATTGAAGAGGCATGAAAGCAGGCAGCCAGAAACCACTTCACAGAGTACAATTTTCCATTGGCAAAAAGCGTACTACAGCAGAGAGAGCAAAAGAGCGGACGTGCACCACGTGTGAAAGACTTCATGGGCCCAAACATGGTGCTGGATTCAACTATTACAGGAGGAACCATTTTGCCAGATGCTGCAGATCCCAAACACAAAAACCTCAAGTGCATACATCTGAGGGCATATCAAAAGAATTTTTTATAGATATGGTAGATTCAAGTACATGCAATGAGAAGGACTGGATTTTGCCAGTGGAAGTTGAGGAATGGTTTCATTTAAATTGGACACTGGAGCTAAGGTTAATATTTTACCAGAATATGCATACAGAAAATTAAAACTGAGACCAAAAGTGAGTCCAATACACATCAAAATACCTGTTTCTATTCAAGAACAGATATACCAGTGCAAGGGAGATACATTGCTAACATATAATATAAAAGTAAAGTATATCAACTCCAATTCATTTGGGTCTGGCAGCTTGTGAGAAACTGAACCTAGTTAAGAGTCTGCTTCTATACAAGAAGTCACAAAATTCATGCCTCTTGATGATCCTCTGGGGCATCATGGCCCAGTCTTAGGAAGAAGCCAGTTGCTCCAGAACACAAGAAACAATCATGCCCTTATGGGAAGAAATGTACCTATGGGCACAATGCAAATACCATTATGCAGAAAGTGGAAATCATCCACAGCTCTCTGTAACTAATGAACTAATGCATGTGCAGACAAATCAAAATGTCCCATTTACATCAACACACCTGCATTTGTGTTTGCACGACCCGGGATTTCCCACCACTTTAAAGTCCATTTAGCGCCTTAAACTAATACTACTAAGAGATGTGTGCCAGGTGAAGAAGCACAGTTGCTATAAGTGCAAGTCAGTCAGATCCCAGTAAATGGATTTTGAGTCTATCCAGAACTGGAAGAAAAGCCTCCTACCAGAAACAAATCAGAAACTGGACCTGATGCTTCTTTGCTCAGAGAAGAAAGTGAAACCTCCTGAAAAAATGACTCATGCAGACTTGTTAAGAGATGCAGGTAAGGGGGAATAGAAAAGTGTGTGGAAAGACTCACTACAGAGTAAAAGTCTAGTAATTTCTCCTCTGTACAGTTTAATTGACTTTTTTGTGTTAATTGATTTTGTGTTAATTTCTTTGTGTAGTTTTTATTAAGAGGAAAGGGTAGTGCTGGAAGTTGTAATTTAGAGACTACAGAAGTTGGTAATTGGGAGAGAGTCCCTCTGGGTGTAGCTCATTAGAAATTAAATCAGAGATAGACATATGGTCTTTAGGGTTGCTTACTGCTCCACAGATTAAATGGGTTCTTCTTCTCATTTGTTGAACCTGGTGATCACTTCACTAGCCACCACAGAAACTTTTTCATTCCTACTAGGCAAATGTCCACTACTCACAGGCATTATGAAGGCCTCCCTTTTCCCTTCTGATCTAGCTTTCTTCTGCACTTCCCTTCAGAGAGAAGAGTCAAAACCTGGCAACAAAAAGGAGGAGAGAAGAAATGGCTTTCTTGATATGATGGAGGCAAAACTAATCAGACCTTATGCTATCACAAGTTTTAATTTCGCCTCATGTCCCATCAGGCTGTCCCAGCCCTTCCTCCAGTAGTATCTGTGGGTCACACAAAATGCAAATTTCACCTGAGTCTAGTGGCTTACTGAGCTAGTGTGATTTAAGACGCTAATAATATATGGCATGCAGAGAAATGATACTAGTGGCATTCTTTCATCCTGCTTTGACTTCCCAGCCCAAATGACCAAGTACACATTTACATTTGGGTCACCTCAGGTTGACTGTGGGAATGAGTCTGCAGCGAAACTTCTATGCTCACCTCTGGAGCTGCGGCAACGTGCCTTAACTGCTGTGAAGTTCTGCCTCTCCCATAACCCATTTGGCTCCCTCACATGCTAGGAACATGACCAGTCATAGAGATGTCCCTAACACTTAATCTGGAATAGTTGGTTTTACATTTACACTATAGAAGTTTGTCTGTACTGAAATAATTGTGTGGCTCAGAGCCTTGTGGGAGTGTTAGGCTCAAAGGTGAAATTTTGCAATTGCAGTGTCCAAGCTAGGCTCGCTAACAGTGCTACTTCACTGAGGTACTGGGCTTACACAGGACTTACACTGGTATTAGAGGAAAGTCACCACCCTAATAGCTAGAAGTCCATGACCTGCAAAGCATTGAGAAATATTTCTTAACATTACCAGATGGAACTTATATTTATACTTTAGGGCTAGGGACAGACATTACACATAAACAGGTTTAAGTGATCAGAAACCAGTTTAAACCTGTTACAGAACAGATGTTCAGTGCACATAAACCAGTTTGAAAATGGCTGAAAAGGCTTTCAGATAAACCTGGTTGAATGTAATATGAAACTTAACTGATTTGGGTCAAACCGGTTTATGCAATGTCTATCCTAGACCCCTTGCTGGTTTAATTTAACCAGGCTCCCCCAGCATCCTGCCATGCTGTCTGGGCTGGGCAGGGCTTTCTGCTCCTCAGCAGAGCTTGCCCCTCCCCCTGGTTGGGGCTCCAGCAGAGACTGCAGGCTGCTTCCCTGCACTCCCTCACCACTGCCTACTAAACAGCAATTCCCCTTTCCCCTCTGCCTTGCTGAGAGGTGTGTATGTATTAGCTAGCAAACCATATGCTGGCTACAGTCCCTGCTGTGGCAGATGGGACAAAGGCAGAATCAACAAGTAGCTGGTAATGTCTCTCTGTTGTTTTGTTAATGGAGTGATAAACACTGAGTTAGGGATGATAAACAGTGTTATCAATTCCCTTCTGGGATGGTCAGGAGGGATGGGAAACCCCTTCCTAATCAGAGCATCCTGCCAGGCTCTGGCCACACACCCCTCAGCTCAGTACTGTAGAAGGGAAGGGAGGGCTGCTCTAGCGTCCCCCTGGCTTCTAGCCTGAGCCACTGTAGGCATATGCCTGCATGTCTGGGATGTCTGTACATGTACAAACTGATTTAGCCTAGCCAGCTTAGATTAACCTTCAGTCCAAAGGCTGCAGTCAGAGCTCCACCCATGGGGCAGAAGCCACTGGGCTGAAGCTTCCCCCCTGCATCGCCTCCCAGAGTGGTTCAGGAGCACCAGGAATGGGAGGGAGAGTAACTGCTGCAGACAAGGGGGACCTGGCTTGGCCCAGCAGGGCTTTTTCTCCCCTCACTTACAGCTGCAGCTCCTGTCACACTGTGCAGTGTGGCTCAGGGCTGGGACCACACTGCAAATCACAAATCAGAGATGTAAGAGTTTCCTTGAGCCCAGCAGCTTCAACCTGCACTGGGCTGAAGTCGCTGGGAACAAGGAAGGAACCCCAGCCCTGAGCAGCTTTGCATGATGTGGCAGGAGCCACAACTGAAGACAAGGGGAGAAAAACAACCTTGCTGGGCCAAACCAGCTTCCCCTCACCTGCAGTGGTTACTCCCCATCCCATTCCTGTGACTCTGGGAGGTAGTAGGGGGAAAGGGTGTGGGGGAACTTCAGCCCAGCATCTTTTGCCCTGTGTGTGGAACTCCAGCTGCAGCCCCCAGACCGAAGCCTTCTATCCGGGCACCTTCCAAGGCATCTGGGATCAAGAGCTGGAGCTGCATGCATGGGGTAGAGGCTTCCCACACCCAGAGTGGCGGGTCCATGGCAGTGGCAACTGGGGACAGAACAGCCCCCTACCCCAGCTAGCCCATAGCTGCTTATGCAGTTGCAGCCTTGGGTGCTATACAGGGCAGGGGCGCAGCAGTGGCAGCTGCCAGGCTTGAGGCCTGCCGGCACCTTCAAGCCCATTTCCCAGTCAGCCCCCACCTGGAGGGGCCAGACACCAGCCTGCAGGGCCCCTTAGGGGGGCATGGATGGGGTTATTCCCCCTCCCTCCAATGGCCAGCAGAGGGGACAGGAGGGGGTTTATTTCACAGCGCAGCAGTAGTCAGGGCAGGCAGACCTGGCTGCGGTCCTGCAGGGTCAGAGGGGGTAAAGGGAAGAATAATTTTTCTCCCTGCCTCCTCTGCCTCTGGGGCCATGCTGGCCTGCCATTGCAGCAGCGAGGAGGGAATGTTCAGCAGATCTGGCTTGGATTCCTGCCAGTGGGACAGTGATGGGGAATTAAACCCCTCTCTGGCCATTTCAGCCCAGACTGGCCACGCATCACCAGCACAGCTTTCTAGCAGAGAAGGGCACACTCTAGTGCCCCCAGCTCCTGGCCTGAGTAACTGCAGGCATGTGCCCACATGACTGTACTGCGTCAACCTAGGTAGGTTAGACTAACCTGCAATGGTTGAATCAATTTAGGATCAGGCTTTTTTAATGTCTTTCCCTAGCTTAGTAGATAATGGCTCCAAATGATCATCAGTCCAAATATCATCACCTTAAATGTGTAATTAGGCAGGCACAGATGCCTTCAGAGATCTAATATTGAGCTCAGAAATATAGTAGCTATTTTTGGCTCAAGACTAAAATCAAGAACAGGAAGACAGGGGGCACATCTACAGGAGATGCTACTGAGTGTATTAGTAAGTGCTAAATAAATACACACTAACCATTGTTACTGTGTAATAGCGTAGTAGCATTGGTGAATGCCTAATAATGCTGTGCATTAGCATATTAGTGCTGTCTGTGCTGTGACACACTACTTTGCACTATTATTTGGCTACTGTGCAATCAGCATCTCATGTAGATGCACCCAGGAGTTTCAAAGGATTGGAAGTGGACTCTTGTGTCTAGGTCCCTGGTCCAAATCCACTCCAATCTGTTACAGACTGAAAATGTTTGTCACATGAGGGCAGTCTGGTGGCAGTTCAGTCCCTAATAGAAAAGTTTTAATGTAAGAAAGCCACGATAACACGTGTCAATTAAGTGTTCTGCTGTTGGTACAGGAAAGAGGCTGAGTAGGACATTGGAGATTCACTCTAGAAGTCCTTTCATCAGGTCACGGATGAAGGAAATTTGAACCACTGCTGCTGCTTTTGCCTGTGCTGAATGGCTACACAGAGGTTTTCAATTTCTAGGGCCACAAGTATGGCAACATTCACAAGTGCTAGATTCTGATGGGCGGTCTCTGAGTTTTGTTTCTTATTGTGTACACATTATTCTATTCAAAGTCAGCTTCTCTTAATGAAACAGATAGGCAATCGAGTTTTTCAGAGTTTATTATAAGGTTTGCTGTTGATGCAGAATTCAGTGACTACTTGTGAGCGGCAGTGCCCAAATCAATTTTGTTGTCTGGACTGTGCACTCCAGCCTCTTGGGTGCTAACTCTTGGGGCCAGACAGTTTGGCTCCCAGTACCTCCCACTTGTATGGCATACTCTCCAACTTTCCTGCCACATCTTCATCTTTTAAGAGAGAGGGTCTTTGGTTATTTGTAGTTGCTCCCACAAGCATCTCGAGTTTCTGGTCCTCGGGGCTCCTCCTTCCCTTTGTACCTGTCCACCAACTGGGTCTTATAGTAGCCAGGCCACAGTCCTTCTCTTGGGAGGGATGTGAAAAAGTAATGCAGCCAGCAGTTAGCTTATCTGTCTTCAGTCAGTCACGCCTTGTAAAGCTGGCAGGCTAAAGAGTCCATCTGGATCTGTCTTAAATGAACAAATAGGGTCACACAGTCTTGCACTCATCCTGTGTGAAGGCACCCCTCTCCAGCAGTGGCTCCTCAACTGCCCCTCACCCTACTTTATCTCTGGGTCCCAATAACTATGCAGTTCATATCAGAGCTGAGTAATGGGTGCCAGAGGTCCTCTCCCCTTGCTCTATCTGCTATCATCAAGCTCTTTTGCTGCTCCTGGGGCCATCTGGTAAGTCATATCTGTTTAACACAAGTTAAAACAGTCACAGCTGGAAAAACAGTCACAGCTTCTGTGCTCCTCTGGGCAAGACAATGCTCTCTGGGACTTCTCTGCTTTGAGCCACTCTTGCTCTCCCATGAAGTTAGGGCCTCTAGGGCTGGAGACTCCGAGCCTCCAGTCTGATGAACAGACTTCCACTCTATTCACTTTGTCCCTGCTGGGGCTTGGCTGCTGCTGGACTCTGCACTCCATCCTCTAGGCCAGGGGTTGTCAACCGGGGGGTATGTGTACCCCTGGGGGTACTTTAAAAGGTCCCAGGGGTACATGGGGGTGAGTGGAGATGGAGCACCACCACCCTGTGTTGCTGCTTCACAGGAACAAGGCTGGGGAGGGGCGGGATGGAGTGAGAGCAGAGCTGCACAGACTCTGCACTGCTGCCGCTCCACTGCTTGCCATGCCTCTGCTTGCATCTGGCTGCTTGCCACCTTCCATGCCACATCCGACTGCTTGCCCCCGCCCCTCCCCGCTCCATGTCCTGCCGCTTTGCCTCCCCCCCACCCCGGGGGTATACTTATTAAAAAAGGGCATGCTGGGGGTATACTTATTTAAAAAGTTTTAAAAAAACCCTGCTCTAGACTCCTGCAGCTCTCCCTCACTGCCAGTATAGGGTGCACTCCTATAATGTCCGCCACACTGTGCCAGTTAATCTGCAGATGGCACAAACTGGTGAATTGGGGCCTGCCTACCTGGGGTGCTTAATCCTTTGCCCCCTGGCCTGATCTGGCCTGTGTTGCTGTGTTATCAGTCCCACAGTGCTCCTTACTAGTCCAGAAATTTCATGGCAGGAGAGCAGTGGTACTGCTGTTGCCAAATTTCTGAACCCTTGGAGAGCCCTGTATGCTGGATCCAGCACCCAATCCTAGTGCACAGGGCTGTTTGGGTGCGGGGAGGAGAGTGAGGGTGGTACCCAGCCCCAGGGCCCAAACATGGAATAATAGAAAATCATAGGATTGAAAGGGACCTCAGGAAGTCATCTAGTCATTTATAGTTGCATAGTTTGTAGGGTTGGAAAAGACCTTGACAGATCTTTGTCAAGATCTTGACAAGTCCAATCCTCTGCCGTGGCAGGAAAGAGCACTGGGGTCAAATGACCCCAGCAAGTTGTTCATCTAGCCTCCTCTTAAAGACCCCCAGGGTAGAAACCAGCACCACTTCTCTTGGAAATTGCTTCCAGATCCTAGCCACCCTGACAGTGAAGTAGCACCTCCTGATGTCTAGTCTGAATCTACCCTCTGCCAGCTTCTGACCATTATTTCTAGTCACTCCTGCTCGGGGGAACAGGGACTCTCCCAATGCCTACTGGTCCCCTCTGACTAGTTTTTAACAAGCCATTAGATCCCCTCTCAGCCTTCTCTTGTGGAGGCTGACCAGGTTCAGGGCCTTCAGCCTCTCCTTGTAGGGCCTGCCCTGCTGACCCCTAATTATGCAGGTGGTCCTCCTCTGGACCCTTTCAATGCTGTCCACATCTCTCCTGAAGTGCGGCGCCCAGAACTGGATGCAGTACTCCAACTGCAGCCTGACCAGTGCCGCATAGAGGGGGAGGATCACCTCCTTGGACCTTCTCGAGATGCATCTGTGGATGCATGACAAGGTACGGTTGGCCTTCCCGACCACGTCCCCACACTGTCGGCCCATGTTCATTTCGGCATCAATAATGATTCCAAGATCCTTTTCTGCCTCTGCACTGACAAGAAGGGAGTTCCCCAGCCTGTAAGTATGCTGCTGGTTCTTCCTCCCCAGGTGCAGCACCTTGCACTTGTCAGCATTAATACCCATCCTTTTCTCATCTGTCCACCCCTGTAACTTGTCTAGGTCCAATTGCAGCCTATTCCTCCCTTCTAGAATGTCCATATCCCCCCACATCTTAGTGTCATTGGCAAATTTGAAGAGGGTGCTTTTTACCCCCTCATCCAAGTCACTGATGAAGATGTTGAACAGTGCGGGTCCGAGGACCAAACCCTGGGGGACCCCACTGCCCACATCCCTCCAGGTCAAAAATGACCAGTCCACCACCACTCTCTGGGTGCCGCTCTCCAGCCAGTTAGTGACCTATTTGACTGTGTAGGTGTGGATGCCATAGTCCCCTAGTTTTTTAATGAGAATGAGGTGAAAGATAGTGTTGAAGGCCTTCCTGAAGTCCAGGAAGACTAGTTCAATGCTACCCTGCATCTAAGGATTTTGTGACCTGGTCATAGAAGGCCACCAGGTTGGTCTGACAGGATCTGCCTCTAATGAACTCATGTTGGTTGCCCCTAAGCATAATATCCCTTGCTGGCCCCTCATGGACATGCACCAGGATAACGCTCTCAAAAAGCTTACGCAGGACCAAAGTAAGACTGACTGGCCTATAGTTTCCTGGGACC
>JAGPOW010003648.1:31689306-31748553 GCA_030014935.1 Caiman crocodilus | reverse complement strand
CGCTCTCAAAAAGCTTACGCAGGACCAAAGTAAGACTGACTGGCCTATAGTTTCCTGGGACCTCCTTCCTCCCTTTTTTGAAAATGGGTATCACATTGGCCCTTTTCCAGGCCTCTGGCACCACACCAGGGCACCGTGAGTGTTTGTAAAGCTGTGCAAGGGGTCCTGCAATGACCTCTGCTAATTCCCTCAGCACTCTGGGGTAATCACCAGGACCAGCTGATTTAAATATGTCCAGTCCCTCCAAAAGTTCCCTGACTGTATCCTTGCTGACCCTAGGCCTGGGTGCACCTCCCCTGGGGCCTGAGGGGATCTTAGCGGTTGGGCTGATCTGGTCCCTGCTCAGGAAAATGGAGGCAAAGGAATCATTAGGTTAGCCTTGTCATCTGGTGCAAAAACCAGACTTCCTAGCGTGTCTTGCAGAGGCCCCACATTACCGGGTACCTTCTTTTTGCCCCTCATGTATTTAAAAAAGGACTTCTTGTTGTCCTTAATCCAAGTATCTAGTCCCAGTTCCATCTCTGCCTTGACCTTCCTGACTGCCCCCCCTGTAGCCCCGAGCAACTGAGGTATAGTTCTCCCTGGTGGTGACCCCTCCCTTCCATTGGGTGTACACCTCCCTTTTAGCTAGGAGATGTTCCTGTATGCCTTTGGTAAGCCATGGGGGGCTTTTGCACCCTCTTGCCCCCATTGACCCTTGTTGGGATTACCTCCCTTTGGGCATGGAGGATCGTCTCCTTAAGGAACAACCACTCTTCTTGGATACCCAATTCCCCTCCCTTCTGGGAACTCAGTACTTCCCCAGCTATTCTTCTTACCTCATTGATATCCACCTCCCGAAGTCCAGGGCTGCTGCCTTGCTGCAGACTTTTGCCACCTTGCTCTTGATGGTGAATTCCAGCAGGCGATAATTGCTGTTGTCCAGGTGGTCGAGCACACTCAGCCCCCTCATGAGGTCATTGCCTGTTGCCAGCACCAGATCCAACAAGGCGTCTCCCCTGGTGGGGCTGTGCACCTCCTGAGTTAGATGGAGGTCCTGTATCTCAGCTAGGAACCTACGTGAGTGGTTACAGCTGGCTGACTGCTTTTCCAGCAGATGTCTTCTCATGGGCCATATCATCCCAACCAAGGCTTTGTCTAGTCAGGTCTTAAAAACCTCCAAGGATGGAGATTCTACAACCTCTCTGAGTAACCTGTTACACTGTTTTACTATCTTCCTCATGAGAAATGTTTTCCTAATATCTAACCTAAACTTCCCTTGCTGCAACCTGGGACATTTGCTCCCTGTTTTGTCATCTATCACCACTACCACCAATCCAAGTTGGGGAGGGAGTGGGGAGCTGGGAGGGAGCAGTGCAAGACCCTCAGGGTACAATCCTGGCACATGGGACAGGAGGGGGAAATACTGGGTCCCAGGACCCAAGCAGACCCATAGAAACTCCCTGTGTCACTCATCTGGCCCATGGGGCCAAAAAGTCAAGCACCACTGATCTAAACCATTACTATCACCAAAAGTATGTTGCTTATATAAAGTGTCTTGGTACTCCTTTGGATAACCCCAATAAAAGTACATAAGTAAAGAACTTGCTATAATCTTGAATGCAACTGGACAACTAAACAGAAACATTGCAAACTGATAAACTTCTTAAAGTGTAGTTCTGTTCAGAAAAACAAATTAATTCAAATACCTTGTAGGAATCCCTTGTCAAAGTATATTATGGAGCCCTCAGTGACATGTCATTAGTTGCTTTTCCTTGTTACCCTCCCTATTGTTTGCAGGCTCAAACTGGATTTTGTCCTGGCACGTAATCCCTCATGAGGAAGGTTTTGCAGACCAATTTCTGTCTTCAATGACACTTACGAGCTTTGTATTGCCTACACTGGGATTGCATGGGTGCAACTGATTGGAATTTAGTATACAACTGTGGACAATTCACAACAAAGTCCCGAAAAAGAATCACTGTGCTGCAATTAAAGGATTGAAATTCACATGACAGTAAATCAAAATCCTGGTATTTGCTGCAAAGACTATTCTTTCACAACAGCTGTACCGGTATTTCTATTTCTTAAAAAAATATTCAGGCAACGTTTTTCATTTAAATTTCTCTCTGTGCCATTGCATTATCTTCAGTGGAACTGTAAGGAAATACCAACATAATGCAAGCATTGCCCAGGGTTTCTTTCAGTCTCAATCTCAAGATTATTTTATTTTAATTCTATTTTTTAAAGTAGTAAACATCATAAGGAAAGTTTATAATGCTGGCAGCTAACTTCAGATTTAGGTTGCTTAATGTTTTCCTTTATAAAAAAATCCTTTTGATTTGTTTAGGTGCGCTAGTGCTTTCACAGGTTACAGCAGATTTATGACATTTAGAAAGATTTGAGGCTAGAAAAATATATTTTTTTTGTCCCATGAAGCCCCATTTTTAGGATCAGCTAATGTATAAGCAACTAAAAATATCACAGTCTTCTTTTGTATTCCTCTGGATAATTCTGGCTGCCTGCTAGAAAAACATCTGAATGCAAGCATTCTTACCAGCAGGGATCACAATGACACTGCAGGAGCCCTGGAAGTGCCTGGGAGTTTTTGTAGCCATTCTGGGGTGAGTAAAGGGTTGGGTTGGACTGTTTTTCTAAGACTATGTGGTCTCTAACCTGACACAGAGGATGCTGACAGATGTGTAGCTTCCCACTCTAACTCATGGCGCTTCACTGAAAGGGCCTTGAGTTAGAGCAACCCCCTACACCAAGAGACATTTGCTGTTGGGTTGTGGGGCGGGGAGGGGTGTGTGGAAGGGATCAAGCTCCACTTTGGAGCCAGTCCAGGAAGAGCTGCCTGCCTGCAGCCTTTCTCCCCTGGCCTTTCCCCACCCCTCCCTTCCTGTCCCTCCCTCCTGAGCTCTGGTACTATATGCAGGATGCGAGTGGATAGAAGGGAGTGGAGGTAGCTGGGCTGGGGTCTGCCCAGCCTGAACTGGAAGGGGGTATATGGAATGGAGTCCCGCAAGGGTTAATTAAATGACGGTTAATTTGTCACACAATTGGACACTTTTAAAGTTCTGTGCAGCTGTACACTTCTGTCAGGACACGGCTGTAAGGTGCTTTCAAAGGGCTGATCATGCAGCAAATGTCACTTCTGTCGGTGCCCAGAGTTCCAGCATCTCACTCTTGACCTGCTCCCTTTTTGATACAAGAAGAAAGAGGAAGAGGAAGCTGAGCTGGTCTGTGTTTACTACAATCACTTACAGTCACTACAATGACCTTAAACATGGGGCAAATAGTCCATTCCTCCCTGACAGTAACAGTTTTTTTCTGTAGCCAAGTAATATAGTGAATGGTGTAGCTCAAATATCAACAGTCTGTTCTGCAATGCAGATTTTTCAGGTTTTGAACCAGCCACGGATATGTGACCGGAGGATTGTTGCAGTTTTACATAATAAAAATCAGTCCGTTTCTGTTTAAAAATACCAGGGTTTGTAGCCATGATAGAGTAGAAAATATGTGAGAAGCAAGGGTCTTTTGGTGACATCATTCATTAAATCAACTGTGTAGTTGGGAGGGATGTTAGCTTCTGCCCAAAGAGAAGGGCATTTTGTGCTTGAAAGCTTATCTAACATCTTTCCCAACTATACATTTGGCCCAGTGAAAGATGTGGGATTCCCCTTCCCAAGATAAACACCCATCCCCCATTACAAAAAAAAATGTTCCTCTAAAATTCTAGGAAATTGCATACCAACAATTTTTAACATCTTTAAGATTGCTATTGAAGAACTCAAAATACAAGAAATGTAAGAAGTATGCTTGATTATGCATATACATCCTTAATTGATGCCCCTTGCTCATATATTGTATGCTATGCTTTAATTATGTCACATCACATACTTTTATTTCACAGGACCCCAGCCTGCCTCAGTGTGCAGATAGCGACAGAGAGTTCAAAAATAAGGGTCGATAGGCAATTGAACAGATAATCTTTCAAGTGCTCTACTTTGTAACCCATCTTTTAAATTAAAAGTAATATTTAAATCTAGGCTATGCAATGAACCAGAAAATATTAGAGATAAAATAATTTACTCATGTTGCATCCTATCTAGTATCTATAATGATGCCAGCAAGATACTATGATTATACTTGGAGAACCCCTTATAGGCACAATTACTCATGCACTTTTAAAATTCAAGATTGTCTTCTCTTCTTTCATTTACTTGGAATGTTGTTTTCTCATTATTAGTCAAGTTAATCAAGCTTGTATATTGTGCCTGAAAGCTTGTCTGTCATCTCTCCCAACTATGCAGTTCAGTTCTCACTCTGCCCAATTCCTAAGAGCAAAATCATACCCTATGCAGGAAAATCTCACACAAGACAAGAGAAATGCAGTAAATTTCAGTTTGTAGAAAGTTCTCTGGGTCATCCTATTGGGAAGAAAGAGTAGGGTTGTTATGTGATGAAGCTTCATCCATCTAAACTTTAGGTTCTTTAAGTATTCATGGTCAGAGGCTGAAGTATATCAAAATAGGAAGGTATGCTCAGCGTTGGCAGTTGTGTGCTCCGATGGCTACAGATATGTTGTGAAGAGGCAGGCGGAGGTAGAATTCTTTCAGAGCCGGGCTGTTCCAAGATCAGGAGCAAGAGAAAGTGGGGAGAAAAAGCCCTGCTTCATATTTTAACATTGGCTGATTATCTTCAGTTTGTTGCACTGATGAGCAGTCAGGTCTTCAGATAACACTCAGTTACATTCCAGTCACATTTTCAGTGGTTCCTTCATATCAATGCAGGGTTAGCTAAAAAAAAATCTTTCTTTGTAAATAGAATTTGCAATTCTAAAGTACCTATGTAATCCCAAGATCTGAAGCCATAAGTATGGGCAGATGTTGCCCTGGATGCAGCTGCTTGAAACAGCATGGATGTGTCAGAAGAAAGGTTTGCTTGGTAATATTTTTTACTAAGCCAACTATACAGTTAGGAATGATATTAGATGAGTTTTTGGGCACCCTTTATCAAGTGCAAGGTGAATGAAAGTAGCCAGGATGCAATTTCCCAAATTAGAGTATTGGATGAAATTCCACAAACCATTCTTACTCTTGCAGAAAATACTACACAACAAGCTTAGTTTTAGTCTCATTGAAAGGCTACAGTGCTAATGTCACGCTCAGACAGTTGCTTACCACTGACTCAGACCATAAAGTTTGAGTAAGATAACATTGGGCAGAGGTGCAATAATATATTGGTCTGATATTGGATCAGCACCAATATAAAGAAAATTGAGTGTATTGGAAATAAGCCTGATATGGCCGATAATTTGGCCAATAAATGTCTGTGCATACATTTGGGCTAGATTAAGAAAAGTATCACTTGCAAGGCAAGGGAGATGATCCTTCTGCTCTATTCAGCATGAATAAGGCCTCACCTTACTGAAGCACTGTGTCCAGTTTTAGGTATGCTTTGGAAACATGACACACAAGGAAAGGCTAAATGACCTGGGATTACTTACTTCAGGGAAGATAAAACTGAGGGGAGAGTTAGATAAGGGTCTCCAAATACGTGCTCATACAAAGGATGATGATAGATGATACTTTGTAGTCTCAGGGTTCAGGACATGGAGCAATGATCTTAAATTTCAGCAAAG
The DNA here is from genome assembly GCA_030014935.1 of Caiman crocodilus. Taxonomy (NCBI): domain Eukaryota; kingdom Metazoa; phylum Chordata; order Crocodylia; family Alligatoridae; genus Caiman; species Caiman crocodilus. The sequence continues at coordinate 31,742,927 of JAGPOW010003648.1, read as the reverse complement.
GAATTTAGGTTAGATATAAAGACATTTCTCATTGTGCAGTAGGGCTGTGCAAAGCTTCAGTCGGTGGTTCGACTCGGCAGCCGAAACTCTGAATCTGAATCAAATCAGGAGACCCATTTATCTCTCTGAATCAATTCAGAGAGATTCGATGATTCATCCATATACACAGCTTTATATGTTTTTTCTATGTACCTTGACGTACCAGGCATAGCTTTATGTATGGCTGAATTGCTGATGCTCCGAATTGGAATCAAATCTTCAGAATCAGATTCAGCCAAATCAAATTGCGGTAGTGATCCAAATCAGCGAATCGAATCACTGTTCCCTGAATTGGGCAAAATCCGAATCCAAATTGAATATTGCTGGCTTTGCACATCCCTACTATGTAGGTCATTAAGTACTGGAACAGGATATCTAGAGAGCTTCTAGAATCTCCATTTTTGGATGTTTTTTAAGACCAGATTAAACAGATATTTGTATAGGATGGTTTAAACAGGGATGATTCTACCATGAGCAGGGAGTGGGACTGAGTTCCCTTCTAGTCTTACTTTCCTATGATTCTATGGTTCTATACATTCACTAACACTGCTTTATAGAGACCTTGCGTTTCTCTTGGGGGAGCAGAAGGTTTCTATCCATTGTCAGGTTTGTTTTTCCTTGGATAATAATCTCTGATTCATAGTTTGCCTGGATAGAAGACTATCTAATTTGACCTTTGGCATAACTCAGTCATAATATTTCAAGCACTAATTTTTGTACAAGGCCTAGTAACTTGCAATGTCTGCCATGATAGGAGACTGAGAAGATAAAACTACTTGCTATCTGTTCTGGAAATCTTTTCAGACACCATTCTTTTTTTATCCGTTGCAAAACAAGACAAACGTGTGACAGATTACATATGAAGAGGCTGGCTAAGGGCGCAAAAATAGTGCAAGCCATTAAGTTTTAAGTCATGCCCCATTCACAGCAATTACTCAGTCATTAAGGGAATTGTGTGACCTCATCCATATAACACACATTTAGAATTCTGGTTGGATTTGAACCATAAATAATTCGATCAACTTCATTTGATGAGGCAGAAACAAAATCATGGAAAATCAAGTGCTCTGTTAAAAATGATACCTTGGGCCTAATAAACCCATTAGAAAATGATGAGCATAATCCATAATAATTGTTTTGGAAGAAGTCAACCCATTCCAGTACAGTTAGGGCTTTGATAAATGGGAAGCTAAAGTGCAGGGCCAAATTCTCTGCTATTTAAATTAGCAGAGCTCTACTGACTGTTATTTGGCCCTTACTGCATTTAATTAAGATCTGTCTCTAATTCCTATATTAGGAAACTGAAATTAAATTTAAATTCTCCTGCATGAAAAAGGTCTGATTTTGGTTTACACATGGCTATTATTACTCAGCTTCCTGATTATTAAGGTTTAGTAAAAACATTAAATTGCAGTAAGAACCAGGTTGAACATCAGCATATAGTTCCCATCAAATCTGAGTCTTAGCGTAGAATATTACAAATGCTCCTTAAGCAAGAAGAAATAGAAGAGTTCAATGAGTATAATTATTATGGACTCAGGCATGAGCCAATTGCTCACTGGTGCATAGGGACTTCTGGGCTGGCTACCAAATCATCAAAGCTTTTCGGGGAAAGAGTGGAACCTCAAAAAACCCCTTTTCCTCCACTTCTTATACAGGTGCATAAGGAATTGGGAAGTCAGGGATACATAGTGAGTGGCTTCATCCCCTGAGGGTCTAGCTGTTGCAGAATGGGAATAACCAGGAGAAGATAGAAGGTCCAACATGTGCAGGAACATCAATATAACAATACCCAGCTCAATTTATCAGCCAGGAGGTTGAGTCCTAATTTTGTTCCCTTCATCTGAGAGTAAATTGCTGGCAAAGTAGCAAGGCCTGTTTTGGGTTCTGCAGAGCATAGGCAAAGTAAATTATGAAGTGCACCTAGTGATGAAATAGTGGGGATCACAGGTAGATGATGTTAACTTGATAAAGCTCTGACAGGCATGAGAGGCCTGTATGGCTTTCATGTAGTTGCTGGGAGCTGATCGGGGGAGTTCATAACCCTCACCCCAGATCTGATAGCTGGCCTCCACTTATGGGAGGCTTTGACCCCAACCCAACTGGCAGAAATAAAAGCCCCACTTGAAGAATTTAAAGAGGTGTTTACAGTGGTGCCAGGCAGAACTACACTAATTAAACACTGGGTCATCCTCAACCCAAAAGGCTGTGCATTTCCAAAGGGAAACTCAAGAATTCCAGCATGGCTGAAGAAAATGGTGAAACAAGAAATTGAGAAGATGTTGAACTTACAGGTAATAGAGGAATTGGCCAGTGAATGGAGTAGCTCAGTTGTACTGGGGCCAAAACCTCATTGCACCATTTGGTTCTGTATTGACTTTTGCAAAGTTAATGCAGTTTCAAAATGTGACATTTACCCTCTACCCAGAATAGTTGAAATGGTGTAAGGGATAGGCAACACAAAGTGTATAACCACCCTGGACTTGACCAAAGGTACTGGACACAGTGCCCTGGGAAATCACCACCTTTGCACTGCTCTGGGGACTCTAATATTTCTGGACTCTACTTTTTGGTCTCCATGGAGCTCTGGTGACCTTTCAATGTCCAGTAGACAAAGTACTCTGTTCACACTGGGCATATGCAGCCAACTATCTGGACAACATGGTGATATTTGCCAACGTGTGAGCAGACCGCTTCCAATGGACGAGGGAGGTATTATGGTCAATACATGTGACTGGTCTTACAGCCAATCCTGCTAAATGCCACTTGGGGTATACAGAGACCAGGTATCTGGGATGTATACTGGGCAATGGTAAAGCGAGGGCCCCAATAGGGAAAGTAAAGGCCCTGGTGGAATCGCCAGTCCCCATGACCAAAAAGCACGTAAAGTATTTTTTGGACTTAGCTAGTTATTATAGGTGATTTATCCCATAATTCGCTGTCATCACAGCACCACCACTAAGCAACCTGCTGTGGAAAAGAGCCCTGAAATGGGTCCAGTGGCCACCTGAGTGTGAGGGAGTGTGTGGGATGGTAAAATGGCTACTTTGCAGTGTGCTGGTCCTGCACACCCTGAATTTAGCAAAGAGATTTATATTACAGACAGGTGCCTCAAAGCAGGACCTGCGGGCTGTTCTCTTATAAGAGTTTGAGGATGGAGAACATTCCATCCTGTATCTTAACAGGAAGCTCCTTACCTGGGAGCAAAAGTATGCTGTAACAGAAAAGGAGTATCTGGCAATTAAATGGGCAGTGGCGACCCTCCACTACTACATCTTTAGGGGCCCATTTCCAGTTGGTTATGGACCATGACCCATTAACATGGCTCAATGCAGTAAGGGAGGCCAAGTCCTAGTTGACAAGGTGGTACCCGTCCTTGCAGCCTTTTGATTATGCCACCACCCTGGGTCTGCACATGCAAATGCAGGGGTGGGGATTAAGGAAATAGAAGAGTTTACCCCAGACTCTACTCTTGGGAGGGAGGATGTGTACAAGATGATGCATGGGTCAGGGGTTGGAGCCCAGTTGCATGGGGTTAGAGGATATTAGCCTACCTGCTTAGGAACACTGGGCCAGCTGATATAGATGATTAGCTGGGCTCAGAGAAAGTTGAAAGTTCCCAAGAAGGGAAGCTGGGAGAGAGAGAGGAGGCTGGCACACTGAGGGAGAAGCACAGAGCCTGGGTTGTCTCTCCAGGTCTGAAGAAAGACCCTAAGATTTAATTATGTGTTTGTTCTTTGCCCATTTGCTTGCTTTGTTTGCTGTGGTGAGAAACTTTATGCATGGATGATAAATGGACTGGAACTAAGAGTTGATGCTTTTACGAGGAAGCTGACTTCTGGGTCTGTCTAGGAGAGTGTTAACTCACTACAGTAATCAAGGGAACTTCATCAAAGATGCTAGGCCTGAAATAGACAAGAAGATAACTGAGCCTATTTGATGCTGGGCCGTGTCCTTCCTCCCTAGAAGAGGATCCACTGTTTGCACACCATGATGCCAAGATTTTTATGTTAATTAGAAATGCTAATAAACTGGGAAAGGGCGGGATGGTGGAAAAGTGTAAAGGGATGACAACTCAGGTAGTTAGAATAATGGATAAGCAGCTTTTTATCCCAGTTCCAATCAGTGTGAACTGAAAGCTGTTGCCTCTAGTGAATGCCTATTTAATTTTAGGCTTGCATGCATTAGGAATAACACCAGTGACCTCAGTACTGGAATTCGACAAGCACAGTGGTTTTCATCCTGTGTTCGGCAGGCACTTGGAGGTCATCACGCTATGTCTAAGGGGTAAAAGATGACTATGGTCAATCAAAAGTATCTGGATACCTACACTTACAATTCAAAGGGGTCCATACCTCTATTTGATTTTTTTTTAAGGGGGCCACAAATGAAAAAAGGTTGAAAACCACTGTACTAGCACATAGCTGGCATAGCTAGAATCAGACCTATATGTTTATTTCTTTACAAACATGAAGACAGTAGCAATCTTTATGTTGTCATCCCTCTATAGAAATATAAAAATCCATCAGTAAATGATGGAATTTCTTATCTCCATTAATTCTCTGGAATTTCCCATTAACATGCCCTTGCCACTTTATACTGACAGAAGGAGTCAGAGATACAGCATGATAGCCATCAGTTCAGGCTGTAGCTGTATGACTGACAGTAGGAAACTCAGATAGTCATCAGTTCCATTAGTGTGCTCGGCAAGACACAAGTCTTATGTAGGAATTGGAAAAGTCAAATTTTTAAATAGACAAGTTGAAATGAAGTCTCAGTCTACATCACATTGGACAGGTGTTCACATCACAACTGGCACTAATTGGCACCTTTACTCTCTCTGTCTTTTTCTTTTTATATGACTCCCATCCCTGTATTATCCAAACACCTATTAGCAGTCTCAGTGGGGATGTGCAAGATTGAATGGAGAGACTGAACTGATTTCTTTGGGCTGTTTCTCAATGTCAGTGTTGACACTTGTTGGGGAGGAGTTTTACATTGCTCTTGTCCACGTTGGATCTTTTCTGTCACTAAAAAGGCATTGCCATTTTTGGGGTCTGTCAATCTGAATGTTTCTCATGCATTTAAACAGAAATCAGAGGAAAGCAATACACTGCGTATTAGTCGCTCTAGCCTTATAAATATGTGCATTGGTGGTAGCTGTCTTTGCCTTCTAAGGTGATTATTACATTTTTATAATATATATCATGTGCTTTTGCAAAATTTTCCAACATGTGCAATGTTATTTTTTTCACTATTCATAAATCGCAGGACAGTTATAAGATGACCATTGCCAAGAGTAAACATAGAGGCTGCCACCTTCGAAGAAAAGCATGCCATGTTTTGCTGATTGTACGCATTCCTAAATCTCAGTCATAGGGCCAAGAGAAAAGTATTGCACAGGGAGGAAAACATAAAGAAGTAGGAAGGTGGAGGGGGGAGAGAAATGAGGACACCCTGTCAGAAAGAAATTACATTTGATTCTTAATGAAAAGGTCCAATTGGGGCCTCAATGCCTTTAAAGTTTCCTATGATGTGGCTATATATTTTAGCTCATTGGCCATTGCGGGTATCGCTATAAGGCTAATACCTACCAGGGGTATGTCTGACAGCATAGACTTCAGTCAACACCAGGAAATTGCTAGTGGGTGGCCTGCCCACTTCTCAGAGTCGTTTAAAGAAATAAACTGCTGAGAGTCATAAAATCCAATTGATTTCAATCCCTCAGTCACTTAGAAGGCATCAACTGCTGTTCTCAAAGCCCCAGATTCTCATTTCAGTTTGATTAATACACTTTTCTGTCATCTTCAAGATAGCATCAATAAAATAGCATCTTGCCATTCTGGCACAAAAGATAACAAACATTTCTACTGTTGTTCCAAATGAAATGCTAACTGCTGTTCAAATTGTTATTGTTCTTTTCAGATTGCTGTTCCCTTTCCTTGTTCATTTAATTTTGTTCACCCTTTCTCAGTGGATGTTAAAACTCAGACCCTTTGCCCCTTCAACCACTGCCTCTCACCCTTTCTTTCTCTTACCAGAAGCATTTTTATTGCACATGCTGAGATAGATACCATCATTTTTAGTATGTTTGTTCAGTGCCTGGCATGATGGCACTCTGACTATATTTGCAATGCTGACTCTATGTGAATATTGCTAATAATGGCAATTTTGATCATAAAATAAATTCAAAATGTTATTAATTCTTCCTCATGGAAACTAAAGATAGCAACGATAAAGAGCTCTTTGTCATTGCTATTTGGTGGGACAACATACAGAAGTTCACTAGCCCTGATTCTCACTTGGGGTTCTGGAAACAGCCATGCAGCAATGCCTTTAAGTTACTTTTGGGCTCTGGCATACTGGGTTGATTGCACCCACAGTCCACTAGTTCAATGACAACTTGATAGTGGTAGTAATTTATGCTGGCTACTAATGGCCCTGAGATCAGCTGGGGATCATAAAGATGCAAAAAAATCCTGACTATGATCCCTATTAATCTATCTTTGCAGTCCTCATTCATATAGTATGAAAGCGTCTCACTAAACTTGATGGATTTTACGTTCACAGTCCTCTGGTAAAATAGAGTATTATCTGTTTTATAGGCAGAATTGAAGCTCAGAATTGGGTAAGTGATTTTTCCAAATTTACACAAAAGTGTGTCTGAAGCTATAATTGAAAATAGGTCTCCTGAGTTTCCTGCCAATGCTCTAACCAAAAGACCATTCTTCTTTTCCCAATATCAATCACTGAGCAGCAGGGAGGAGTTTCACTAAGGTGATCTCTAAGGTGATCTCCCACTAGCTACTTACTCTGCTTTTAGGACACTTTGGGCATGTCTACATATGACACTGCAACACCATAGCAGTGTGCTACAATGACATAGTGTCCACGGGCATCTACACATGGCCAGCAGCTACTTTGCTGTAGCAATGTGCTCCCCTAATATAGTGCACCACTACGACAAAGTGGCTGCTAAACATAACTGTGCTGCATGTACGGTGCAATACAGGCTGTTACTGTGCTGTGATTTAGTACTTCCGAAAGGAAATAATAAATCATGGTGCAGTAACAACGTCACCATTGCAGCACATGTAGATGTGCCCTTTGAGTAGTCATGCAACATAAAAAGGACAGTGTTTGTGGAAAAATATGGCCCTTCATTTTGGTATGACGTGTTCTGCAGCAATTCATATTCATACTAATGACTAGAACTATTCCTAACAATGATGCAGTGCTTAGCAGGGGGCACTGGGAATTAGGATCTCTGGCTTCTATTCCCACTGATTTCACCTTTTAGCTGTGTGAAACAGGATGCCTTTGGCCTTGACCTAGTGTACATCAGGTTCAAAATGCATTCCAGCTCTTGGCAATAGCAGCCAGAAGCTGGAAGGACTGCTGCCATTGCCTGAGGCATGGGGTGGGCTGAAGGAGCTCTTGTCTCTTATTGCAGGGGGGCGCTCAGCCTCCCTTTGAGCTCTCCTGTAATTCAAAACCTGGTGTACATGGAAATCAAGGGAGCTCTTTCATGAATTAGGAACCCTTTTATCTTAATTTATAATCCAAAAATAATACTTGTTGCTAATCTAAGTGTTTTGGAAGCTTGCTTCTTTTTGTAAAGAGCTCTGAGCATTTTGCATTAAATGTGCTATGGACATGTAGTGTTATTTTAAAGAACAAATGCAAAAGAGTGCCACATCTTCTCAAACCACTTTGACCTGTTTTCCATTGCTGCGTCTATGATGGTACCTGATGTCTTCAGGTCATTTTTGTCACTCTGCCTTCATATTTTCAGTGGATCTCTTTGAACAAAGTTCTACAGAAACCTCTCCTTCCTTGGGTTCAACAGCCAGAATGCCATTCTTTTTCGCCTGCCACTTACTTAAGTCTAAAGATAATGTTCCCTTGAGAAACACCAGACACTATTTCTGCTCAATCCCCAAAATACATACCAGGCACTAAAGCTAAACAAATTTGACTTTCAACACCAACCAAGAGAATGTGCAGAAAATAAAGAACGTGGAACATTAATCCTCTAATACTAAGGATCCTGTAAAGAGTCTCTATGTGCAAGTCCTGATCCTGCAGTCAGATACCTGCATGGAAACCTCTGGCTTCAATAATCTACTACATGGGTTAGACATACAATGCCAGGCTTTCAGCTGGGGTGAAGCACTAGAGCTACAGTGGAGCTACACCAGTGTGTACAAGTTAAGTCTCCAAGGGAATGCAGAAAATGTATTGATTTACCAGATTATTTCTCTTGGTCTTTGATCACATTGCTGGTAACTGGATATTCTGCCTCAGAAACTGTTTGGTAGGCCTGTTTTGTCATGCAGGAAACAGAAGGAGATTGGAATATAATAGATGTTTAAAAGTTAGTACTCTTTCCTCTTGAAGTGGCACAGCCGTTGCTGCTTCCCCCTGGGGTTAGCAAAGAAATCCTGCATCTGTCACTGGATACACTACCCTGAATTCTGCTCTCTTTTCCTCTGCTGAAATTCCCATTCCTACAATGAATCTGGGTTGTGTTGTGGTGAGCTGTCCCTTCATTTCCGCTGTTAATAGCTTTCTAAATCTGGTTCTTCTGTGTCATCTTGCTTAAGGTGAATACTTCACCTCCAGCCTGAGTCATGTCTGCTTCCATCACTTGTGCTGACATGTTGGAGTAAGCATATGGCAAGTATCTTTCTCCCTCTCTGTCTATTGATCCTCTACTGTCATCCACCACCAGAGGATATGAGAACCAATCAAGTGACACAACATCAAAGAGTTTACAAGCTGCGCTGTATTTTGTATAGAACATGATAGTTAAAAAAGAAAGGTTTGGGGTTTTTTTCCCTTTAAGAATAAGATTCTGCGAAGGGATACAGGGTAGCTGAACCCATCCCTGACCCATCTCTCATGCATCACCGTCCATCATTAGTGATCCTGCAGCTGTTTATATGCCACTTCTTTAAGGCAAGCCTACAGTTGTCACATCAGAAAGTGCAGCGGGAATGTAACACTCCTTTCCCCACCCTTTTTCTTGTGCTTGGCAATGGGGACATAAGTCTGTCCTTGCTCACCTAAAATCATCAGTCAATATATCTGCCCTTGGAGACCATCCACAGGTGATGTAAATTAAATCAGCTTTCATGTTGCTCCATTTTACACCAAGCGATGGCTATGTATCTGGGGAAACTCAAGATCATGATAGCACTCATGGCATCTTTGCCCTGATGCTTTTTGTCTACAGCCAAGAATCAGACTTTTTATATTTATTCACCTTATTGAAGACTAATCCTTTGAATTTAGAGAGAATGTGCAGCTGCCCAGTCTTATCTACCCACCTCCTGGCCCTTCCTCAGTTGTCCCATTTTAAGAATGCATTCAAAACAAATTTATGACAATGCTGTATCTTGGGATGACTTGGAGAAGATATGAAGGGTAAGATGAGAGAATAGCCACCCAATATGGCAGATGGTCATTTAGAGCAATCAACCACAGAGAGTGAAACTGATACTCAGTACACAAGCACTTTTTAACCAGCTAATAAGAGAAAGCTGTTTCTGGTCTCATGTTGATGCCACCTGCTAAGTAGTATCTTCCCAGATGCAGAGGAAACAGTGACACTGAGGCAGGCCAGTGACACAGAGGAAAGGAGATGGAGTCACAACTGGGATAACCAAAGGGTTTGTCCTGTCCTGCAGCAGCACCTGCTTAGCCCAACCAAGAGTAAAATTTAAAGTGCCTAAACTGAGCATACTGAGGAAGGGTTGTCCTTGTGCTTCTACTTGCCAGGTGACAAGAATTCCTTCCTCTTTGCAAGCATTAGAGCTTTGATGCTTCTTCCATTTTCTGAATCAGCCCTTTTTCAACATCATGCCCTGCTTGCCTAGTCAGGAGCTTTTTCATGCATTGCTTAATGTCTTCCTGATGACCCACAATTCTCAGCTGACATGTCTACACAAGATGCTACTGTGCCATAGTAACACCTTATGGTACCATAGCATCTGTTGGCAAAAACCACGACACCACTGCTACGTCACTGTAGCAGTGCACTCCCTCATTATAGCACATTGCTATTGTGGTGTACAGGCCTAAAATAACCATGCACAGCCAGCACCTTGTGCTGCTTCAGTTGTCTCCATCCTATAGCATTTCCTCTAACATCATTTATTTTTTCTTAGCTGCTGAATTGTATCTTACATTCCTTTAAAAGCTAATTTGTCTGAATTTTCTGTTTCCCCTTCTGAGTAGTCTTATTCATGGTTCTCCTCTCCCACCTATACTGGTATAAGTGAAATGCTTAATTAAGTAATTTTGCTCTATTAAATTATGTTGCCATCTGATACTGTTTCTCAGAAGTGAATGGAAGGCATCTTAATCTGTCACTAATGTGGCAGGCATCCCAAAAGGCTTCTAGGAAGTGGAATGTCCTGAAATCTTGGTTTTATTGTTGTTTGTTTGCTTGCTTAAATGTTAGAGCTGGCTTCACTGTCATTTGATTGCAGCTAATTTTAGAAGAGGGAAAAAGGAATAATGGGCACTATGTAGGCACTGATGGGTGTCTCAACTCTGGGTTACTGCCAACAGGATAAACAAAGTAGTTCAGTAGAGCCCCAAGTACCATAGACAACATTTTTCTTCTCAGCAAAATCCTTCCTGTTAATTTTGATGTGTTTACTAAAATGCCTGGGCCAGAAATAGAGAGATATATTGGGTAGTTTAATAGGATTATCTGTGTAATATTAATAACTAAACAAGGATTTCTGCTGAGTGCCCTGTTTTTTCTACATTTCTGCCTCCCAACTGGAGTCTAAAAATGTACATTAAAACCTTTCTTAACCACAACTCTGCATCTTACCTTTAAGAGTAGCATTCAGTGAAATGGGGAAATTCTGTCCCATGGAAAAATCCAGCAGCCCCACATTTCTTTTTGTCCCAAATTAGGATAAAAGGTTAAATTTTTAAAATGGTTTCACTAAATGACAATTTCGAAAAATTTAGATCTGGAGATTTGTAAAGAGATTTGCTGCAATTTCTTGGAATGACCTAAAATATTTCCTTTTATGTCATTTCAGTGTCTAACTGCCTTTTGACATTGAAACATTGTCTCAAGAAAGCCGTTCTTCAGAAGCCTACTGTTTCCATTCTTGTGTGTGTGGCAGGCTCCCCGGCTGCGCTTCATTTCCCTGATGTATCCAGAGTCATGCAACCCCCATGCTATGCCACACTGAGCTTGGTCAGAGTGCAATTCACATTGCAATGTGGGGACCGTGGTCCTCTGGGACACTTGACCCTTAATAGAGGAATGCCAGCCCAGACTGCAACTCTCAAAAGACAACGGGCTGATCAGAAAATACACTTTAATGTTTAACTGATGGGATTCAAAACAAAGTTTCAGGTTAGCTCAGCAAACTCAGATATTTGTCTAACCAATCCCAAACAAAAGATTTCATTTCAATTCCCTTAAAAATGGCAATTTTTCAGCAAAACTACAATTACCCCACAGAAAATTTCAATTCCATGGATACCATATTTTCTAACGGAAGAGATCATTTTTTAATGAGACCAGAATCAGGCACTCAACTCTTACTTGGGTAAAACTCTCATTGAATTCAATATGACTTTAGCCTGAGTAAAAACAAAGTTAAAATCTCATGGTTTGGGGTTGTGGGTGTTGAATCTCTCTCAAGATCTGGCCCCAACTGATCTAAAGCATCTCTTCTAAAAGCAACCTGTCCTTACACAGAGTACAAAGTGAATGCAGTACCATTTTTATGCTCCCCCCCTGGAAATTTTCTTTTGTAATTTAGCTTTTATTATAGTAGCATCTTGCACATTGCCTTGAACAATGGCAATCTTTCTTGAATACTTGTTTTAGTTAGGAATGGGACAAAATGAGCCAGCTCCCAGGATGTAGTACTATTATATCCCTCCATGCTTCAGGGACCTTGTAGTCATTTCTAGTCAGCCACATATTTTCAGGAAGCAGATAAAGAGAAATTTGATAAGACTCTGGTGGACAGTGCTAGTCCATTAGGAAGAGTAGAGTAGATGTATTATAGGGGAGATTGTGCATAATGTGCAGTTCATTACTCAAAATGGAAGTTGAGACAATCTAGACAGTAATTTGATTCGGCTGGACTTCGGTGCATATTGTCTGATACCATAAGGAGTAGTTGCCATTATCTAAACAGCAGTTTTATAGCTCTTTCCCTGAGTCAGACATGGTATGTAGTTCCTGAGTTGTTATTGCATCTCTTATTCAGTCTGCTCCTCAGCTCTCCCTAGCCTTCTCTCATTGACTCAGTTCTCATGACCCCAGTGACTCTACCGAGTTCTGTGAACTCAGATTGTTAGTAATGCTTCTGAGAAGTCAAAGAAATGATCTTGAGACTTGAGGAGGCTGATGATGGAATTTGCAAGTGTGTGGGCATGACTAATATGTAAATGTGTACTCAGAGCCAACTTACTGCTGCAGGAAGAATCAAGGTGTACAACACAATGCTTAAAGGAGAAGCCACCGTATGAAGCTGATTTTATTCAGCTGCCTTCTTCCTACTCCCCTGTGTAATACTTTAGTTCTTTTGCCCTCCTTGCAACCAAGGTAGCAAAGAATACATATTTAAATGCAGGTGGCCAGGGTTTGAATGGTCATGAAATTTGTATGTGCATTGTTTTGTCTCCAGCTGCATGGGCATTTACATCTGATTGAAAGTACAGAATTCATGTGCTGAGCACTTGATAGAATCATAGAAAATAAGGGCTGGAAGGGATCTCAAGAGGTCATCTAGTCCAACCACCTGCTCAAATCAGGACCATCCACAACTAAATCATCCCAGCCGAGGCTTTGTCTAGCCAGGGTTTAAAAACCTCCAAGGATGGAGATTCCACCACTTCTCTGGGTAACCTGTTGGAGTATTTCACTACCCTCCTGGTGAGAAAATTCTTCCCAATATCTAACCTAAACTTCTGCAACTTGAGACCATTGCTCCTTGTTCTGTCTCTAAGTGAATTTATTTTCAAAATTCCACTTAGATATACTTTCCAGAAACAGGTTACTGAAGCAGGCATTGTTGTATATGTTTGTCCCATATCTGACATTACAGATTATGGACATTTGACATTAATATGCTTCTGTCCAAAAAAGAAAGAAAAATAAAAGCAAAATTGTTCTTTGAATTAAGTCTTATAACATTTCTGTGCTTCACCCCTAGGCCATTTTACTGACATAGGAATGAGAGATCCTTGCTGAGCCAGTGATTTCACAATGGTCTTGGTTTCATTCCATCAGGTTTTTGATGCTGAGCTACAGACTTCACAGACTTCTGCACCTTGAAATCAGCCCTGCAGGACAGAGGTGATGACCACTGACCTCATCATAGCCTGTCACTTGGCATCATCCCAGCAGGAGAGGCATGATAAATCAGTGTGGTCACAGATAGCAGCCAGACGTGCTAAAGATTCATCATCCTGTCCCTTGACCTCAGAGATACTGAACCAGAAACCTTAGAACTGCTGACATTTTCTGAGTGAGGCTGGCATTTTTAGCCAGTTACCTCACAAAGGACTGCCTAGGGAAGGTGTGGAATCTCCTTTATTGGAGGTTTTCAAGAGACTGGATGGGCCTCCAGCATGGTTTAGTAATAGCACAGCCCATATCTGGAAAGGGGGTTCAACTAGTTGACCCTTCAGAGCCATTCCAATGCTCTGACTCAAGGGACAGTGCCTTATGTTCATCCAAAGAAGTGGGAGGTACTGATTCAAGCAGCTCATGGGAGACTTCTGTTCTCAATCCAGCCATTCAGAGATGCTGAGGTGGCAACTTCACAGAGGGAAAGATGATGAGTCATTGATTACACCCATGGTGTCATCTAATGCCAGCAAAGTAAAGGTGCTCATGACCTCACTGAGCCCTAAATTTTGACTTTATACCAATGAAAAAGGGAACCAGAACAGTGATTAAAGCGCATAGAAGAGGAACTGCACATTTTCTGTCTCATCCCATGTTCCATCATACAAGGTCTTTGATGCTGCTACAAGTGACACTTTACATGACATCAGTGTCTATTACAACATGCAAACCCAAGTAACTTTGAGCTGTCCTGCACTGGGCCAGCTTTATAAGTGGGATAGCTGGTGCTCTTAGTAGGGAGTGCTAAAAACACATGTTCAAATACCAAACTTTATTATTCTCTGAGAAAACAGACAAGCCCTATTGTTGTAGAACTTTCAGACAATAGGTGGTACTCTTTATAAATGCATCATTTTGTATTTGGTCTATTAGGCATTCCAACATTAATCCTATTTCTATATGCACATAGTCAGCAACTGGTCTTCACTAGCTGTGTAAATTGTCCCGGTTGAAAATGAAATTGATAGTCACAATCTTTTTGTAAGAATAAAAACACTTGCCTGGAGCTGCACATTGCACATTTTTTCAAAGGAAAAAAAGTTAAATAAATGAAAGAATTCGGGTTCTGTAATTTGGAAGAAATTAAAGCATTTGGATACTTCAGAATCTATTCATTGTGCATGTTAATCCACCCAAAGTGGCAGCAAAGTAGCTGTCTGAATTAAGGCTTTGCTTCTTCTGATTATTCTGATAAATCTGAAGGAGAACAAGAAAAAAACATTACCAGTGAGGCAGCTCTGTTTGTGCAGGAGGCTATGTCTTTGAGCAAAAATAATTTGGTGCAATAGCAGTTAATCAAAGAATAGAGAAGACTCTACAGAGATTGAAACTGGTTATCAAAGCTGAATGGCCAGTTATCATTGACAGTTTGCCTTTTGTCAGTGAATGATCAGTGCATACATATGGTCATGGATAGTAATGGGAAGAAATTGTCAGCTTTCCATTTTTCACACCAGCTTTCAAATGGAGAATGCGTAAAATAAGATTAGCTTCTCTTTGACTTTTTTTCTAATTCATTTTGACTCCAGAGAATTTACTTTGGTCAGGAGGGGTGTTTGAGATTTGAAAAACATATCATTTATCTGAGCGAAACATGGGAAATCAGAAGATCAAGTGAAGAGCTACCATATGTGGAGGGACTTCAACTGAAACTAGATCATACAATTGCTAAAGAGACCAACGCTAAATTATTTCTCTAATAGAAACGGGCAAGCTGTTTGGGATAGGCTTTCTGATTTGATTAGGATGCATGGAATAGAAAACATTCCTAAAGAGGGACACTGGACAAGATCTATTCCCTTCCACAAAAGGAAATGTTTGAAATTTGTGGAGACTCTGGGAGAAATATGATCTTGCAGTGAAAGGTCCTCCCTGCTCAGCTACCTCAAAAGTAATTCATGACTTTTGCCTTGGCAAAAATATTCAGAATGTCACTATTCAAATTACTGGGAATATGATAAAGATGGAAACTATTTCCACCTTGAAGGCTGTAAAATTGTATTATGTTATACTTTACTCCACCAAAACAGTAGAGCAGGAACAGATGACGATGACTGTTAGATTGCCATTTCTGCAGTAAAAACAGCCAAGGCAAGAGAAGACAGCATGATGATCAAAAAAATATTTTTCTGGAAATTTGAACATGACAGATGACATTGCTAATGGAATGATAGAATCTCTCCTTGGACAGTTAAGAGAAACAGGAATCATATTCTGATTTGAGAGGTCAAAGCTAAGGCAATGATATAAATATGAAAGGCAAGCACAGTACCTTTCTGAAGAAAATCTGAGACCTTAACAAGAGAGCACTATAACACACTTTCCTGGAAACTAGTACTTAATGATGTCAAGAGCTGTTGCACTAAAAATATAGTCTTTGTTTAAGTGGCTCAAAGCATTTAGAGGGTTTTTTTTCCATCCTTCTTATGGTGCTAGCAAACCGTGCTCCAACATGGGATCAGAAACCTTAGCTGAAATGAGACAGGAAAGCTGAATTGATGCTGTCCATGAATTATGCCAAGTTTCAGAAATCTATGACACTATAGTTTGAATGGCTTGTGATTCAAATCTTAAGTGACTTGCAGAAACTAAGCTTAAAGCAATGTAGAATTGCTGTCTCACAAAATCTACAACTATGCATTTGGGTGAAACGTAAGACTTTGGCATGATATCTTTTGAAAGAAAAAGAAGTTTTATTGAACGTAACTGTGAATCAGCAAAAATAGTCAACGTTTCTTTTGTAAATGCCATTCTGATAAGGGATTCGCAAGTGTTCTGAGTGATGCTAAAGAACTGGCCAATGAGCTGGAAATCAAAGGTAGTTTTCCCAAAAGAGTGTCAAACAAAAAGAGTGTGTTAAATTACAAGGCCAGAGATGAACCCTCAACTAATCCTGAAAAAAGTTTAAACGATAAAAGCATTTTTTATTGTATTGTGGATAGTGCTAACACTTGACGTAAAGTTTTTTTACAACTTGAGGATAAACATAACCCAGTAGGTTTTTTGCATAATATCCCCCAAACAGTAAAGTTATTCCCCAATGCATTATTTTAAGCAAAACATTATAAAGTGTACCACGTGGCAGACAAACAAGCATGTGGCGTTTGTGGTGCTGCAGACCTATCTGTGGCATCACAAACCATGTGCACCACACATGCAGGCATTTACCAGGCTGCTAATTTGCAACAGAGTGGGCTTTTTGACACTGAAAGATTCTGGTGTCCAAACTAAACTAGGTGTGCCGGGGGATGGACCACTGATGTAAGTGGGGAAGCAGGAGACCAGGAGGGAAGAGCAAGTAGGAGGGGGCAAAAGGGGAAGTGCTCTCATACTTCCTGAGAAATCAGGGCAATCAACTGGTTACCTCAGGTGCTATACACAAATGCATGGAGCCTGGGAAACAAGCAGGAAGATTCAGAAGTACTTGCACAGTCCAGGAACTATGACATGACTGGAATAACAGAGACTTGGTGAGAGCTTGCATGACTGGAGCACCATCGTGGACAGGTACAAACTGTTCAGGAAAGACAGGCAAGGGAGAAGCGGAGGAGGAGTTGCACTTCATAGAAAAGAGTCATATGATTGCTCAGAGCTCCAGCATGAAGCTGGAGTTAGGCCTGTTGATAGTCTCTGGGTTAGGGTTAGAGGGGAAAGCAACAAGGGTGATATCATGGTGGGGGTCTGCTATAGACCACCAGACCAGGAGGAAGTGGTGAATGAGGCTTTCTTCAGACATGTAGTGGAAGATTCCTGATAACAGACCGTGGTTTTCATGGGGCACTTCAACCACCCTGACATCGGCTGGGAGGGCAATACAGCAGTGTCCAGGCAATTCAGGAAGTTTTTGGAAAGTATTGGGGACAATACTGCAAGTGTGAGAGCAGTCAACTAGGGGCTGTGCTCATCTTGATCTGCTGCTCACAAACAGGAAGAATTGGGGGGGGCACATTTACTGGATGGCAGCAGTGACCACAAGTTGATTCAGTTGTGGATCCTGAGGAAAGGAAGAAGAGCAGCAAAGGACCCTGGACTTTAGAAAAGCAGACTTTGACTCGCTCAGGGAACTCATGGGGAGAATCCCCTGGGAATCCAGCCTGAGAGGGAGAGGAGTCCAGGAGAACTGGCTGTCCTTTAAAGAAGCCTTACTAAGAGAACAGGAATAAACCATCCGTGTGTGCAGGAAAACTAGCAAGTATGGCAGAAAGGCAGCTTGACTTAGCAAGGATCTCATCAGTAAACTAAATCACAGAAAGAAATCTTATAAGAAGTGAAAACTTGGACAAATAACTGGGAAGGGGTATATGAGCATTACTCAGGCATGCAGGGATGAAGTCAGGAAAGCCAAAGCACAACTGGAGTTGCAGCTAGCAAGGAATGGTTTAAGGTGACAAGAAGGGTTTGTACAAGTATGTCGGTAGCAAGAGGAGGATCAGGAAAAGTGTGGGTCTCTTACTGAATGGGGGAGACAACCTTATGAGAGGATGCAGAAAAGGCTGAAATACCATTTTTGCCTCTGCCTTCACAGGCAAGGGTAGCTCCCAAACTACTGCACCAGGCAGCACAGCTTGGAGAGGAGGTGAGCAGCCCTCAGTGATGAAAGAATAAGCTAGGGACTACTTAGAAAAGCTGGACATATACAAGTCTCTTGAGGTTCAACAAGGACAAATACAAAGTATTGCACTTAGGATGAAAAAATCCCATGCACCAGTACAGGCTGGGGGCTGACTGGCTGGGCAGCAGCTCTGCAGAAAAGGACCTGGGGGTTTCACTGGAAAATAAGTTGAATATGAGCCAACAGTGTGCCCTTGTTGCCAAGAAGGCTAATGGCATACTGGGCTGCATTGGTATATGTGTTGCCAGTAGGTTAAGGGAAGTTATTATTCCCCTCTATTCAGCTCTTGTGAGGATACATCTGGAGTACTGTGTTCAGTTTGGGGGCCCCCACTACAGAAAGGATGTGGACAAATTGGAAAGAGTCCAGAGGAGGGTAACAAAAATGGTGAGGGGGCTGGGGACATGACTTATGAGGAAAGACTGAGGAAACTGGGCTTATTTAGTCTAGAGAAGAGGAGACTGAGAGGGAACTTAATAGCAGCCTTCACGTACCTGAAGGCGGTTCAAAAGGGGATGGAGCTAGACTGCTCTCTGTGGTGGCAGATGACAGAACAAGGAGCAATGGTCTTAATCTACAGCCAGAAAAGCTTAGCTTAGATATTAGGAAGAATTTTCTCACTAGGAGGGTAGTAAAACACTGAAACAGGTTACACAGAGATGTGGTGGGCTCTTCATCCCTGGAGGTTTCCAACACCTGGCTAGACAAAGCTTTGGCTGGGATGATCTAGTTGGGTCTGGTCCTGTTTTGAGCAGGGGTTGAATTAGATGACCTCCTGAGGTCTGTTCCAGCCCAAAATTTCTATGATTCTATGATATATACATGCTAGATTGCTAAGACTCAGTTTCTGGGTCTGACTTTGCTTTTACTCAAAAGCCAAATTGCAGAGTGTTGATCTTGAAGTCATACATGAATTTGCATGCGTTAAACCAGTGGTTCCCAACCTATTCTCACTGTGACCCACCGCTGGGAGCGGAGTGTGGCAGTGGCGCCATGTGGCACTGTGAAGGCAGGGGTGCGGGAGCTCCTGGCATATGGCGTGGCTTGTCCTTCATGTGTGGCACTGCTGGCATTGCCCTCGCAACCCTCATTTGGGTCATGACCCAAAGTTGGGAACTGCTGCATTCAACCAAGAGTTAAATTTGCTGAAGATGCTAGCTGCTAGCCCCACATCTCCATGAAAAAGGATAGGTTTTGTGATTGACCTTTAAATTCTTTATGTTGTTTCATATTTTTATTACCGTGGAGAAATAAGAGTAATAAAACTAATTCATATTTTTGTTGAGAGTTAGGAAGTAAATGGGGTGAGGTAGCAAAAATATTCAGGCCTACCCTAAAAAATAAGCTAATGCTAGCATTGTATCTAATTATTTTGAATGACTTCAACCACTGCAACTCTTTTCTTTTTTTTTAAGGATTTGGGCACCAAATGATGTTATGTTCTGTGTGAAATATGGAATCCATATGATATTTTTATCCTGTGACTTAAAAGATTAATTATTTCTATGTTTGCAAATGTTGCAAACTGCAGTTGCTATGATTTGCTCTTTTCCTATTGCCTAAGATGACACAAAAGAATGTATATAGCCACAACAAATGTTTTCAGCTGTAGGTTAGTCAGCTAAAAAATCAGGAGCTGAAACAATGCAGACATGCAGTCTGAGAGCCCTTGAGGAGAGTGACATCTTGAAGTATGGAAGCTGGTTAAATTGCTTTTTAATATCTATGAGCTAGATTTTCAAAAGTAATTTAGGTGCCTAAAGCTCCAGGTGATATCTGGTCAGATTTTCAAAAGCATCAATTTGTTTAGGTGCGTCTAAAAATTTGCTTAAGTACTAACTGCATCTTTAGGCACCTAAATACCTTTGCAAAGATGGTCCTAATTCTTTGTAAGCATTTTTAAATAAAACAAAACTTGAGTAATCATAATGGAAATCCAAGAGACTTCTTTGTGATACTTAACTACACGGCAACATGATAAACAGAAATGAAATTGTTTTTCTGTGGATTAAAAAGTTTGATTTAAAATTAAAGCATATTTTGAAGAGGGACTGTGAAGTGCTGATATAGGAGAAATGGAAACAGACTATGATTCAAGGGGTGTTAGATGGCAAGTAGGTACAGGAAAACAGTTTAAAATAAAATAAGACCTGTCATAAGCCTGGAACAGAAAATAGTCTAAATATTCTGTGTGGGAAGAAAAAACATCATTGACTCTTACAATACAAGAAATAAAAAAGTTAAATGCATTTCATCATTATTATCTCATCTCTAGAGGTGGCTTCTTGACAAGAGCACTGAAATCCTTAGAGGTAGAAGCCAGTGTTGCTGTTGCTGATCCATGGATATATAGCACAATTTGGTTTCATCGGCTGTTAGTCCATCAGTTTCATGCATTCCTTCCCCAGAGCAGTGGCCATAATCTGGTGTACACTGCTCAGTATTTCCTTCTGGTTCTTTCATATTATATCTACGATATTCACCTCCATCTCCTTTTACCCTTGAATTGTCCCTCGTATGTAGTGGAATACTGAGCTCTGGGTCCTAGCCTTCATTTCAGTTTGAAGATGTGAGCTTTTGTTTTCATATGGTCATGCCCATTTTAGGATTGAAATATGCCAGCCTGAATATACCTAAAATGTAGTCAATTAAAACCTAAGAAAGAAAACATAAATCTGCCATTGACTGATACTTATATGCCAGGATTTTAATGGTTAGACATACCTATCTTTCTCTTTCTTCTTCTCCCTTCCTACACTATCCTTGTATTCTTCAGGCTATATACTGGTATTTATCTGACTAAGCTTTTTATATAAATCCATTCTCACCTGCCATGTCCCTGCTGGATTTTGTCTCCCAGTAATGCTTTTTCTTTCTTTCTTTTCTTTTCTTTTTTTTTTTTAGCTAGCAGAATCTTGTTTGCCCAAGTAACTCACTCTCTTCTCTAATGTTAAAACTCCCACACTGCTATCCCCTTAGGAATTACAGACAAAATGTAATTTCCACTTCAATGCACACACAAGTCTTGAAAAGCCTCACTGCTTATTTGTCTGAGTTTTTGTTTTGAGGGAGCTCTTGGGATGTTAGGAAACGTGAGGAATAAGGCAAGAAATAATGACCTAAGGTGTTATGTGAGAAACCCTTAGTCTAGCTGTACACTCATGATGCGCTCTGCAAAATGGAAAATAATTGAGAACTGATTAGCATTCCCAAAGGCCAAACTCCTGGACTTATTGCAGCTGAGCAGCAGCTGAGCTGTGCACTGAGGGGCTCCCTCATGGCTGAGGAGGAAGGAATCCTGTTATTAAGTGGCAGAGAAATCAGCCTACCACAACCTGCCAGGCTAGGGGAAAAGACCAGGTGCCATATACCAAGTACTGCAAGACGTTAAATTACGAAAGATGAAAAAACCTTGATGGTTCAGGTCTTTGAGCAACATTCCTCTTCATTCCAGGTCTTCTTACAGGGATCTCCACGTTCTCTCAGTCAAGACCACATTTGACATTTACATGTCATGAGCTTTTCACTCATGGCAAGATGCATCCAGGTCTTTTCTGTAGTGGAAGAAATGGGCAACCAGACACCTAAGAAATGTATCAAATGATGGAATTGTGGAAAAGAGAATACCATTTGTAGCATTTTCATAAATGAAATGGATTAAAAGCCATCATAACTCCCAAACATCCTGCTCAGCTGGTCCCCTGATGATGTGAACAATACTAAGGAGGCAGAGGATACTTCTATGACTCAGTGAGCACATCTACACATGCAAATAATCTGGAAGCAGCTTACTCTGGAGGAAAATACTTGACAGTAAAGTCTCCCAAGCATAGATCTACACATGCAGGGACATGGGAGCAGATTTGCTGTTCCTAGCAATAGACTGCTCCTGATCCCTGAGGCCCTGCAATGGGCCCCTGCGGTAGCCAAGGGGAACTTTAGGCTCCCCCTGGGTGCTAGCTCAAGGGCCAGGAGCTAACTGTCTCCTGGCAGGGTCTGGAATATTACTCCCTGCCCCCGGGGGCTGCCTGCTGCCTGGGTGAGCTCCACCACTGGAGCCCAAGTGGGAACTATGTCCCCCTACCCCGGCATCAGGGAGCACTCAGTCCCCGCACCGCAGTCACAGGGTGCAGGCTGGGAGGGTGTGGGGCTGGCACTGGCAGATTCTTCTCTCCCAGCCCAAGCCCCTCAGTCATGGGACCTGGGCTGGGAGATCCTTATCTCCCCATGCCAGCTCTGTGGTTGCAGCGCTGGTGCTGGGAGATTCTTTTCTTGCAGCACCAACTCCACGGTGGCCTTTTATCTAAAGGGAGTTCAGTCATGTCACATCTGAGTGGTGGTCAGAGTGAACTTAATTGCAGAAGCCTCCATCCAATGTTGAGAATCATTACTGGTGCATCATACACTTATAGCTGAGACTTGCACTACACCCTGAAGATCTAAAGGCAGCAGTTTTTTTCAAGGAGTTGGAAATGGAAGCTTCTCTTTAGCCAAACCAGCAGGAGCTGTACTAAGTTGGACTCAGCTGGAAGTTACTCTTTACATCTTTTAAAGTTATATGAAATGAGCTTTCCGTAAGAAATATGAAGAAAGTGACAAGCCTTCCTGCCAGAATGATAGTCCTGAAGGAATTAAAAGCAAAAAAAAAAAAAAAAAAAAAGCCTGCCCCGTGCAATTATTGCACTATAAGCAAAGTCCTTTCTGTAACTCTTATAAACCAGGGTCATCTGGAGCCTGATTTGGCTGGCTGGGATGTTGATGGATATTTGAGAATTTTCTATGAGAAATATGGTAAAGTACATTTTCTGGCAAAAGCATGGGAAATATAGGAGAGGGGGAACAAAAAAAATCTGAGGCGGGTAAATAGATTTGTAAGGACACTATACATGCAGTACAGAGACAATGTGGAAAAAGATAACTATAAGAAGACACAAGAACAAATCTATTAAGTATGTTAGCAGAGGGCCAAAATAAAAAAACCCCAAACCAATAACTTAAAAGATAATCTGAGAGACCTTCCAGCTAAGATCAAACATATTATCAATTTAGTGTACCTAGCACATCTTCAGTGAAGGAGACATATCCAGCTCTGGCAGAGAAATGTCTCTATTTACTGTGTTCCTATGAGTTGCTTTTTTTTTCTTCCAAAACTAACTTGCAGGCATTTGGAGCTCTATTTTTCTTACTGTAGTGTATGGGACCACTAGACGTATAGGCAGAGGTGGGAACTGGAATACTTACACTGTCCTAAATGTTAACTGTCAATGACAGTAGGAAACAATAAGAGATGAAAATGGAATCATAGTAGGGACTGCTCTGCAAGAGATGCATGAAGTGAATGTTGTTTGGTTCAAATTGCAGGCATTGCAATGGAAATGATCCCCTGTTCACTAGATGGTGTGTCTACACATGCATTTTATGTGGAGCAGTTTACTTGCATGTAAACTACTTGCGAGTAAATGCTTCTGGGCAGGAGTCTATCCATGTAGGGAAGCAGGACCAGATTTGCCACTAATGGCAGCAAAATGCTTCTGCATTCTGGAGCCCTGTAATAGGCCACTGCTGCTACTTGGAGGAGCCCTAGGCTCCCCCTGGGTGGCAGCTCAGGGGCTGGTAGGGAGCACTGGGCCAGAAGACACCTGTCTCATGGCCAGGGCTGAGACATCATTTCATGCCGCAGCAGCGGGGAGCTTCTGGCCCTGACTCCCTGATCTGGGACTGGAAACTTGGAAAGAGCTTCAAGGGAGGGGCAAATCCCAGCCCTCTGCCCCAATCTGCAAGTTAGCTTCTAGCTGCCACATTAGCAGATTGGGGCAGGGGTCTGGGACCTACCCCACCCCTGCAGCTCTTTCCAAGCCCTATGACTCAGTCACTCAATTGGGGCACAGCGCTGGGGCCTGACCCTGACTGGGACAGTTCCCAGGCCCCGCTCCATGATTGCAAGGCATCAGCTGGAGAACCTGCTCCCTGCTCAACTCTAGGTTCACAGAGCTGGGTGGGGAACAGGATCCCCAGCCCATTCCTCACCCAGGACCACGATCATGGAGCTGATCAGGGAACAGTCTCCCCAGCCCCCACCAGCAGGGAATTCCCAGAGTTAGCTTCATAACTGTGGGGCTGGCACTGGGAGACCCAATCTCCCAGCACCATTCAGCAACTGCAGGGCCAGTGCCAAGAGATTCTTATCTCCAAGTGCCAGCTCCACGACAGCAGGACTGGCACTAGGAGATCCTTATCTCCCATTGCCAGCTCCATGATTGCGGGGCAAGTGCTGGGAGGTCCAATTGCAATGGTGAAGTGGGGTCTGGGAGATAAGGATCTCCCAGCTTCCACTCCCTGATACCGATCTCAGAGTGGGAGGCTTAGAGCTCCCTGTTGCCAGGGCAGGGGGACATAGTCCCCACCCAGAGTCCTATGGCAGAGCCCGCCCTAGCAGCAGGCAGAAAGCAATCTCCCACTCCCTGCTGCCCAGCTGACGGGGAGCACATTTGCTCCTGGTCAGGCATCTACACGAGCACTACTGCACAGTAAGTAATTGCAAGTAAATCTGCTACTTGCATTTGCAGGTAGCAAATTTACTCATGATTAGTGAGGTTTACTGCACAGTAAGCATGTGCACATGTAGATGCACATGCTTACTATGTAGTAAACTATGCTACTGTGCAGGAAAGCATCTTGTGTTGATGCACCCAGACTGTGGGAACAACGTTCCTCATTCCTAACCATACAATGGTATTCAGAGGACCCTGCTTCCCAGGTTCTGCAGGGGATGCGGGATGGACATGCCCTTCAATCTTCTACCTTGACAGGTGGAGTAGGAGAGCCCACATTGCTAATGCTGGATGGAAGTAACCGGAGCTTGTCTGGGGTGGAAGAACTTAAAAAAAAGTTCTGATTTTGCTGACAGTACTGCTGTACTTGAAACTGGACTAGAAGGCACTGTAACAATACCTATTGCTACATATTTATCTGGGCACTCCCTAGCAATTGTGCTAGGAACGATAGGGTGGTTTCCTAGTGACAATACTAGGGGCCATAAGACACGTTCTGCTCCAGCTCCTTGACATTCTGACAATGAGAGCTCAAGCATTTTCCAATTTCTGTTGCCCTGTCAACTGATCAGTGAGAAAAGTAAGGGAGCAGGGGCCTTAGGCTGTGTGCACAGCTATACCTGGATGGATGTTTACAAAAGGCCCAGTGGCTATTTTTCCCCATCATGTTATGCTCCAGTAAACTGTGAGTAAAGATTAGGTTCTGCTTTATTGGTGAAATGTTTTTGTGCATGATAGAATGGAAACCTTTGGAAGGGGAAACATGAGACAAAGGTCAGCATGCACAATTTTTCACACCACAGCAGCTTTTAAGTGTCAGTGTCTTACCTGCACAATAGGACTCAGAACAAGAGGGAGCTGAGTGAGTCTAGAGCCTTTGGGGATGAAAAAGCTGGTAGCTGTCCTGGGAACTGGAAAAGATTGCAGAGAAAAGTAGCAATCCCCCTCCAACCAACCCTCTCCCCCCCACCCCAGCCCCCAAAAACCATTGTGACTAAGGACATCTCCTCCTTTGTGAGACATCCAAACTAGAAACACCCCTGCCCCCTAATACTTAACACATTTATTTTTATAGGAATTTCTCTTGCAGAGATAGGCAGCACAGGGGCCTGGGTACAGGCCTAAACCCAAGGACACTTATGTTCTCTTCCCCGCTCAGCCTGAGCTCCACAGTTTTGAGTTGGATACTGAGTTAACTCTAACCCCAGTGGTGCAGGCAGAACAATTTTCAACATCTGTTCCTAACTGGTTTTCCGATCTTTGGCAAGTCATTTAAGCTCTCAGACTTACATGCTCAGCCCACAGGCCTAAGGATTACTTAGCTAACATTTATGAAGTGCTGAGAAGATGTAAAAAGCCATACAGAAGTTGAGTTTTGCTGCATCAACTTTTGAAGTCCATGCTCAGTTCTACTGAATTATTTCTCAGAGAAAAATCTGAGTGAGATAAAGAGAGACTATATTAAGCAAAGGGGGACTATATAAGAAAGAGAGGGAAGCTATCTTTTTTTAAAGGACCTACACAAGTTTAAATTACCATGATTATTTTTCTATTTTTTTTTTTTTTTTTTTACATTGGGTAGTGCCCTAGAGCCCCAGTCATCTACTGAGATGCCATTGTGTTGCATGCTGGGCAAATACAGGACAAAAATGAATCCTGGGCATATAGAGGTTACAATCCAAGTATAATTTTAAGCAAAAATAGGTGATAACCAGGAGACCAAGGATGTCCATGGAAGCTGACTGTACTGGTCAGCATGACAGGCTATGATCCCAGCACATCGGCTGCCTAATTGCTCTCATTTTTTGTAGGCATCTTGGGTAAAGCAAGTTCTGAAATTCAAGGATGCTACTTGTCTCAAAGCTTGGACTGTGCTCACCTAATTCAGAGCCCTTCCAACTTTTGTTTCCACCTTGTTGTCACAGGGCCTCTTGCCTTCTGTAAAGAATGTCCCACATTTGTGAGGAAGTAAACTTAAGTAGAAATTCCCTCATGTCACTTCAGATTGACATCTTCACGGGTCATCAGCAGGGTTGAAACCTTCAGTTCCACACGTGGAATTCTACCATTTGCACTAACACAGTAACTGATAGCAGTATTTAGTTGCCATCCTCTAGCTGAATGGACACAGGAAAGATTGAAGCACTCTGTCAATGTTTTTTGTAGATACTGGCCTTGTAGGAGAGTGCTCTAGTGGCACTATTTTGCCCATCCCCAGGCTTGACCTTTTTTTGGCAGGCTTGAGTGTTTTTCGCAACCTGGCCTCAGACATAATCTTAAAAACAGCAGAGTAGACAGTGGTGAGCCTATAAACTACTATGTTCCCAGCATCTTCCCTTCACTCTTACCCACTGTCTTGCTTCCTATTGCTGCACTCCTGGTATTCATGCCTGGTTTCTGACCCTTGCTTGCTCCTAACTACAACAGTGAACTTCTGACCCTGTCATAATCTTTGACATCCTTGCCCTCATTTGATCTGTGTCTCCAGTTTCTGGCTTCCCAACTTTAACTCCTTGACCTTACTTTGTTTCTGACCACCACTCCAGCCCCCTGACACTAGCCTGTTCCTGAACATCTGGAACCCAGGAGCCTGAGCTCAAGTCCTTAGCTCCTGGCTCCAGACTCAGTTTCCTGATGCTTGGCCTCACAATCAGGCCTAGCTGCCTATGTGCCAGCTACATGGGCTGACAGTCTAAGCTTCTCTCCCTGGGCTTCATGTTGTCTCATTGCCTGCCCTCCCTTTCTGCTACTGGTCCCAGTCTCTTTGCACAGCTAATCCCACTTTATCCTTCATCCCTTCACTCCAGGTCCCACTTTTCTTCTTTCTTCCCACCAGCTATTAATCCCAGGTACCTTGTCCTAATTTAGTCCCTTCTTCCCTCCCAGATTCACCAGTTTTCCTCTTTGTATTTGAGTCACACAGCTTTTTCCTCTGCTTTTCATGAGCTCAGCAGGAGAATCAGGCTTCATGTATTCAGTTTGGAGGCCCAGTCTTGAAGCTGACACGGCCTGCAGCATACCAGAGCTGCAATTGCACGAAGTGTCTTGCTTAGCTTCAAGCATGGAGCATGTTTATTGTGGAGGGAATCTTTCTCAAGAGCTTGCTCAAATTTGGACAGATTTTCCTGGGGATAGCAAAAGACATTTTTCTAACACAGTCATCTCTTCAGTCAAATTCCAAGTTTCTGGTTCAAGGTGTAGTGATGCTACAGCATTTAAGGGAAAAAAAGGGTCAACATAACTTTTAACACTGGTGATGCAAGGGGGGTGCATGCGGGTGCACATGCATCCCCTGAATGTGGCAGTGCATCCCCTACAAAAAGGTGGTTGCTGCTCTCCACTCCTGCCACCAACACCACTGGCAGTGTCTGTGGGTGGTTGCCACCCCCTGGTTGGCACCCTCCCACTTACTTGCCCCGCCCCCCTGCTGCCAATGGCACCGGTGGCATCTGCAGGAGCTCCCAGCTTACCACCACCGCCACACTCCCACCACTACCATGCCCATCCAGCCGCCAGGGGCATTCATCGTTCATGACTTAATACAGGCAGACAATTATTTTTTCCCTTCTCTTGTTTTTTTTTGGAAACAGATGAAGTATTAGGTTGTAATTTTCTCCTTAAAAATCAACCTGAGGCAGACAGCAGGCATGGAAAATTTCAATGTAAGTATTAGAGTTTGGAAAAGCTTATACACACCTGAAAACAAGATTGTATACCTAGGGGTGTTAGGCAATTTTAATAATAAATAGTGTTACAAAATCCATCTATGGTTCCTTATAAATTATGTATTTCAAAGACATTATATACTTTTAAATAGACTGATTTCACAGTCCTCATGTAGTTTTCCTCCGAGGGAATCCTGTGCTTTTCTGGCAGGAATTGGGAACAAGAAACAGGAAGAGATCATTTGAAAGAAAGGCTAAAAGGTTCCTTTCATTTCAGTCAAGACAACTCTCTCTGGTCCCTGCAGGTGCCAAGAACTTTTATAATACAATAGTTCTAACACAGAAAATAGTTATATATAAATTCAACTGAATTTAAATCGAGGAGGAGATTCTGTGGTAATCAAGATTTGCTTGATGTGTTTCAAATATGGCATTGTTCTTAATTATTAGGCTCTGTGCACCTGCAGCAGACAGATTTTAAAATAAGTTTTATAGAATACTGTGGCATGGTGGGTGAAATAAAGCCTCCACAAGTTGGTAGGGTTTTGCATGAACAAGATCAACATAGTGTAACAACATCAACACATGTTCAAATTCCAACTTTTTTTGTCTGACCTCATTTCAGTCACTGATCCTTTGCATCATTCTTTGACGAAGGCATGAGAGGGAGAGGCACAGTTGTTTATTTGTGTGTTCCACATTCTGATGCTGCCATCTAAATAGTAGAAGGTTGTGGGATCATGGCTGGTGATATAAAAGTTGAAAACAGGTACTGAGGACAGCTTAGAAGAGCCAATCATCAGGTTTGTTTTATTAAACAATAACCATAAAGGCTAGGAACAGGCAGTCAAAAAGCTGAGACTGAATCGATTCAGTCTTTGCAGATTAGTTTAAACTGTACAGATTAAATTGAAACAGTGAACCAACATTTACCTTTTATTCAGGAAATACAGCCATATGCCTACAGTGGCTCAGGCCAGAAGCCAGGGGGCACTAGAGCATGACTCTGACTGTGTGTTCACTTCCTCTTCCTGCTGCCCCCAAGTTCTCTGGAATTTGTCTTCCAGAATTATAGCAGCAGGACTCTGCAGGATTGCTTATCACTTCCTCTTCCTGATTCCAGGTGCCTCTGGAATTTGTAGTCTACAGTTACAGCCAACACTTAGTATGTGTGAGGGAAGGGGTGTTTACCCCCCCACCCTCCCCGGTCTCAGACCCCAGGGACAGTTTGCCTGGGAGAGGGGTAGTCCCCACCCATCTCATAGATTGAACTGCATTCCCAGCCTGGCTTGAATCCTCACCCCGCTTTGTCAGCCAGACCTTACTGCTCCAGTGAGGGGGAAGAGAGCCAGGGCCAGCAGACAGCCCAGCTCAAGGCTGCAAAATGCTGGGATGCTGGGGGACTGTAATTTAACTTGAACAAAGAAGGGGTCTGGGGCAGAAGGTTCATAAACCAGTTTGACCCAAATCAGTTAAGTCTGATACTACATTCAACCAGGTTTATCTTAAACCAGTTTCAGCCATTTTGAAAGTAGTTTATGTGCCCTGAGCTTCTGTTCTGTTACAGGTTTAAACCAGTTTCTGATCACTTAAACTGGTTTGTGTCACTTCTGTCCCTAGCCAAACAATACTTAATACTTTTTATTTTCAGAGGTTGCTGCACACATTAAGGACTCTCCTAACTCTTACCTATGTGTCTAACTCCCATCCTTTCAATAGGATTTTTATTTTGTTTAATTTCAGGGACTAAATTCCTTTGAGGTCTTGCCAAGATCATACAAACAAATCTGTGACAGAGGTAGGAACTGATCTGAGATATTCTGAATCTTAGTCTAGTGCCTGAATAATGATATTCAGTTACAAGGCTTTATCATTTACCATATTATATATTGTACTGCCTTCTTGAAATATGATCTCTCTCTGTGCTATACTGTCATGGAAAGAATCAGCAGAGGCCTTGGCCTGGATGGTTGAGCTGTTGGCTAAGTGTTCTTTGTAACAGCCACTTTCCTTGTGAATACTTGGTCCCAAGAGTCAAAAATAGTCTGAGTCTGTGGATGTTCTAGGAATGTTGCTAAGCCCATCCGCTTGAGCATGCTTTGGTGGAGAATTGGGACCACTGAAGGTACTTCTTAAGTTTAGTGGAAGAGTATGTTGTATGGTTTAAACTATATTGGCTACAAGAATGCTGACTACAAGTTATTTGATGGGAGAAAGGAGTGCTTTAATTTTTGGTTGAGTTTCTCTTTGTATCACCTTAGTCCTTGTGTTTTTAAATGTAAGACACAGGCAACAAGACATCTGAATGTGCTGTGGAATTTTCAGAAGACTGAAACCTAAATCACTAGATATGTGTTTAAGTTTGTTTAAGTGTGTGTGTCTGAGGACAGGGCTGCTGTGGGCTACATGAAAGGTCCATAGATATCCTCTTATGTACCTCTTAAGTCATGGACTAGGAGCAATGATCTGTAGTGATTTTCCATTGACGTGGATGTGGAGCTTTATCGGAATGTTGAGAAAGTTTGAGGAACAAATGGGCTTCTTCATTGCTGTCTTGCAGACCTACTACAAGGTAGTTTAGTACCTAAGGTGTCATATGATATGGATGAAGTTCTGGAGGACACATCCATCTGTCTGTCTGTCTATCTATGTATATATACCTTGCCTCCTGACCTTGGAACCATTGTGACAAAATAAACCCTGCCCATTCACCCCCACTCAGGTGCAACAGAGACCAATCACTAGGTGTAGTAGATGGCTTGTGGAGGACCTAATGATTGAGAATAGATGGCCATAATATAGCCCTGGGATGCTCTAAAGTATCTCCTCTGCCTAACTGCCATTCCTAGCTGCAGCTGAGATTGAGTAGCTTTTTTGCTGATCCTTGTCTCAGAGTTGAAAAGACAGTTGTATAGGTATGGCCTTAGAGACTTGATGTAATAATATCAGTTGGAATAGTTTGCCATTGGCTTCTGTAGGCTTTGGTGTACCAGTGTAAGCTGAACCAATGTTAATTGGCTTAACATTGGTTGGCTGAGTAGTCAAAGTAGTTTAAAGCAGTCACACTTTAAAGCAAAAAAAATCCATCTCTGACTGTCCTTTACCTGCACAGCTCTGGCTTTCCACCAGAGGCTTGGTGAGCAGGGGCAGGACAAGGAGCTAAGTGCAGGCCTAGGAGCTGTGCATGGCCCCAGGTAGAAGTGGTATCTCATAATGTACCCATAATGTTCCTTGTGTTTTTCTGTGATTAAAAAGTCTTTCAGCTCCTAAATCTGGAACACATGGGAGGCACTGTGGACACTGGGCACTCCAGGACTGTGGCTCTCACTCTGCCTGGTGGGAGCAGCAAGCCAGTCCAGGTGGTGGTGGGAGAAATCGTGGCCACTGGGCACTCCAGAGCACCAGGGCTCACTCTGCCAAATGTGCCTGGGCGGCCACCTCCTAGACCAGCTCACTGATCCTGCCAGGCAGAGTCAATGCTGCAACCCTAGAGCATCCTGGGTTAATGGACGACTTCAACTTGGGTGTAATAGCTGTGGGACGTACGTACACCTTAATGGAGCTGGAGGCAAGGTTATGTGGATTAGAAATAATCCTGCTTTAAAGTAGCATAACTGAGTTGAATAACAAGTGCTTTAAATCACATAAAAGTGTCGGCGTGCAACCAATCCAGGAGTTAAGAGCATCAGAAACTGCCTGAAATTACCAGGGTACAAGGCCCATAGTGCAGTTTTAAAGTATGCCCACATGACTGCAGTATGGTTTAGAGATAACCAAGATGGATTGAACTCACTGTCTTGAAAGTTGGTAATAATCTGGCTATGGTACACCAGAGCTCATAATAGCCTATTTCACCCTGCTGATGGCAGGAGAGCTGTACTCTCAGAGGCATAATAACTAGGGCCCTACCTAAATCATGGCCAAAGTGCACTGCACACCAGCTGCTTTAATCTCGCTCTTTCTGCCATGTGCCCCCACCACTGCTGACTGGTGGAAGGGTCCCAGTGGCCCCACTGCTCACTGCTAGCTGCTGATTGGCCAGGAGGAAAAAATCATGGTTTTAAATATACTGTGGTTTTTGCCTCCCAGTTGATCAGCAGTAGGTCCCTAATAATAGGGCAGCTTTGTGCCCTGGGCAGCAGCAGTACACAGGGCAGTAATGGCTGCCATGTTGCCAGTGGTGTGGGCATGGCCAGTCACCAGCAGAGGCAGCAGCTCTTTTTATGCTCTACTTCAAAGGCAGTGCCTGGGGCTGCTGCCCTGGTTATGCCCTCCCCTCAGTTGTGCTACTGCATGCTCTTATTTTTAAAGCAACCTGCCAACATATATTCAAAAAAACTAATATAGAACTAAATTTTCCTATAACCTAACAACTAGGTTTTAAACAAAGAGACACTCTTTAAGAGGCCCCCAAAATAGCCATAGATAACATGACAGGCATATGAGCTAGCAGCTACATGATTTCATCTACCAGAAACAGTTTGCTTTCAAGGGGTTTCTTTAACACTGCTTCTGCCATTAGCACACTTGTCACTCCCTATATTGCTAGCCTTATTATGCGGAGTGAAAAAAAAGAGAGCCCAAAAAATAAATAAAAGCAGCAATACTCCAAGCAAGATTCATAAGTGTGTACAGTGAGAGCTGAAACAGCATTTAAATGCTTGGTTTGCTTCACAATATGATGTCAGACAGGCAGGGTTGTTTGCTGTTGTTGATATTATTATTGCAAAAGCATTCATGGAATCATACTAGCACTTACATAGACTATGAACATTGCTTTATCTCAATTGTATGAACCAGTATTTTCTTCAAAAGTGACTATTAATCTGTAAGAAAGAGAGAAAGTAGTGCCCATTTTAGCTGCTGGACAAAATGTTGAGTAAGATTGTTAGCTGTACAGCTTCCCCGCATAAAGAGAGGAGTGGGGTATATGGCATGGGATAAGAGAACAAGAGCTATAACAACCCTCTCACACCCACCACCTCTGCCCCTGTCCCTAGATATCAGCCCCCCAATAAGGATGGTATATGCAGTCAGAGGCAAATGATTTTATGGAGTCCTGATTTTGTCCCTCATCAAACTCACAGATCTGAGTAGGTGCAGAGGCAGAAATCATCTCTTCTGGCCAAGTGCAGTAATACATTTCTTCTACCAGGGAATGAGGTTTTAAGTGATCCTCAGGTTCAATAAACACAGGCATATGCAAATGAGAAGAACTATGTGACTAGTTTTATTCTGGAGCAGTAAGCAATCCCTGCAGACCCTATGTATGTCTCTGACTAACTGGACATGTCTACACAAGATGCTGGCTGTGCAGTAGCTCTTTACTATTGTGCAGTAGTATTGTGTGGCAGGAATCATGACGTGATGCTACTGTGCAGTAGTAAAGCTACTGCGCAGTCAGTGTCACCTAAAAGCCATTTGCTGACACTACTGTGCAGTAATCCTGGTTATTGCATAGTCATTGTCATTCAGTAAACAAGTCTTTCAATGTATAAACAAGTACTCAAAGACTACAAGTACTAAATGACTGCGCAGTAGCGACTGCGCAGTCAGTGTCTCATGTAGATGTGGCCACTAACTTCAACGCCCTCCCTTTATTTCCCGTTAGAGAATATCCATAACTTCTATCACTACAGAAGGGGGACTAGATAATGAATTGTGACTCCCAGATGACACTGTAATTGGTGCCTCTTACCCAGTTCAGTCTGTTACTTGGCAGTAAACCCTATCTTCTGGTACCATGGCACAAGCTATACAGAAACTTGTTCCACAAGGGGTCCCAGTGAAATCAACAGTGCTGTACATAGAATAAAGTGCTATTGAGTGGATACACTTACACAAGATGTTTAATTTAGCCATTGACTAATTAACTGGGCAGTAAATGTCTCAGAGTCCATATGTGTGCCCCTATTAGGGCACACAAAACTAATAAACTCTGCAGCAGGGTAGTACTTGTAAATACAAGCAATACCCTCAAAGGCAACCCAATCAGGGTGCTGGGCCCAGGACAAATTAGCCTGTGCAGGGCCCTGCCCCCAGAGACAAGGAAGCTGGCAGCAGATTCGGAGGTGAGAGGGGGTAGTGGTGAGTGGCCAGATGTGAAACTGGCAGCAGCACATCAAGCCCAGTCAGAACAGTCCTGGACTGGCAGGCTGACCCTCCACAGATGCCTTGCCAGCTAGGGTTGCTGCAACCCAGCTCAATGTGCTGTGGTATGGGTGCACGTGTAAATGATGACCCTGGGAGCTCCTCCTTGAAGCAATAAACTGCAGTGCAATAACCTCCACAGTTTATTGCTCCTCCTTAATGGCACATGTAGACATACCCAGTGGAAGTAAGGCAGTAAGGATATGTGGTGGGGTAAAGAGAAATGCTGAGCCACGGGGATCCAACGGCAATCGCAAAAGCCCCACACCACTAAAATTGTCAGCAGTACCACTGGATACTGAGCTGTGGGAGCATGGTGGTGGTGGCAGGATCGCTGCACCACTAGCAATGCCAGCAACCCCGCAGCATGTGGAGCCATGGGAAGGAGGTTTTAGAAGTAGAATGGCTGTCCTGGCAACAGCCCAGCCACCTGGGAGCAGGACAGCAGCAGCAGATTCACTGCACCACAGAACTCACCAACAACTTGGCAGTGTGCCATGGAGCAGCCAGTAGGAACCTGGAGACGAGATGAAGGAAAAAAGCCAGTGTCTGTGTGGATGCACTTAGTAAGCACACACTGCACCAATTCGCTGACCAGGGCAGCGAGGCACCGATAAAAGCCCCGTGTGCCAGTCCAATAATGGGACTTTAAGGAATCCCTGGCAGCCTAGGGCAGGCTGCAGGATGAGTGGAGAGGCTGAGAAAGACCAGTGGTGGTGATCCCTGTGTGGGGAGCTGCCCCCTCACACTGACTTGGTGGAGTCAGTCGATGTATCAAAGGAGGAGACGTGGGAGCTCGACTGTGGAAAGGCCCAAGAAGGACAATGATAGACCTACAAGGAAGAACAAGGATGACGGATGACAACAACACTGCATCTGTGCAACACCAAATTTACAACGTGTTGGTGTTAGGTGGGGTGTAGGGGAGGCGGAGCCCCAAGATCCTCATGCTAGCAAGTGACCGTAGCTAGGCACAACTGAACTGGGAGTAACATCAGTTCCCAAGATAAAAATTTCCATCAAAGACATGGCAGGAAAGAAGCTTCAGTGGATTAGGTAACTGATGCCAGGGCAAAATGTCAGCCCACAGGACCCTGGTTGGCTCAGAGCAACTAGAAAAAACCTAAGCAGGGAGCTCCAGACAGGTACAGCAAGTTACAGGATATCAGAACCTGTCTCCAGATCTGTCTCAGTTAAGGTGTTCCAGCATAGCAGCTCATCTAGGTTGCATGGGCAAGACGGAAAACCTACTTGCACTTGCTGCTTCTTGTTTTAGATCTTTATCGGTGTTATAAAAACTCTTTTGTGGATTATATGCTTGCTCTAATTGGGCTCTAGTCCATGACTGGTTTTCCTAGGCAGACTAAAATACAAATAATGAATAACAGTAAAAATAATCTTAGTATAACATGGCCAACAGTATTGGGAAGGGTGAGGTTTAAGATTCTGCCAAATGACACTAAAGTACTGTGGAAAATGTTTAATTTTTAAATAATTTATGATTGACATCCAAGACACTGGGGCTGGAACCACAATGGCTAACCCATCCCAGCATGGCTACTGAAAAGAAATCTAGGGGCTAGAGATAAAAACATCCACCACTGCATCTGTAAATTTAGGAACTATGTGAACACTTTTCTAGGGTTGGCCATATGCATTCCCAGCAACAAGTTTTATATTGGCTGTTACATACATAAAATCCTGCTTGATGTCACACATCAGCCTCTATCATAGGTATGATTATGCATATGCAAATTAGAGGATCAGTCACACCAGTCAAAGAGGAGTGAAGGTGGTTATATTGCCATTATTAACGACAAGCATATTAGTGGAATCCATTAAAAAAGAGCACCAGGAAAGGAGGAAGGTATTTACACATGAGGGTTTATTTATTGCTACTTTAATTGAATGTTAAGTGAAATAGCATCAGATATAATGGGACAAATTCATTCCTGGTACAGTGCCACTGAAGTCATTGGCATTATGCCAAAGATATTTGGCCCAAAGAGCAAGTCTTTCAGCACTCTGAGCACACATGCAGAGCAGGGAAGAAGGTCATTCAAACTGAATCTCTGTGCTCTTCTTTCGTCCTTACCCTCCCCATGAAACAGTTTCTTTTCTGTGCTGTAGAATGGTTTAAGCTTTTCTAAGCACTGGAGATTAGAAGTGAAATTTTAAAACAATTTGAGCAAGGCTTTAAAAACATAGCAGTCAAATTAAGTGATTCTTTCATTTTATGACCAAGTTTTCCATATTAAAACCCAGAGAATCCTGTGCTTGCTGCAATTCTTTTATCTAGTCTAGATCTAGCCATGCCCCTTGTCTGTCTTAGGAACATGGAAGTGACAGAATGGTAACCATTAGTATTGAAACTAATTATTTGGGAAATAGTGGTAGAGGTTAATGAATGAATAACATGGTTCATTAGTACTATCAGACCAAGATGCTTTAAACTACCTTGTCCAAACACATGCTTACAAGAAAATTCTACATCCTAGGGCTAAGATAAATACACCTTAAAATTATCTGATAACTGGGGGACCTCTCTAAATGAGCATGGTTTGTCTGACTTGCAGATTTCTCCAAGGCACAGAATGATGCCAAGCTCACCAAATGGCCACAGTCGCTCCTTTTGGTTAGTTCCATCTGAATGGTCAGAGATATACAAAGACTCTGGAACTATTATCATGCTGGCATTTTATTTTATGCAACAAATCAAAACGATTTTTCCCTGCTTTCCCCATTTAAAATCATGGCCTTGTGATTCCAAATGGAAAAGATTCTTAACCCTTTAAACTGAAGACAATAATGATTAATAGCTTAATACAGTTATTAAATCACTGTTCCATTCATCATTGTCAGATATGTGAAGGCAGAAATATGAATCAAAATTAAATCTGTGTGTGGA
Source organism: Caiman crocodilus (assembly GCA_030014935.1). Taxonomy (NCBI): domain Eukaryota; kingdom Metazoa; phylum Chordata; order Crocodylia; family Alligatoridae; genus Caiman; species Caiman crocodilus. Next base: position 31,705,600 of record JAGPOW010003648.1, on the reverse strand, counting down.
TGTTTTGCATCTACTGTTAGTGATAGTGGCAAACAGCTGAGGTTTCTGGCCTCAATGCTGTTTGGTTGCCTGGGAAGCAGGGTTTAGATGCTCAAGGCTACATGAGTATCTGTCTGCTTTTTTAGATGCTTGAGCACCACTAACATTCTCAAGACTGCTGCTCAGCTTCTTTCTAACCACAGCCTAACCTGTTTCCACCAGTCAGCACTCTTGATGTTGCCCCATAGCTACAATGCTGCTTAAAACCAAACCTCAAGGGCTCCAAAGTGGGATTCTCAGTGGGGTGAGCAAACGCCCATCTCAATGGTGACCCTAATCCTGGAGTCATGCACTAAATATGCAAATGACCTGAAACCAATTAAACTGCACAAGTGAATACAGGTCATCAGTTGGTGGAACAGTAGCACAGCACATGCACAAAAGACAGTTGGGTTCCTTTCCTCCCCCAGCCCCTGAATAGCTGGGAATCTGGTAGATAAGGAACTCATCTGAGATATGTGAATGCAACTCTGTGCTCCAAATCTGGTGGAGCAGTAACTTGAATTCATGGCTCTTAGGCAAGAAACATGTTGCCAAATGAAGAGCATCAGCTGTGCTGGGATGTCCCACCACAGCGGATTTGCTTCATTGGGTGAAACAGATGTTGCCAACTGTCCTGCAGAGTCACGCCCCTGCCATTGCCAGGGTTCAGGGGCATAATTCTTTAGGACAACATTCAGGGTATGCAGGGACCCATTCCCCCACAGTATGCCCAGGGTTTCCCCATTATTGCAGAGGCATGCCCTGAGTTAGAATTACACAAAGCCTCTTAGGGACCTAAGGGCCAAGAGAGTGCAAGATTGGTTCCCTGAAGTCTTGGAAGCACCCACCTGGGGTGGCTGGAGAGCATGGGCACTTCACAACATGCAGATGCCCACTGCAGGAGAGCTGAAAAAAATTATTTTACCTTTTGTCATGACCATTAGGATTCCAAATGAAGAACATCACTGGCCCCTACCAAGGGGTAACAGCTAAGCCACTTGGGCACTTCAGCCCTGTGTTGTGCCTCAGGTGGCTTCATGCTGTGTTTGCTAGCTTCTGGAGACCCTTTCCTTTGGCACTTAACTGTCCCCATGAAGAATGTAGGGAAGCTGAGTGCCTAAGTCGCGGCAGAAGAATAAGAATGGTTGAGCACTGCAGCATTGAGCAGGGTGATGCCTAAGTGCATTGTGATGATTTATGATGGTAGGCCGTATAGTCAGTTGGTAGCTGGACAGCCATGGTGTAATGGAACCAGGGCAGAGAGGGAGTATTCTCCTAGCTGGTGGGAATCTTAACTTTTGTAGCAGCAGGATGTTAGCTACCCCTGCTGCAAATTAGGGTATTATGTCCTGTGGTGTTTTTGGGTTGACTGTAATTTTGCAAGGAGATTAGATTTGTATGGGATAATTTGAATATAGAAAATCCCATCTCTGGCAGGGGCTTGGACTAGATAACCTTTCTAAAGGTCTCTTCCAGCCCTACTTCTCTATGGTTCTATGAAACAGGCTGAAAAGGAAGCAAGCAAAATGAATGGATCAGTGTCTGTGGCATTAAAGCACTTCATTTTGGAGCTGGGCAGGCTGGTTCTGGCTGGCAGCAAAGGTTCTAGGACTTCCATTTAGTACAGAAACAAATGGGCTTCATCTCCTTCTGTGAAGGGCTCCCTCATGTATGAAGGAGGGAACCATGGGGGCATCTCCTCTGTGTGTGCTTCTAATGCTACAAATGCAGGATGAGCTTGGGTGGGGCAGCAGCAGCAATGAAGCTCCCATCCCACCCCTGGGTCAGCCACAGACAGCGGCAGTGGGAGAGGGGGAACAGGAAGGGAGTAGAAGTGCTCTGGGTCACAGAGTGGGAAGGGAAGGGGATTTTTACCCACTTCCAGGACTTAAAGTCCATAGCTGCTGCTCTTGTGATCCAAAAAGGATCACCAGGATCTGAAAGTAGGGTGTGCCACTACACATCCTCTTGATCAGTGCCTGAGTGGGATACTTCTTTTGGATACATCCAAAACTTCAGTTCCTCTTTCTCTATAAAAGTTAAATATATGTGTCTAATGTAAAGTAGGTGGGAAGGATACTTTTGACAGCCTCCTGATGTGTAAATGGAGATTAATTCTGCCCTTGTTTCTGTTCCACAGGATAGCCCATAATCTAGGGAAACAATTGTTTTAGAATGAAAAATACGAATATAAACCATTTTAAATGAAATTGAGCCTTCAAACCCAAGCTGTAAAGTTCCAAGATCAGTGCATGTTCTCAGGGCTTCTCAGTCTTAATGATTGGTATATCCCAGAGCCATGTACTTGGGAACCCTACGGTGTCCAGTAGCCAACAAGGTGAGCTGGCTGCAAGGTAGGCAGGTTGATAATTCAATCCTGTCTGGATCTGATCAGAAGTTCATGACCACTATTATGTTTCTGACAAACATTTGATTTAGATTAATCAGGTTGTTCTGACAAAACTTACTTTAATGGAGAATTTTTGATCATCTTCCATTTGGTTTGCTGGTACAAAATGGTTAAGATATTTTGATGTTCTCACAGGCTTTTCTGCAAGGAAAAATGATAGGAACTTACTTTTTTAATTAAATCTGAGATTCTTCTTTCTGGGACACAACTGTGAGCTGTCTTAAAAAGAATTTCAGCTGCCCTCCTCCACTCAAAAATTTAAACAGGTGGGGGGCAACACAGCCCAGCACAGCTCAGCACAAACTGGAGGAGAACCAGCACTATTATTATGCAGGCTGTATTCCTCCTTGCATAACCACTGGCTTCACTGCACTGCTGCATTGCTCCATTCCTATTTTGAATATTATCTTCTTTGACCAACCACAGCTCAAACCAGCACCCCTTATGAGGGCAAAAACCAACTTCACTCGGGCACCTTCGGAAACAGTTGCACACAAAATTTTAGCTCCACAGTGCCAATTAACAAGTGAGCACTGCATGGGTTTTAATAAAGAATGTAGTGCTTACGGTGGCACAAAATACCAAATGTAATTATTTAAGGAAAAAAGATGAGTTCTGATAGCTGATCTGAACTTAGACAGTGAGTCAGACTTCAGTGTCACTAAGGAAAGAAGGCACCATATGACCAAAATCGATGTGCTGGACTTTCTGGTGTAGTTATTGGGATTATTAAGATGACTGGATTTGCCCAGCAGAGTGTACAGATAGAAACATATGGTATTAACAAGCTAGCAATGCAGGCATGGGGCTACAGTATGAAGGGATTTTTATGTAAATATAGTAGGGTAACACAAAAACTGTGCTCCTTTAAGTTAATTTAGCTGTGTTAGCTGTAATGACAATGTAATTATAGTACTGCAATTCAGGAGATTTATCTTTTTAATTAGTAAACTCCTATGTCCTTCAAAAATCCCTTTTCACAGCTACACTGCCACCTGCCTTCACAGAGCAGCCGGGGGAGCTCCAGCTTACTCATGACTTCTGTGCTAAGACTCACCCCATGCTGCAGAACTGCCACAGTTCAGAGCAGATGGTAGTGGATCAAATGTTTTCTTAAGGTGTCATTTACCATTAATTAATTGGAATATGGTTAGTGCACATCATCATCTTCTTAGACATCTCCCTAATGTTGGTATACATCCTTTCAGTGGTACCTTAAAGAAAAATGAACCCAGCTAGGCCGGCCATATAGGCTCTCCAATTAAAATTTCAACTCTTCCACTTCTTGCCCAGAGAAAATGGAGCTTATTAGCAGTGCTTCCAGCAGTGCAGGCATAGGCCCTGAAGGTGTATTTATTGCATTCAGGATGGGTACATCAAGTAATCCACTAATGAAAACAGACAAAACCTTGCTTCTATAAGGAAGAAGTACTATGATGCACAAAGCCTCGTCCCAAGAGGTAGAATTGTCTGGTGGGCTGCGCATCGGGCACGAGACTTTCTGTAGTTACCAACAGAAACAATTCGTCAGGGATAATGCCACATCTAAAATATCCGAGAGGTAGGCACTGGTACTTTGTCAGTTCCCTGGACTATACACGCACAAACATTTACAAGCTGTAAACGCTTTGCATTAGCTAGAATAAAAATCACTAGAGTAAATCCTGTTTCAGGCAAAACTCCAAGGCTAAAAACATTTAAATAGTGATACAAAAAAAACCCCGCAAATGGAAATCAGCACCAGAAGTAACCCGTTCCTTGCACAGCGTTTAGCTTATTGATGTGATGTCCTAGACAAATTGACAAAAATATTTTTTGTTTTGTTTTTTGTTGTTTTGTTTTGGGTTTTTTTGCAATATCCTTATTGTAAGATTCTGCAAAATTACTACAAATAAAAAAAAATGGGTATAGACTATTGGTTTAGGCTAAAGATACCCATAAATGGACCACAATACAAAAATTGCATCATACATACACAGCATCTTCCTTACAGGGATCCCAAGAAATTCACCAATATTAATGAATTAATTAAGCCTTGCCTCCTCTTTGTGTGGTAGATACAGTCAGTAACTAGATAGATGAGGAAATTAAATCAAGAAGTCAGACAGCAAGGATTTGATTCAGTGGTCATCAAACTTTTGGGGAATGTTTCTATTGGCTTTGGATCAGGCCAAAGTCAACAGCAGAGCTAGGAAGGCACCCAGATCTGCAAATAGGTCTACTTACATGTCTGCCAACAATTATTTTTTCTATAAAGTGCTCCAGTAGCATGTTTGGGGAGCTGTACAAAAAACCTATGGCCCAGGTAAACCTGCTCTAGGCTGACTAGTATCTTCCAGTCAGAAGCCACAATGGCTGATTAACAAGGAAGCCATTGTCTAGCTCTGTGGGACAACCTTTTTGGCAGGTGTGCAACAAATTAGCCCTGCAACTTTGCCAAATGCCACTCCAATCCCCCTCCCCTGCCTGATCTACTATTTTGTTTTCTGCTCCTTTCCCTGTGCTCCCTGCCAGTTTGCTGCTTTGCTTTCTACTCCCTACCCTACCAGCTATGGTGCTGCCTGTCCTATCCCTGATCTCCTGCATACCAAACATAGATGCTGTCCAAGCTACTTGGCCACCCCGGTCTAACTGGTGACCATGGCAGAATCTGTGATAGCTTTCATGCTGTGAGCTGCATCCTAACTGATATCCCAGCCCTAAAGTATACTAATTTCCTGAAACATGTATTTTAGAACAAATTCCCTAGGGATGGCATGCATTCTTCATCACTTTAAATCAAGATAATGTCTCTTTCTAAAGGCTTTGATATAGCTCACAAAGAAGTTATATATTTGATGCAGGAAAGACTTGATAACATTCTAGGCCCCATGTTGTGCAGGATGTTGGGTTGACTGATCATTCAGCTTTTTTCTGGTCTCAAAATTTATGAATTGACTTCTGATAAGGTAAACAGGTTAAACAAATACGGAAAAAAAATCAGATGCATTTCTTAACACTCTTTTTAACTTAGTTGTATTTCAATAATTATTTCAAAATGTCTGTCTAATGTTATGAATATTCATTCAACCAGATACATAGTTGAATCATGTGTAATATGACACTTAATACACAACCATCTTTGGAACTTTTATGGGATTTGCAGATTTTGAAATAGTGCATTCATGGAAGGGCCTCTCTGCTAGGGTTGTTTGCCCACATAATGTACATATTAAATAAGGACCATGCCAGAATTTTAAGATGGTTATCATTGAATTAGAGACAGACATTAACCAAAACCCTGGATCTGAACAGGTATTGAATGGGTATTTAAGAATCTAAATTTGGAACCAAATCTTAATTTTGGAACTAGTCCAATTCTTTAATGGGCTTTTCTAAAAGAAACCATTATCTCCAAATATCCATGAACATTTGGGATACTTGATCTGGATCCAGAATATGCATGTCTCTAATATGACCTTTTTAAAGTGCTTATAATAAGTTATTTCATATCACTAATGAACTAATGTGTTGTGGGGAATGCAGAGGAAAATACCTCTTCTTGTTTGTCTTAAGCAAGTTTCAATGGGTAATTTTTATTGTAGATGACAAATTACTGAGTTTGTTACTCTTCTAGCACTTACAAAGATTTGCAATGTACAGGACTATTCCATTGCAGTAAGAAAACCCATTAGTTATCCCTTTGGAAAAGGCTATTAAAAATGTCCCATAAGACAATAAGTTGCTTATAGGTATCTGTGTAGCAGAAGATTAAACATCACAGTCAGATAATGTGTTATGGTTAGACCAATCAGACACCACTTCTTGTTTCCATAAACCTTACTCTACTACATCATTTCTTTTCTAATGTAGTTTACCTGGTTTCATAGTAAAGATGATATATATGCCTTTGGTTGGAAGAAACTAATATTATTCTGGTAAGGGAAGGAAGGAGATTGAACTTCTGACATTTAACCAGGTAATAGAGGTCCACCTCAGGATTTCACTCATCAGTCTTAAACTGCAGTTTTTGCTGAATTGCTCACCAGCACATATACCCTGTTAGCACTTTTTTAAAAACTTAGTTTATGAGCTGTAGGTAATAATTCCTTTCCCATAACAGGCTGGCCACCTCCTGGAGGCTTGTCTATGACTTTAGGACTTAAAAATGTTAACCTTATTCATATTTAAAGAAATTAATCTTAATATTTCTTTGGATAAATGTGCATTTTATAAATTATAATCATTTGCTTGATGTGCCATACCTGTACTGTTACAGTTACTTATATCTTATCTGTACTTCATTATTAAATTTGCTATTAAAATATCTCTACATTTATGCCTGTATTTAATTTTGGTGAGACTGGCTCTTCAAACCTTTCTTGGTTCCCAGAATACCTCTGGGGGTCAACACTTTCATATGTCCCTGCTGTTACTTGCATCCAGAATCTCATCTCTGTGCTCTTAAGGAATTGAAGTATCTGGGATATAGACTAAAGAAATGATGACCGGGGATGCCTAGCATCTAGACTTCTTGAATGACATTGTTTTATATGAAAACAGAGAATAGTAGGCCTGTGCAAAGCTGCTACTATTTGCTTCAGATTCAGATTTGGCCAATTCAGGGGACTGTGATTTGATTCGGTGATTTGAATCACTATCCCAAATCAACTTGGCCTAATCTGATTTGGGGATTCAGTCACTGCCTAATCAGCCATATCTCTGAATCAGACAGGCCCCATCTCCTACCCGCTCTCCCAGCCCTGCCCCACCGCCCTGTTCTTTAAAAAAAAATATAGAAAAAAAAGCCCTGAACTCACCGGCTTCTATCAGGCAGGGGGGCAATCCCCACTACCCCTCACTGCTCCCCACCATGTGAGGGCTCTGCCACAAGCCCCCAGGAGCCCCAGTGGCTGCTGCAGCAGATGGTAACTGGAGGCTTTTTTTTTTTTTTTTTAAGGAACCAGGCGCTAGGGCCAGGCAGGGCAGTCGTGGTGGGGGAGGGGGGCTTGCGGCAGAGCGCCACCCATGCAGCATGGGGCAGTGGGGGGCAGCAGGGATTGTCCCCCACCCGGCAGCAGCCAGCGAGTGGGGGCTTTTATTTATTTTTTAAGAGCCGGGAGCTGGAGCAGATGAGGCAGCCATGGAGGGGCTGGGAGAGCGGGGCGGGGGAGGGGCTCAAGGGAGCTGAAGGAGCAGGCAGGGGATGAGGCCTGGCCGGGGGTCCCCCCAAGGTTTCCTCCACCCTCCTCTAGCCCCACTTCCACTTCCTACTTACCAGCATGGAGTCCGGGTCCAGCTCCCCATGGCAGCGGGCGGGGACTGCCTGAATCACCAAAGCTCGCTGAATCTTTTCCAAATTGATTCAGAGAGCTTTGAACTGATTTGGACCTTTTTATTGGTCTCCTGACTGGAATCATATTCAGGTATTCAGCTGCTGAATTGAGCCAAATCTCAGCAAATTGAATCAGCACCTGAAGCTTTGCACAGCCCTAGGAAATAGCTATGAGGATAGACCAGGAAACATTCCTTATCTTTATCACAAACCAGGTGCAGGTACCATCCAACCGAACTCTTCTGAGTAGCGTTCTGTCTGATTCAACTCTTCCTCCATGACAATGTACACAGGCTTTTGGCTGGTAGAGGCATGTTTTGGTTTCTACTTGATTTGAGTTCAGTTTAATTTCTAATCATTTAATATTGCTGGGACTTTTGATTTTAATACTTGTTCCTCTTCTATGTGTGAAGCAAGTGGTAGTGCTACAGCTCCATGATCAGCTTTATTAACATCGACATCAATGGGAGTTGAGTGCCAGCCACTCATAAACATGCATTAAACTACTTCCTTCCTAAGAAACCAGATGTTGGACTGCTTGTTAACTAATGATCAATCTCTAACCACTTTTAAGTGATAAAAAAGCGGTTGTTAAACTTGGATAACAGTGTCCTCTTGTGTCAGTTCCACTTCAAGTTCTACCTTCCTACTGGTTTTAGGAGGGGTCACCAAGATATTTTGGTCCTACTAGATTTCTCTGGTTTTTTTGATACAGCTGAACAGGGATTGTTGTATTAGTAATTCAGGGTAGTGTCACAGGGCATCTTTACACATTCATTTGCACCAGCTGTAAGTCATTGCAATGTAGTGACATATTACAGTTAGTATGTGTTAGGAGACAGCCCCCACACAAGGAAATGTCTCTGAAACACAAAAATGGCACTTAATACATGCTCAACTGCTTGAATGTGTGGCTGCTTGTGTTTCAACTGTGTTTAGTAAAACTGTGTTTAGTAAAACTGCCACTGGAGCAGTTGCACTGCAGCTGCGAGCCACCCGTGGATTCTCCTTTCCATGGGTGGCAAATGTTAAGTTGCACTAGTGAGACACCACTCTGGGCTGTGCTCCAGCTGGGATTAAAATCCTAATGTTCATGGGTAGAAGATCTTGTCCCTCCACTTAGGGTCAGACCGATCACTACAATTGGGATTAGGAAGGAATTTCACCTCATAGTTAGATTGAGGGAGGAGGGTGGTTGCCTTCCTCTGTAGCAGGGCCCAGGGGTAGGTGGCCCTCTTGGATCTCTTGGCTGGATCCAGGCATGCAGACATATGTGGTTTGTGGTGCCACAAACCTCCTGTAGTGCGGGGACAAAATTTGCTACTGGGAAATCCTGGTAGCAAAAAAAACTGCATTAAAAAAAAGCGATATGGCACACACTTCAGGAGTATGTGCCGACAGGTACGGAGGCTCGGTTTTCCCAGGAGATGCTCTGGTTGCCAGCCAGAGCAACTCCCCTCCTCTAGTTGTCCCCTGGCTCCTTCAACACACTGGGAGCCAGGAAGTGCAGGGAAACAGCAGTTTTCCTGGAGTGGGGCATTTTGCCCCAGACCAAAACCCACATGCAGGGGTGTGCACAGTGGCAAAAAGTAGCAGCACAAATTTGTGCCACTACATTTTTCCCCACTGCAAGCACACACCCCTGCATGTGGGGATGCGCCCACATGAGTGTGGATGTTTGTTACCCTGGGGACAAGAAGCAGATGCACACCTTATGCCACTACTACCTGTCCCCAGAGAACGTCTGTGCCACATGCCCTCTGGTGCATGGTAGGTTACCCTGGGTTGGGTAGGAGAGGCTGGGGACACCATTGGGCTGGCTCCATCAGACTTACCTGGGATCATAGGGACCTTCTGGGGCTGCAGCAGCAATCCTGACATGTGGAGCCTGTCTGGCAGCTGGAGTATGACTCTGGCCAGCCAGGCTCTAGTTTGGGTGGTGCGTGCTGGCCCTGCATCCACTACCCTCCGACACTGCTACCTTACAGTGCAGAGAGCACCTGAATGTGCAGTATGTGCTGCCACAGACATGTCTGCAGTACCACATACCGCACAGCCACACTCATCTGGACGTGGCCCTTGAGTGCCTTTTAACAATGCTTGCTGACTGTCATTGTCACATTGTCAGCATTACTGCCTGCTTAACCTCTGCCAGCATCACACATTCAACTTAACTTATTGAGTGCAGTTAAAATGCAAGCAGATATACATTAATGCAGTGTAGCACAAGTTAGGTGCTCTCCTGGTGTTGCAAAGTTGTTCTCTTTCAAATGAGGGTTGTCTCCTAACACATACTAACTTTAATAGGTCACTGCACTCCAATGATCTGGAATTGTTGCAAGTGAATGTGTGACAAACCTGAGATTTCACTGCCAGCCATGCACTTGCATTTTCACAGACCTGTATTTTGCATGTTGGCTTCTATTCCATTCAGGAGAACACAAAACAACAACAGACTCTCCCTATGCCTGAAGAAGGGTGTTTGTGACTGAAAGCTTGCAAAGAATAATTTTTCCAGTTAGTTTGTTGGTCTAATGAAAGATATCACATTTACCTGAAAAACCTTGTCTGATAAACCCGAGGCATTTTTTGTGTTTTTAGAACTACCATTAATGCTTTTCATGTAAATAGGTAGCTATCTGTCTCTTATTATTTTAAGTATCTTTTCACCAAGATGATAATAATTTCAAGACCATGCAGCAGAAAAACACTATTTTTTACCATTGTGTTTAAGGCTGTGCACTGACTTCTTTGGTCATGTCACATGTTGGTTGTCACCTGCAATTGCTGGTTTTGCAAGGCTGGTTTTGGAGGCATTGCACAGAAAATCAGTGGGTATGTTGTGTTCCCCTTTTCAGTTACTGGCTTTAGTCTGGTTCTCCTTCATCGCTACTCTCCAATGAACAATCAGATCCCAATTGTAAAAAAGTGCATTCAGACAGAGTTCACCAGTATCATCTAGAGTTCATTTTTCAGCAAACAGTTGCTTTAGAAAAAAAAAGACGATGATGATGAAGGAAAGAAAATGATAGGCAGCCAATAGATAAGGAAACCACTGAAGTGGAAATGAAAGCTTCCATATCACTGCAATCTGATAAATTCATGCATTGCTCTAGTCTGCCATTGAGTGTAATAATAAAAAAAAATCAAAGAAATATAATAGCACCATTACTGAGAAATATGATGAAGACCTGAGTGATAATATATCATCAAAACACTCTTTGTTGGAATATTTTGCCTTCACTTTGTGCAAAGAAAGCCAGGAAACTGTTTTCTCTGCCCTCTTGTAAGCCAGTTATGGCCCCTTAGCAGCTATTCTCTAGTTTAAAATACAAGGAAAAGTAGTCACTGAAATAGGCTTGTGTGACAAATGAATTAATAAAATTCCAAACTAATGAAACTATATTGAAAGAACATTCGAGTTTGCAAAGTAACGACACTCCATATTAGAAAAACGAGAAAGTTAAGATTGTCCTTGCAATTTTAACTCTGCCCCTTGTGCTATACATGTATGCTGGTTTTTTGCAGAACCTTTGTCCCCTCTGGTGCACCACATGAACAGAGTACAGTGAATGCTTAATATTCCTTTTTACCCTTATTATTCAATGTTTAGCCTCATATCTTGTCTACAGCCCGATACACAGCCCATTGCTGTCATAATAAGTCTTCCTATGCGTGTTACTATATATTACCCAACTCCTGACTTGAACAAGAATTGGGTTTTTTTCTCTGTTTTGCATCTGCACCTTTTTCATAGAAGTATGTAGTATTATTTAATCCATGTTAGGCCTTTGTAACTGAGATAGAGTGATGAAGTAACTTGCTCAAGTCTGCCAAATTTCATCTGGAAAGTTTAGAGATAGAGTTAATTATAACCAACCAAAATGACATCTTAGGCCCCCTCTACATATTGCACATTAAGTTGCCTAGCTACACCTTCAGTCTCCTCTCCATGGACTGCCACCTTGATGGGATGGAGAGGCTTTTGAATACTGATGACCGGAAGAACAATACTGTCAGGAGCCTTGTACTCCTGGTAGGGTCCCCCATGGTGGTAAGGTCAAAGATAAAGTATTAGATGAAGACCAGTCCAGCACAGCACAAAGACATCAGTCATGGTATAGGTGGATGCAGAAGGCATACTATTCAACATCTGTGAAGGCAGATGTAGGCTCCAGTGGAAGAGTAACCCCAGTTGTCTTGGATCTCTTTGCCAGTAGTCACAGGTTTCATCTCTGCCAAGATCCATGCAGTTGTCAGTGCATAGTATCAAGCAAATCATGCTCAGGCTTCTCCCACTAGTTCAACTTCCAGTACAATAACCAATACCAATACCCATAACTTCAATGGACAAATGATGATGAGGACAAATGAAGTGATTGCTGGGAGCCTGTAGTCATGGACCCGCACACGGGCAGCAGTTGCATGATGGCCACTTCACCCTTGATATGGGACAAGTGGGTGATCTGGCAGCTGCGATAATTTGTGATCATCCTTAACCATAAGTGATCACCACTGCCACTGATACATTCAACCAGTTAAAATGATATGATAAAACAAGCAGTAAGCTACAAAGGCCGAGTGTAGATGAAACAAGGGCCATATGCGCACAACACTTTAAAGTGGGTTAAATGCTTTTGTGCTGCTTTAATGGTGTTGGTGTTTGCACACTTTGGCAGCATATTGCGCATTAATTCTAGCCACTATAAGAAATTTGGCGGCGAAATGCACCTTAAAGGACTTGGGGCATAGCAAACTAAAACTCCTCTGAGGAGTTCATTGAGGAGCTCCTCTGAGGAGTGTGAAGCACTGGGCTCAGTGCAGCTCAGGGGCTCTGCAGGAAGCCCTGCAGGCAGCCTAGCAGCAGCCCAGGAAATCAGGCTCTGCCCAAGAAAAGCGGCAAGCCTGATCTTCACACCCCCCGCCCCCCCCGAGCCTGCTTGCCTGAGCTGCGTGGGGGCCCGGTGCTTCCCTCTGTGGCGGTGGTGCCTCCCGGGACTGCCTGAGCTGGGTGCCTGCGGGTGGGTGCCATCTGGGTTGGGGAGGCCACTGCTGCCATGGAGGGAAGCACTCCCCACCCCACCCCACAGACCAGGGATCGCTATGCCTGTTGGCAGCTTGCCCTTCCCTCCCCACCAGAAAGGCAGGTAAATCAGCATGGGGTGCACTACATGGGGGTGTTAATCGGCCCTAAATTGAAGCGGTGTTTTTTAAAACCCACTACTTCAATTTAGGGTCCCCATTTCATCTACACATGCCACAAGGTTGTTCTAATCATGGCACTGAACTTTTGGCCAGGTGTTCCCCTGTGGCTAGGAGCTCCATCATCTGAGCGGCTTCCAGCCACAGGGGCATACCACCAGCTCCCAGCTCCACAGCTGACAGGACTCCTATTAGTTACAGCATTCTTGGTGCAGCCCCGACTGTGAATCTTGTCAGCTGTGGGGCTTTCAGTGGAGAGAATGCTGCCTTCCTCCCCGATCCTTGTCAGCTTTAGGTCTCACAGCAGAGGTGGCATTGTCAACTGTGGGGCTCACAGCAGGGGAAGAGGGGAGAACGCTGCCACCACCATGAGCCTCATGAAGTGCAGAGCTTGTAGCAGCAGCGATGGAATGAGGCTTAGGAGTCTCACAGTGGGGGCAATGTTTTCCAGCTGCCACTGCTGTAAGCCCCACATGTCGTGAAGTTAGCAGCTATGGGATCCAGTGCAGGGGCAGTCTGGGACTCTGATACCAATCTGTCCCTGAACCCATGATATGGTGCTATGGGATCTAATGTGAGATCCTACAATCCCAACTCCTACCATATACATGTGTCACGACAGGAGGCATGACTCTGTCAATTGTGCATTAGATTCCATTGTGCCTTTACCTGCATGTGCAGAAGGACCCTTAGAATAAAAATGCTTGTGCAACATTTGCTATAAACAATGGACTACAACTTCCACATATAATATACTGAGCAACGCCAACCAAGATTCAGGAGCATAAGATAATTTCTAATAAATACAAACCACTAACAACTTGGAGGGAGTACCTGCATGTGTAACCACCCTAGCTGTAGTAAGTATATATGCCCATATTGAGTGGAGCTACTTGTACACAGCAATAAACTTTTTACAGTATTGGCAGATAAGTAAATTAGGTTCTACTGGAGAGTTATTAAAAATGTCTGACTGATTTACTACCTCCGGTGCTTCCTGGTAGATGGATATAAATACCAAATGGAAGTCCACAATATGAATCTTTATTAATTCATGCCTTTCCAAGAAATAAAACTTTAAAGCAACTTGGCCTGTAAACTAAAATGCATATTTTTCCTGGATAAAATTTAAGCACACAGAGAATAATGGCTTTACATTCATATGGTCATAAAATGCTTAAATAATGCTTGGCCAATATCACCTTCCTTTTCACACAAATAATCCAGAGTCCCTTCTTGGCTTTAAATTGTGTTCCTTGAAAAGAGACTAACAGTATGATAAGGGAACTAGGTGGTCTGCTTCTCCTCCTCTCTCCTGCTCTTTCTCAGTCCTGGAAAGGCCAAGATGACTCCTCAGATGAGGAGCAATGGATGGGCTGCCTCTTCTTCACAGTATACAGTTCATCTCTTAAGACAACAGGGTGGGGAAGGAAGAAAGCAGAACAATTCACACTGCACAACCATCAAATTCATCAAAGAATTTGAGGGTCTGTTGAATAATGCAGTTCAGTATTACATGTGCACTTAACTATACTAATTAGCTGTGGAGTAAAGCACCATCATCTACACATGCAACAGTATTAGGCCATAGTAACTAATTAACTCTGCTATAAGATAGTGTTATCCCCAATAATACTATCTTACAGTAGAGTAATTAACTGTGTTTAAATGTATGTGTAGATGCTGACCATGGCATACGTTTCTCCTAGTCTGCCCAGCCAGCAGAGGGCCAGACTCCTGCTTTCTGCCTAACCGCATTATTCCAAACTTTCAGCACCCTCGTGCCCCAGCCAGCCCCTCCACTGCCTGATGCCGCCACCCAGAGACTGGGGCTGAGCAGCCCTGATGTAAACTGTTCTGCCCTGGCTCAAATTCATAGATTCATAGATTGTTAGGGGGCTGGAAGGGACCTTGCAGATCATTGGGTCCAGCCCCCCAGCTCTAGGCAGGAAGACAACTGGGGTTAGGAGACCCAAGCAAGGTGACTGTCTAATCTCCTCCTGAAAGCCTCCAGGGTAGGTGACTGCAGCACCTCTGGAGGGAGTTTATTCCACAGTCTGGACACCCTGACTGTGAAGGAGTTTTTCCTGGTATTAAACCTGAAGCAGCCTTCCAGGAGTTTGTTTCCTTTAGTCCTGGTCTTCCCCAGGGGTGCCCTAGTGAGCAGTTGTTCAACAAGCTCCTGATGCACTCCTCTGATATAGTGGTAAGCCACTATCAAGTCCCCTCTCAACCTTCTGTTCTTTAGGTTATAGAGGCCCAGGTCCCTCAGCCTTTCTTCATATGGCTTGCCTTGGAAGTCCCTGATCATACGAGTGGCTATTTTCTGGACCCTCTCAAGTTTTTCCATGTCCTTATTGAAGTGTGTTGCCCAGGACCGGACTCAGTACTTCAACTGTGATTTCACCAGTGCCGAGTACAACAGGAGTATCACTTCCTTAATTTTACATGAGATGCATCGGTTGATGCATGCCAGCATGTTATTTGCCCTGCTGACCATCACCTTTCACTGACATTTCATATTCATACGATGGTCAATCATTACCTCTAGGTCCCTTTTGGCTGTGGTGCAGGTCAAGCTGTCACCACCGAGCCTGAATGTATGTTGAGGATTGTTTGCCCCCAGATGGAGCACCTTACACTTGGAATTGTTAAACTTCATCTGGTTCTGGTTCACCCAACTCTCAAGCCTGTCCAGATCTGCCTGTATTTGCAACCTATCTTCTGATGGGACCACTCTGCCCCATAACTTGGTGTCATCTGAAAACTTGGCCAGTGAACTTTTCACTCCCCCATCCAAATAACTGATAAAGATGTTGAAAAGCACCAGTCCAAGCATGGACCCCTGAGGGACACCACTGGCCACTTTGCACCAGGATGACATAGATCCATTCATGAGAACTCTCTGGGTCCTACCCTGTAGCCAGTTTCCCACTCACTGAACCATTGAGCAGCTGTGCCCACAATCTTCCATTTTTCCCACAAAGATATTGTGGGATACTAGATCAAAAGTCTAGGTAATATAACGTCTACCTTGTCTCCCATGTCCAGGTAGCAAGACATCTGGTCATAGAAGGAGATGAGATTGGTAAGACAAGACCTACCTGCGATGAAGCCGTGTTGGCTACTTTCAGAATCTTACCCTCAACAAGTGTATCACACATAGATTCTTTAATGAGTTTTTCCAGGATTTTCCCTGGGATGGAGTTTAGGCTGATTGCCTATACTTGTCCAGGTTTTCCAACTTCCCCTTATAGTTTCATAGTTTCATAGTAACTAGGGTCAGAAGGGGCCTAGAGCAGGCCATCTAGTCTGACCCCCTGCCAATGGCAGGAAACAAGTGCTGG
>JAGPOW010003648.1:31657479-31684339 GCA_030014935.1 Caiman crocodilus | reverse complement strand
CTTAGCCCCCCACATTGAGCCGCTACCCACAACTCCGCTTGCTAGCCCTTGCCTCCCTGGCCAGCTACCCACCGCTCCTTATCTTATTCCCCTGGGAGATATCCCCTCTCCGTGCTCTCCCTGTCATAGATCCCCTTTCCCGGCTTCCACCAGTCTGGCTGTTCTCTCTCTGGGCGGCCCCAATGTTCCTCTCTCCCACCTGGGTCTGTTTCGGGATGCAGTCCTCCCTCTGGGCCTTCTTCGATCCACGGGTCTCTCCACGTGCCTGTGGCTTGCTCCCCACTTTTTCCTGGCTCACCCGTCCTGGGTACGCTGTTCTCCGGCCTCTGTCTCCCTTGGGAACACCCGTGGCCTCTGGATGGCTCGTCGGTTGCTGGTCCTGCTGCTCGGTGTCCTCCGGGCTCTCTCTCCCAGTCGGCGCACGTGTTGGCAGCCGACTCTGGTGTCCAGCGTCCTCCAGGCTTGCTCTCTTGCCCGGAGTATGTGTCCGCAGCCGGCTCTGGTGAGCTGCACCTCCCAGGCTCGCTCTCCCGTTTGAGCCTGCTCCACCCGCTCTGCCACTCCAGCTGCTTCTGCAGTGGCCTCTGCCCAGCAGCCACGTGCTCCCCACTCTCCTGACTGTGGCTTCTTCTTTTATCCTCTCCACCCGGTGCCTCGGGCTGACGTCACCCGCCGACCACAGGTGTTTCAGGCCGTTGTTCCCGCCGTGTGTGGGGCTCTTCAGCGATCCTATGGTGAGTAACTGCCATTTTCCTTTCCTACTGCCGCTCGCGTCTGCCTCCGCGGCTCCTTTGTGGAACTTCGGAGTGCCCCCAGGGCTTCTCCCCCTGTGACACAGAGGTCATTGTGGGACCCCTGGCACGGCTTTACGAGCACTCATGCTGCTCTGGTGTGGTGCCAGAGGACTGGAAAAGGGCCAATGTGGTTCCCATTTTCAAAAAAGGGAGGAAGGGGGACCCGGGAAACTATAGGCCAGTTAGTCTTACCCTGATCCTGGGTAAGATTTTTGAGTGAATTATCCTGGCGCATGTCCATGAGGTGAGGTTATGCTTAGGGGCACCCAACATGGGTTCATTAGAGGCAGGTCCTATCAGACCAGCCTGGTGGCCTTCTATGACCAAGTCACAAAATCCTTAGACATAGGGGTAGCAGTGGACATAGTCTTTCTGGACTTTAGGAAGGTCTTCAACACTATCTCTCACCCCATTCTCATTAAAAAACTAGAGGACTGTGGTGTCAACACCTACACAGTCAAATAGGTCACTAACTGGCTGGAGGTCCGCACCCAGAGAGAGGTGGTAGATGGGTCATTTTTGACCTGGAGGGATGTGGGCAGTGGGGTCCCCCAGGGCTTGGTCCTCAGACCCGCGCTGTTCAACATCTTCATCAGTGACTTGGATGAGGGGGTAAAAAGCACCCTCTTCAAATTTGCCAATGACACTAAGATGTGGGAGGATATGGACATGCTAGAAAGGAAGAATAGACTGCAATTGAACCTAGACAGGTTACAGGGGTGGGCAGATGAAAACAGGATGGGTTTCAACACTGACAAGTACAAGGTACTGCACCTGGGGAGGAAGAACCAGCAGCATACCTACAGGCTGTGGAACTCCCTTCTCATCTGCAGAGGCAGAAAAGGATCTTGGAATCATTATTGATGCCAAAATGAACATGGGCCGATAGTGTGGGGATGTGGTTAGGAAGGCCAACCATACCTTGTCATGCATGCACAAATGCATCTCGAGCAGGTCCAAGAAGGTGATCCTCCCCCTCTATGAGGCACTGGTCAGGCTGCAGCTGGAGTACTGCACCCAGTTCTGGGTGCTGCACTTCAGGAGGGATGTGGCCAATATGGAAAGGCTCCACAGGAGGACCACCCGCATGATCAGGGGTCGGCAGGGCAGGCCCTACGAGGAGAGGCTGAAGGACCTGAACCTGTTCAGCCTCTACAAGAGAAGGCTGAGAGGGGATCTGGTGGCAGTCTACAAACTATTCAAAGGGGACCAGCAAGCATTGGGAGAGTCCCTGTTCCCCCCTAGAAGTCCCGGGAGTTACAAGAAACAACAGACACAAGCTAGTGGAAAGTAGTTTCAGGCTAGACATTAGGAAGCACTATTTTACTGTCAGGGCGGCTACGACCTGGAACCAACTTCCAAGAGAGGTGGTGCTGGCTCCTACCCTGGGGGTCTTTAAAAGAAGGCTGGAGGAACATCTGGCCAGGGTCGTTTGACCCCAGTACTCTTTCCTGCCCATGGGGGTCAGATTAGATGATCTCCTCAGGTCCCTTCCGACCCTACCAACTATGAAACGATGACCTGAGCTGACCCAGACCCCCTGCATACCCCTCATATGCCTTGCAGGCACTGCCAGGTGCTGAGTGCCCCTGCAGGGCCCATCATTGGCTGCAGCTATGGCCTCATGGCTCTAGGTGGTACCAGGCATGCTAGGTGCTTGGTCTTGGTCCTGTCCAAGCTCCAGGTTCAAGTGGAGTATGGCTTCCTGCTTTCTGCCCCACCTAGGTGATGGGCATGCAGGGAGTGTGTCTCCTGTTGCTTTCCTGCCTTGCCCAGAGGGTGAGCATATGGGGGATGTACTGCCTGCCTGTGGGCTTGGTGCCTGCTGCCAGGATAGCGGGGGTCCTGTGGACCATGAAACACCATGGCGATCATTACCCTAGTAACTGTGGGGACAGGCCAGGTCCCTACTAAAATATGTTATATGTTTCGTATCAGGAACTTACTGGTTAGTGGTCTGCTATTAAGCTACATCAGCATGTATGAGTTATAATCTATTTGATTAAAATACCATGGTTTATAGAAGTGTGTTATGTAACTTTAAAAATAATTTTTCCTTCCTTCTTTCCCCCTTTTTCTTTCTCCTACCCACAAGCTGCATCTTATTTTCAAAATAAGTGTTGGCTTGTGCCAAAGAGGATCCTTTATACAGCACTACTTTAAACAAGTAGCCAAGCACTCTCATGGTGCAAAGAAATTCTTAATTTTCCTAGGAGTGTGTATCTGGTTTTATGTAGCCCCAGCATGACACTCTAGTGTAAGGGTAAGAGGGGTGTTTTGGAAGCTGAATGTAGTGTTGCCAGCATTCACTATATGCTAACCCTAGCTTCGGTAAATATATAATAACATCAGCTACCAGAGTCTCTAGGGGCCTTGTTACACATTAATTTTAGGTAGTCCTGGAGCTCCTAACCTCTGAACTGTCCACACATTAACACCTGAAACTAGTTTTATGCACACTCTAGGTGGCTTAAAGTTACACCACTCCAGGGCAGGTTTATCTCTGATCCGTATTACTCAGCTCATGTTCCATTAATGTGTGACCACTCCACACAAATGAGCTGCCCAAGTTGCAGTCCTCAGCATCACAGGATGCAGCTTCTTCCCACACCCTCCTGTTCTGTATGGATAAACTTTCCACCCCCTGAACTCTACTGGTATGTGGCATTTCTGGCACCAAGCCAACTAGCCCTCCTGCCCCCAGGTGTGTGGCCTTTCCAATCCCAGGGGTGCAACCCCATGTAAACAGCCTGCAGACCATGTGCCAGCTAGCCAGGTTGCAGGGCATGGACAGGTTCAGGATTGCGGTTTAGGGAATATGTTCGAGGAGCAAGGTAGATGGCTAGATCAGGTTCCCATGAACTGGGACTTCCTTGCTGGGCAAGGGGCTTTAGCTCCCCCCAAAACATCTTCCCTCACTGCTCCTACCTTCCAGCTGCTCCAGCGAGTGCAACCAGCACCCCTCACATGCCAATCCCAAATCCCAATTTATTAAAACATAAGACCTTCTTTAATTTGCTTCCCCTTTATTTCTTTTTACATGTTTTTATTTATTTTTATTTTATCCTTCAGGGGCTGACTTCCTTTATTTCACTGCCCTTCTTCCATCCCCATTTCCTTGCTGTCTCCCATTTCATTACCCACCTCCATCCCATTAACTCTCTGCCTCGCACCTACATGTTCCCACCACCACAGCATCTCTCATACCCCCACCTAGAGCACCAGCCTTGTGGTGGCAACTTGCAGCTGTAGCTCCTAGTCAGGCTTTATGGACTCCAGATCACCTCAATGAAATGTAACCTCACACACTGAGGCTGCAGTACTGAAGCAAAGAGGTAGCACATGTTGAGTTATGTAATTGCAAACACTTTGGTATCATAAATGTCTTCATTCAGCAAGTGCAGACTTGATTCCTTTTTTGTGGAAGTCACCACTTGGAGGAAAAAAAGAGGTTAAAATGGAACAACAGGGCCAAAAAGCTTCTATAGTTTTAGATTTCTATTGTCTAAAGATAAAAGATCTTTCTGACATATCAAGAAATTTTTCCTTAGAACAAGACCCTTTGGCAAAAACTTTACATGTCCCTGGAAGTATAAAGAGATATTAGAGTCTGGCCATGTACATGTGTGTCTGTATATGTGTGCATGTGTGTGTACATGTGTGTGTAACTTTCCTTCTCAGGGTTTGGCAGCTAAAATTTTCTGAAGCACCTAAGTCTCATTTTCAACGTGATTTAGTCTGTGTCTACACTGTCTACACGGCAAGTTTACCATGCAAGACCAATGGTCGTGAGCTTCAGGCCGTGTGTATATATAGTGAACCAGTGATTCACAAGCAGGGTGACAAGGTGTGCTGAATTTAGCAGATAAACTAAGTAGATAAGGGTTATCCTTGCCTGGCCAATCCCCCATAGCCACTGCTTAGTCCCCCTGCAGGGAGGTGAACACTATATTATATAAATCAACTTTTGAAAATTGGTGCCACTCGTCAACAGGGAGTACTACAAGTCCAAAAAGGTTGAGAACCACTGTGGTAAATATAACGTGTCTGGAACTAGTGCCTTCAAACAGATTGTGCTGCTCTGGGCAGGTTGCCTTTTACACCAAAAACCAGACCCTGTGTAGTTGTATTTGCATGGGAGTTCAGGTAGGATAATCAGCATTTCTGAGTTCTGGGCCCAATTAGCCTGCTCCCGTGCCAAGCAGCTTGCTTACAGTGCTATATGAACACAGTGATACTGCTGTTGCATCCCTATGATGCTGTAATGGGTTTTATACCAGGCAAGGTGAGAAACACATGGTTATCCTAAATTAAAAGCAAGTTTTTTGAACCCTAACAGATACAATTCTAATTAAAACTGAAGTAGCATTAGCAGTTACAAATGTGAGGTTTTTAGCTAGTTAAAGCAGATGCTCACTACCCCATAATGTTACGAACACAACTTCACTAGGTGATCAGGCTGTGAAGTCTTGTCCAGGGCTCCTGGCTCCCACATCTGATGCTGAGACAGGATCTTAGATCAGTGACAGGAACTCTTCAGGAGTGTTTTAAAGGGTACACTCTCTCACCACGCTTTATGTACCATAAAGCTTGCATTTCTTAATACCTAAAATTAATTTAAGTCTTCCTCCTGATGCATGTTAATAATCTTGCTTCTGTTTGCCAAATATGGTTACCTCTGACTGGAATTTTCTACTCTTGAGGTAATCGTTTCATTCGTAGGCAGGGGTAGGCTTTGCTTTGACTGTTCCTCTTTTGCCCAGGTTACATTTATTTAATTTAGTTAGTTGACTTCCTGCTTCATTTTAAGTCAGGGACAGTCTTTTTCCATCTGCTCCTTTCACTGGGTGCATGTCTCGATTACAATTCAAGCTAAGCAAGCAGCTTGAGCTGAGCACAGAGGTCAAACCCAAGTCTTGAAGGCCTCTGGGTCCCAACACTGCTTCTAGTTTAAAAAGGAGCCTGCCCAATACAGCAAAGCATTCCCACAAGCACAGCTGCCAGGGATGTAGGTTTGCCTCAGCAAACCTCAGGTGGACCCGGAGGAGAGGTGCAGTTGTGCAGTTGCACCCTTCTTGGATTCCTGCTCCACTCAAACTCAACTGCCTGGGAGGGGCAGCGGCATTTCTCTTCAGGCAGTGCTTAAAGAGTCCATTGATTTCATGGCTCCCTGATTTCTCTTCTCCCTGATTCCTGCTTATTTCTCTCTACTCCCCAGGTGCTAATAACCCTCTCCATTTTTTATGGTCTTGAAATGACAGACAGTAGAAATGATTGACACTGAAATATTGGAGGCACTATCAAATTGCTCAAGGAGGCTAGATTTCTTTTTTTATTAATCTGAATAAGAGGTGTGCATTTCACTATAATGACTACAGGATTAATGCCAAAATATCTTTTGACCATTTTTGTCTAGTTTTTTAAAACCTTATCAGTACCTCCATTGTAAGGTACTAGAAAAAGGTACATTAACCTATTTCAATGCGTGTTAGAGAAAGCTGATGGTTTTTTTGTGATGCTTTACTGCACATTAAAGTGCACATGTAGGTGGACCCACTGACTTTCAACGATGTTTTGCTTGTTCAGCTCTCAGGGTATTTGTAGATGACACTTTAAACAGGGTTGAAAGTAAGTGAAATGCCTCTTGCATCACTTTAATGGCATTGCTGTTTTTACATTTGGTGGTGTATTGTGCGTTAATTCCAGCCACTGTAGCACAGTCAGTGGTGTAATGCACCGTAAATGACTTTGGGATGCAGCAAGTAACTTTGGAGCACTGCAATGTAAAACACCTCTGAGGAATTTTAGTTTCCTACCCTACAGTCGTGGAGAGAAGCACCAGGCTCTGTGTGACTCAGGGGTTGGCCAGACAGCGCAGCACCAGCCCAGGAAGGCAGGCTCCACAGAAAGGGACAAAAAAAGCAGCAAGCCTGATCTCCCCCGCACACTGGAGCCTCCCTGTCTGAGCTGCACAGGGCCTGGTGCTTCCCTCTGCGGCTGCGGTGCCCCCTGGGATTGCCTGAGCCGGGTGCCTATAGGTGGGTTTTGCCTGGAGGAGGGGTGCCGCTACCATGGAGGGAACCACCAATCCCCCCTGCCCCCACCCAGCTCAGGGACTGCTCTGCCTGCCTGCAGTTCGCGCTCCCCTCTCCACCACTGGAGAGGCAGGTAAAGATCAGGCGGACACAGGTATACACAACACAGGGGTTTACTTCTCCCTAAATTGAAGCAGTGTTTTTAAAAAAACACTACTTCAATTTAGGGAGAAGTAAACCCCCGTGTCATGTACAAATGCCCTTAGATCACTTCTGAAATTGGGATTTAGGATTGGAAATCATTTAGGAGGTAATATTTGCCCCAGAATCTGCAGTATCTCTATGATGACTTAAGCAAATTTAAGCATCATTTATTTAACCAACCAGAAATTATTTAGAAAACAGTTGCAGAACAGTTGCACCACTCTGTCTGTACTTTCTGTCACCATCTCTGCAGCTGGTTCCTGCTGGTATGTGGTGTACAGCCTTCTTCAGAGTATGTGGCAATGCTAAAATACCTTCTGGGGTTTTCCCCTTTAAAATACACTAGCCCTTTTAATATATTTTTGTAAATTCCCTAACTGAACACATTGTAACAGCCATACTTCTATAAAATTGAACATCATGTAGTATTAATGCCCATCAGCCTTCAGGGTATTTCCAAAGTCCCTCAGAAATCCTGTAAAACAAAATGTCTTCAGGTCAGCCCTGATTTTTATCAAGGTATTTAGCACACTTTCTGCAGTCAGAAACAAGAATGGTCCATCACATCTTGTGGTGTTCTGGTGTATCTTCTGTTCATACTTCATTCTTTGCTACTGGGTAATCACTTTCTTTCTTAGTTACATTGTCAGGAACTTTCAGCAGATGTCTCAAGATTCTTTCATAAAATCTGGATTACAAGAGAATTGTATTAATTCACTGTAAACCACTGGATGTTGCAAATTAGGGAATTAACAAACATCGTCTAGAAGCCAAGGAGCATACATTTTATATGCATTTTTTAATTAATTTGGGCAATCATAGTTAGTTTTTAATTCCTTAGGGTAATATTCCTAAACATACAGAAATGTAGTTAGTAAAGATGATGTCTCAGTAGTACACAGGAAAATTGCAGCACTCTGCTGTAGATCCTGGCTGAGAGGTAGAGGAGACTGCAACTTTTGTGCAGATTAATGAAGCATAGAATGACTAGGTTTCTTTGCAATTAATAGTTGACTATCTTATTTGGTATTGAGGATACATTAATTTCTCATCCATTGCTTCCATTGCCTTGGAAGCCACTGCCTGATAACAGCTAATTAAAAATCCATCTCAGAGATGAGTAAGACTATTTGATACAGGGAAAAGGGGTGTGAGGCCTTGATCTAGTTCCCATTCAAGTCAGTGGAAATTTGACTTCACTGGTGGCCGGATGGGACCATTCAAAGATTCTGTGACTTTTCACTGATGCTGTTTGGACATGGCAAGAATCATAGATCAGAGAAATTGCACCCAGAGCAGCTTTACCTCTAATTCTGAAGCGTGGTACAATGTACAAGGGTTTCCTCACTTCAGCGCATGTAGGATGAAGAAAGAACCATTCAGAAATTTTCCTTCAAAGGTTGCACCAGTTCTAGTTACAAAGACAGCTCCTGTATCATGTTACAGAAACATCTGAGAAGCCACCAATTTTGCTATTGTCAGCACAAACCAAAGATTTCTTATTGTGTGAATTTTTTCAGATACTGCCAACTTAACCTTTGGGTCTATCTTCTTTATGGTATTTTGTCTGTTTATCTTCTATGCTCTTATTTCCCTTGTCTGATAATTCGCCAGCAATTTCTCTTACTGGAAACAGCTTGTATGGGGTCACTACAACAAATTAATATTTAAAAATATGATTGCTAAAATCTCCCGCTGATTTACATTACTGGTATGCCTAGCCCTTTAACTTACTTATTCATTTGGTTGTCTGTAAATGAATCCTTAATTTAGGAAATGTTCATAAAAAGCAAAGATGTCAACATGAGTTCACATTTGTGAAAATCTGTGCACTGGAAATGCATTTTGGATCATTGCAAAAAGTTCTTATAATTCATAGAATCATAGAACTGTAGAACCAGAAGGGACCTATAAGATCATCAAATCCAGTCCCTTACCATATGAAGGAAATTATTGGGCTCAAACAAGTTCAACAAGGTGCCTGTCCAGCCTTCTCTTGAACACCTGCAAGGATGATGACTGCACCACTTCTGCTAGGAGTGTGTTGCAAATTCTGGTGACCCTTACAGAGAAGACGTTCTTTCTTGTATCTAGCCTGAATTTACCCTCTATAAGTTTGTGTCCATTGGTCCTCATCCTCCCTTGAGGTGCCTTCCTGAAGAGTTGCTCACCTAAATCTTGATGCTAACCCCTGACATACTTGTAGACAGCTATCAAGTCACCACAGCCTTCTCTTACTCAAAGTGAACCGGCCCAGTTTCCTGAGTCTCTTCTCATAGGGCCTATCCTCCATGCCTTTGACCATGCAGGTGGCTCTTCCTTGTACCCTCTTGAGCTTATCCATGTCCTTCTTGAAGTGCAGTGCCCAGAACTGGACACACTACTCCAGATGAGGCCTCACCAATGCTGAATAGCGAGGGAGGAGTACCTCCTTGGATCTATTGGACACATATCAGCTGATGCACACCAGAGTTCTATTCGCTTTCCTGGTGACCTCATTGCACTGCTGGCTTATATTCATTTTCTGGTCGATTGTAACCCCCAGGTTTCACTCAGATGCTGTTCCAGCCAGTGGGCTGCCAGCCATCGTGTAGTTGCGATGAGGGTTCTTCCTACCCAGATGAAGGACTTTGCACTGATGCTTGTTAAACCTCATCTGATTCCATTTTGGCCATGAGTCCAGCCTGTCAAGGTCATCCTGGATCTTGACCCTACCCTCCAGTGTGCCCATGTTTCCCCACAGCTCGGTATCATCCACAAACTTAATAAATGAGCTTTCCACCCCCTTCTTCAAGTCATTAATGAATATATTAAAGAGCATGGGTCCAAGCACCTATCCCTGGGAGTTACCACTGGAGACGGCCTTCCAGAATGAGGCCATGCCATCAATTACCATCCTCTGGGAGCAGCCTCTAGGCCATTTGTCCACCCACCTCACTGTAGACTGGTCAAGTTCAGAACCCTCCAGCTTGTTTGAGAGAAACCTGTGGGAAACAGAATCAAAGGCTTTACTGAAGTCTAAGTAAATCATGTCCACTACATGTCCCTCATCCAGGTGGCTAGTTACCTGGTCACAGAAAGACACAAAGTTTGTCAGGCGTGATCTACCCTCAACAAAGCTGTGCTGATTACCTCTTGACACCCCACCCTGTCCATTCCCAGCTTGCAAATGATGGCCTCCTTAATAAATTTCTCAAAGATTTATGTGGACCAAGGTCAGACTCACCAGTCTGTAATTTGTAGGGCTATCCCTCTTCCCTTTCTTGAAAATGGGCACCACACTGGCTTTCTTCCAGTTATCCGGGACCACTCCCAGGTTCTACGACTCTTCAAACAGTTTGGCCAGCGGTGCTGCTATTGGCTCCGCTAGCTTTTTCAGGACTCTTGCAGGTTGTCAGGCCCAGCAGACTTGAAGACATCCAAGTGTTGCAGGAGATCCCTCACCTGTTCAGGACTGATTTTGTGTAGCTTGTTTTTTTCCCTATGTTCCCTGGGCCTCTGGTCAGGTGAACAGCCCCTGTTTGATTTCAGGAATACTGACATGACACATACATTTAGGAGCTCAGCTTTTTCATGGGCATTGACTGTGAGTTGCCCCTGAATGTTCAGTAGGGGTCCCACAGTGCAGCCTGACTTTTTGTTGCTCCCTGTGTATCTGTAGAAGTACTTTTTGTTGTCTTTTATTCCAGTTGCCAGCTTAATTTCCATTCCTGCCTTGGCTTTCCTTGTCTCGTATCTGTAGAGGCCCTGATGATATAGGTGTTTTACTGTCTGATAGCCAAGTCATTCGTCCATTGTTTATATGCTTCTTTTTTCTTTTTCAGAAGTCCTCTAATATTCCTGTTGAGTCAAGTGGGTCTATTGACTTCTTTCCCATTTTTGCCCACATGGGGATGACCTGTTTTGGGGCCATGCTTCCTTAAAGAAGCTCTACCACTCCTGAACTCCCAAGTCATCCAGTTGCTGGTTGCAGAAGGCTTTTCCAATTAGCCTCTTGAGTCTGGCAAAATGTGTCTTCTTGAAGTCCAGGAATTCTGTTCTGCTGTCTGATTTCCCAGTCCTACTGTCTCCTAGAGTACCACCAATCCTTAGGTCGCCTGTCACGTCATCATTTTTGACCAACACTAGATCCAGAGTGGCCTGACCCTTGATAGGCCCTTTCATGTATTAACTTTGATGAGTGGATCAAACGTTCCTGGATAATTTGTGAATGGGAAGGTAATACTAGTACTGCTTGAAATTGGACATATGTCATCTCATCAGAAAAGTGAAAGAAAGAATACTGGCTTGGTCATCTCTTGTACAATCTGAATAATAAATAGCAAATGCTTATTGCAAACTATTCAAGAAGAAAGCAAAGTCTTGCAATATAGAACAATTTCATAAAAGTAATTTTCTTATGACGGATATTTCACAAGTGGGGAAAAAAAACTGAATTCATTGGATAAATTAGTAGCAATAGATAATTCAGTCAACTCTAATCTTGGGCTTTGTCAGCTGATTTGAAAAGTAACCAAACTCTGACCTTTGCTGAGGTGTGGACAGAAGTGATAAGTGGCACTCTGGATTAAAGGCATAGGGTATTGCAATCTCTTTCCTGACACTGTAACAAAAAGGCTGACAAGGGCTACTATGAGCAAAAGGACAGACAAACAATGTGAAAGGTATGTTTTGCAAGTCTAGGTGTCATTATATGTTTATAGATTATAGGGCGTTTATTGTTAATAGGAGCTTTTCAGCTGTAGATTGCTGTTTCAGATAAAGCTCCTGTTCATCAGAGATATACGGTCTAATTCTCTACAAGCTTAATTCCTAATGGAGCTATGCAAGGGCCAGTTCTCTGGCAATCTATCATCTTTTCAGTGTCTTATATAAAGTGAGTCAGTGGCTTCAGTCCAGTTCCCAGTTAGATGGGTTTGTACAGTAAAACAAACTGCTCTCCTGCCATTGGCAATAATGTCTGGCAGTCTCTATCAGCAGACCAAGGGCTAAGTGGGAATTAAACAGAAGTGTTTGTTGCAAAGCAATTTTTTAAATAATTCTGGAGCCGAAATATCCAGCAAGGAAGGGGATTCTGTATGAAATCAAGTAACAATTGTTGAATTAAATATGTTAATTATTCATACCCAGCTGG
Organism: Caiman crocodilus; assembly: GCA_030014935.1. Taxonomy (NCBI): domain Eukaryota; kingdom Metazoa; phylum Chordata; order Crocodylia; family Alligatoridae; genus Caiman; species Caiman crocodilus. The sequence goes on along the minus strand of JAGPOW010003648.1, from coordinate 31,672,172 downwards.
TGTCTTCATAATGTTTTCCTGTGCTGTGCATGTATTATGAATGACTTTTTCTATACATAGGAGCCCCTTGGAGACCACTGCTAGGATAACCCACTGTAAGTTTTCTATCCAAGGGCTCTGAAAGTGATTGCTAACATTGAGCACGTAAAGGAATCATTTGGGTACTGTAACTCAAGAGCCTGCTAAAATGTAAACATGTTTAAAGACAGTACTGTTCAGAAATTAAAACAAGCTTATGTGTAAAGGTTGCATATGGCCTTTATGATCTGAAGAACCTCTGCAAAGCAGACAAGTCCACATAATACAGCTGCAGGCTCTGGCCCCATGCTGGGCTCCATATACTTGTGAGGAACATATGTTTGGAAGGAGCAAACCTTTACAGAATTAAAAAAACCTCAGGCAATCTACATAGACCACTTCCAAGCTTCCCTCTAGAGAATAAGAAAATTAAAGGACTGTTCAATTGGTTCAACAATAAGGGTACAGCACTCATGGAAACATGGGACTCAGCTGTGCCTGATTCAACCACAGTCCTGGTCCAGAATGGACGAGAAGAAAAAGGAACAGTCTCTTCTCTATGGAACCAAAGGAAAAGAGTGTAACAAAGGCACCATTATGGCCATATATATGTGAGTAAAACCACAATGGAAAGTGGCTGAGTGCAGTGTTGCCAAGTCTTGTGGATTTTATCATAAGCCTTGCAATGGTTTGTGCAACTTAAAGCCCCAGCTCTCATCATAATATGAGAATCTTACCTTCCTCCTTACTATCCTTCATGTTTTATTAGGTAAGTTTATAATCCTCATGGCTGGGGAGAAAATCTTGAAAAGCTAGCCACAAGTGTACTCTGCAGACTCAAAACATCAGAATGAAAGTAAAAGAGATCCACTAATTTTCATCTTTGACTTCATGAGTTATAATCTGAACTGATGATTTGGGTGGTATAAAGCTTAGCTTCAGTGATACTGTGATGATGTCTAAACTTGGCTTCTAGGAACGGTCAGAGGTAGTTACCCATGCTACTCTGAAGTCAGGAAAAAGACAAGAGTAGATTTGTACCTTTAGGCTAAGTACAGACAGTCAAAAAGTCCAAGGCTGAATTGATTCAACCTTCAAAGTTTAGTCTAAATTGTGTAGATTGAACCAATAAGCAAGTTCACAGACATTCACTTTTGATTCCGGAAATGCAGTCACATGCCTGCAGTGGCCCAGACCAGAAGCATTAGAGCACACTTCCTTGCTCAGCTGGAGCAGACAGCTTGGGCCAAGGCTAGCCCACCTGCTCCACAAGGGAAGGTTGCAGGAGAGGTGCAAATCACCCTGGAATGCTGGGGGACTGTGAGCTAACCTGAACCTTGGGGGCTCTGGAACAGAAGATCAATAAACCTATTTAACCTAAATCAGTTAAGTCTGCTACCACATCCATCCGGGTTTATATTAAACTGGTTTCAGCCATATTAAAGTGGTTTATGTGTACTGAACTTCTGTTGTGTTACAGATTTAAACCAGTTTCTAATCACTTATATTGGTTTATGCGTAATTTCTGTTCCTAGCCTTATAGACTAACTCAGTCAGAGATGTATAGCATAAACTTCTGTAAGCAGAGGCTTACCTCATCAGATGCTGATGAAGATGATCAGACAGCATCTGATGAAACTTTCTGATTATGAAAGCTTATTCTATACACCTCTGATTTAGTCTATAAGGCCATATCCACATGAGCATGGACATTTTGTTCCCTGGGGACAGCTAGCAGTGGTACACGTGCCGCTGTTAATTGTCACTGGGGAATGCCTGTGCCACGTGTCTTCTGGCATCCAGCAGGTTACCCCAGGTGGGGTTGGGGAGGCTGGGGCCAGCACCTAGGCTGGCTCCAGCAGCTGTACCTGGGACCCTGGGCACCTCTTTGGGCTGCAGCAGTCACAATCCTGCTGCTTAGATCCTGGCCAACAGCTAGAGTGTGGCTTCAGCAGGCCAGGGTCTGGTTTTGAGCTACACGCACTACCCCCACATGTGCTGCTCCACTTTTCTTTTTGTATAGGTTTTTTTTGACCCCTGGATATCTGTGGTACATGACACTGCAGGCATGTCTGCGGTGCTACATACTGCAAGGCTGTGCTTGTCTGGATGTGGCCTAGAGGTGCACATTTACCTTGCCTTCTTCCAGGAATGGTGCCATAAACAATATACAAAATGGCTCCTATCTCTTGGGGTTAGAGTGCCATGATAAAAATCTGTTTTAAAATACCTCTTCAGCACTAGCATGGATCAGAGTTTAGCTAAGGATTTGTAGCATGGTCTTTAGTAATTGCATATTCTATTATATCCTGACCTTTATTCAGGTTTTACTAACCCTTCACATAGATAAAATTCCCAGTCACTTAGGAGGAAGGGTGAAGTAAAACAGGAGTTAGAATTTTGGGATTCCGATCAGCTTGTCTATATCCTTGTGATTTATGTGGCATTTTTAAAAAGGTGTTTAACTGAAAAAGTGAACAAGGCTTATGAGAAACTGGCTCTAACTCCAATCATATGTCATTTCTGCATCAATAATATTCAGTTTGCCTCTGGAGAGTCACTCCAGATGCTTATCTGTGTGAAAACAGAATCAGGTCCTATACAAATTGGATATACAAAAAGAACCATCCGTTGTAATAGTAGTTGCTAGAGCTGAATTTGCTGTGAAAGCCATTCTGGTGTCTGCAGTTCCAAATGAGAGGAGTTCTGGGAAACATTTGGCTGGAATTTATTTGGGAAGAGACGCAATTATAAAATAAGATTTCTTCCCCCATCATTACCTCTGTATCAACCTCATTTGCAGGATGTTCTTTGTGACTTCTGTTACTAGTGCTTAGGCTCTAATTCATCATCCTTGCTGCAGATGGTGTCATCCACTGGGATTTCAGTTGGTTCATAATTAGTGCCAGCATTCTCACTGGGGGATGGGGTGGGGAAACACTCCAGTCGATATGGACCCTGGATGTAATATCCTTCCACCACCAAATTTCATCCTTTCATTACCTTTCCTTTACAGAATCCAGTGCTGCAGCAAATTTTCAGCCACTATTATCACCACTGACAAAAAACATCACTGCTGTCAGACTGAAAAAGAAAGCTAACTTTTACCTAGGAGATGGTAAGCTAGGTTAAAAGCAAGGAGATGATATGGGGGCCAAGCCAGTGGGGTGGCTGCTTCTCTTTTGCTAATGTCTTCCCCCTCCTATAGTAGCCATGGCAGCAGCCGTAATGTAGTGTAGCTATGGCAGAGCACACTGCACAATCTTAATTAAATGGAAAAGCTGTGGGAGAGGAGTTTGCTGTACGTGACTTTGGTTTGTGTGGCTGCTAGTGAAGAAGCACTCTCCAGGTGACACACCCCTTTATGAAAAAGGAAAGCTCACCCTTGATTTGCCCCTTACCACCATGAGCTGGGTTGGCACTGCCAGCTAAACCTTCGGTCTCAGACACGACTCGCTGGTCTGTTCGGTGCACAGATGCTAACTCCTGCATCCTCCTGGGCTTTTATAAATGAAGGGTTTTACACCTAAGGATGAAAAAAACCAATAACAAAAACATTTAACATTACAGCATGCCATGAAGCTTTCCCTGGGGCTTGTGCAGCTGGCGGGTACTATGGCGTAACGGAATGCATAGGACCAACTGGAAGGATAAGCTCTTTCTACAAGCGTACAAGTCCTCAGGGGGCTGTTCTTCTCTCAGGAACATGTACACACAGTGCCTGCTAATACTAATAGGAGCCATGTGCATGTATTGAGAGGGGAACACAGCCGTCAGTTTGTATCTTCGTGCCACTCTCCTGGCACGTACATCATGAAACAGAAAGTTTCAGCCAAAGCATTTAAAAAAAATCCTTACAAGAGTATTTCCAAAAATATTTCCTTACAGGACTAAGACGTTAATTTTCCTTTCTTTCTTTTAAAAAACCCACAAAATTAATGTCTCAGTCTTGTAAGGAAATATTTCTTCCTACTCCTCTTTCCCACCCTGAACAACACCCCCGTCCCCCTCCCAACTATTGAAAAGTACTTCTTTTCTAAAAGGACAATGAGCATTTTGATTAAAAAGAGCTTTTAAGTATTTATATGATTATCTCTTTTGTCACCCTGACAGCATCTGTTTTGCCGAATGCTCAGCATCTGGTGTGTGATGCCTCATGTCAAGAAGGCCCTGATTTCTCATTCAGACAGAGGATGGGTAAGGGAACAAGCACATACGTGGAAAGGCATTTGCCAGGAGGATAAGGACATTTCTCTGCCTGCTATGACTGCTGGTAGTTTGGTCACAGAGCTCATGGAAACCAATACTTTCGTTCTTAGTAAAGCACTGCCCATGTACCATATGCTGCATGTCCCCTGGCTTTTTCAGTCCCTTTCAGTGACCTTTCAGTAAATGTATGTGTGCAAAATGGCTGGAAGGCATTTCTTTGACAGGCATAGCTGAAGCCTCATCAGATCCAGTCTAGAGGCACCTTTCTCATCCTTATAAGCTCTTAGGTTTTCACAGGAGTTGTAAAGCATTGTACTTTGAAGTGGTTCTGACTTGTACTTTGTTGCCTTCTAAGAGTGACAGTTTTCAAGAGCCCTCAGCACAGGCTCAGGTCTTCTCTGTCCTAAGTCAATGACAGAATTGGCCTACCTCTCCTGCCATGGAGTGCTTGTGATAATCTCACCTTGCTGTTTCATGCATATATTTTAAACATGGAATAATTCTTTGGTTTCTGTGGGAAAAAGCTTACCATTTTTCTTACATTAATATGTACTTCCTTCCCCCAGAAAAGCAGCCACCCCAAAATTGGGATGTGTGTTTTAAGTAGCGAAGCTGGTTGTTTTCTTTACTGAAAAAGCAAGTCAGGAGATGCTGTACATGCCATGCAGCTGCCAAGATGTTTGCCAAGATGGCAGGATCCTGTGTTCACCCTATCAACGCTGTGGCTATAGGCTGAGCACTGTAGCTTATGGCCAAGGCAGCAAGGAGTTGCTGGTAGTATCTTGATGGGGCTTGATTTACAGGAATTTATATAAAAAATTGCTTACAGTGAAGCACTAATAGTCCTGGTACTGCCTTGCAAGGGTCTGGCACCTAACCTGGTGCTGTGGAAATACAGAGTGCCCAAGAAGTGTGGCATTTCAGGATATAGTCTGGGTGAGAAACTTCCTGGTGCCACCCTTCCTGGATACTCAGTGATATAGCTGGTCATCACTAACACAATTTTTTTTCTACTTTTTGGCTTCCAAAAACAAGGTGCATGTTTTATTTGGGGATGTATGTATGTGAGAAAATATGGTACTTTCTAGCCATCAGTTTCTCTACAACTATGTTTTGCAGTATCATTTCTGGGAAAAAAAAATTACTCCTACACTCTAGCATATACAATTCCTAGCATGTGAGTATTTCAAAGTGGCTTTGATCAATATAATAAATTAAAATGTGCACTGTCCAGGTGTAAGGTAGGGCAGAGTATATTCATTTAAAATATATGTAAATCAGGTTACACCCTATCCTGTTTAAAAGCACTTCTTTGGGACCAAAAGGTGACACCTTAGGTGATACTGTTTGATGAAGGTAAACAATGTTAAGCTTAGATAAGTGAGTACTGAACTCTCAGTACTATGATGGTAGCAGCTCTGCTGGCATGAACTAGGTTTCTAATTGTTAGTGTCAGGACTAGCTAGCTTCAGACTGTGTTTGTGTGTATAGTTTAACACCAGTATTGCCAAATCCAAGTGCTCAAAAACTAGGAGGCTGGGTTAAAAATCAAGATTTTTTTTAAAAAAATATATTCTAAATTTTTATTTTCCTTGGATTTCTAAACTTTTAAGATTCAGTCACTTCCCGTTTTCAAACTTTTCTCTGCAGCCATTATTATAAAAAATGGAAGGAAAGGAAGAAAGAGAGCTGAGATTCTTATTTTATTCCAGCTCCCTCAGGCTTTGAGAAATACAACTGTTATTATGAGACAGGCATAATAAAAATACAATAATTGGTAATAATGTAGCAGTCATCTGGATGCCTCCTCTCCTCCTATCTGCTATAGTCTACAGTGTAGAATAAAAGCTGCAGGTTCACACTAGATAGGGGTGCGACTTGACAGCATGGATTACTCAGCACATAAAATTGCACTGCCATTTCAAATAGCATGCATCCTCAGCCTTGCCTCATAATAATGCAACATTATGTAGAAAAATAATGCCTCAAATTTTCACATAGATTACATTAGGCTTTTAAATGAAAAGCAATACACTAATGGTCATAAGTGATTCACAGAGGGAGTATAGGCTACAAAGGAATCAAGAAGAAATAAGAGCCCACAGGCTGGGAGGTATAGTGTTACCATTTAGCAAATGCAGCCATTCTGTGGGTAGTTCAGATTCCTGAAACTCCTTTGACACTGGAGGACAAGGCAATACATAACCACTTGGTTTCAAGTATAATATAGTTGTTATTTCTAGCTTTGAGATTTTAGTCTAAATGAAGATGAGAATGTTGATTCCTTCTACACCCTGCTCTTTCCCTGGTTGCTATTTTTGCTCTGTAGAGGTAACTGATAGAGCTGTGCAAAGCTTCAGATCATGATTTGGATTCAGAAATGATTCAGATGATTAAGAGGCTGAAACAAGTTTCAAAGAGATAGGTGCAAGGGTTTCTGGGAAATTGCACCTCAACTCCTGAATGCAAAACTTATGTCACGTGTATGTGTTAAGCCACAATGGGGTGAAAACATCAGGCATGGTAGCCCCTGTAGAGGCCAAAAGCCTGTCAAGTTTCAAGGACATAGGTGCAGGTATTTGGGGGAAACTGCACCTCAAGCTGCAGACAAGCAAAACTTGTGACATGGGTGACACTGTGTGTGTTAAGGCACAGCAGGGTGAAAGCTACAGGCCTGCTAGCCCCTGCTGAGGCCACAAAGCCTGCCAGCTGTCAAGGAAATAGGCTCAGGGGCTTCTGGGTAATGGGGCCCTGCACCTGTGGTTGCTGACAGGCAAAATTTGTGACATGGGCGCTTGTGCAACTGTGTCTGTCTTGGGGCATGTGTGTGTGCGGAGGGGAACTACTGCAGGCCTGGCTGCTAGGCTACTGTGTTACACAATCAATCATGATTCACTCGGGGGGCCAGCTCAATACACAGGACCTAGCTACTACATAATGAGTTAATGAGCAAGGATTAACACCTACAACACCACAGACTAAGGAGAGGAAAGAATCAATATAGAGCTGGGAACTGCTTCTGTTCCAAGACAGACAGTCAGTCCCACAAGCACCCATATGAATTTTGCCTGTTATCAGCTAGGAGTGCAGAGCCCCAGAACCCCCCTGCACCAATCTTCTTAACAGCTGGCAGGCTTTGGCTTTCTAGTTGCACAATGATCAAGTATTCCTACAGATTACTAATATTGAATTATATGTCCTATCCCTGTTCATGCCTCTTAAATGTACTTCCACAGTGTTGTGAGGAAAGCATAAAATCTCACTGAGCTTCTGCCAATTCTTCCCAGACCTGTTCAGACATACAGCACAGTTCTTGCAGTTCAACTTAAAGACGGGAGGGAGAGGAGGGCAGAAATTCTACAGCCACAAAAGGGTTAGGTTAGTGAAGGGGAGTGTAAGGACCCATAAGCTTCCCTCTCCCTCCAGCTAGCCGGCAGGAGACAGAGACCCCTTGCAGGAAGAAGGCCCCTTCTTTGCATCCCCAGAATGTACTCCTTATGGAGCTGTTCATTAGGCCTGCGTGTAGCAGCTAGTATTCACTTCAGATTCAGGTTCAGCTGATTTGTGGGACAGTAATTTGATTTGGTGATTCGAATCACTGTCCAAAATCAATTCACCCAAATCTGATTCAGAGATTCAGCTGCTGCCAAATCAGCTGAATTTCCAAATCACACAGGCCTCATCCCCCACCCTCTCTCAATGTCTGCCCTACCTGGCCCCAGCTCCCGGCTCTTGGGGAAAAAAAAGCCCTGCACTCACTGGTTGCTGCTTGGCAGGGGGTCAATCCTCACTGCTCCATGCCACATGGGGGGCTCTGCCATGAGCCTCCCAACCCTGGTCTGTTTTCCCAGCCCACCCCATGGCTGTCTTGCCTGCCTCAGCTCCTGGACCTTTAAAAAAAATAAAACAAAACCCCTGGGCTCACCAGCTCCTGCCCAGTGGGGGGCAATTCCTGCTGCCCCTTATTGTATGGGGGACTCTTCCATGAGCCCTCTGAGGCCACTGCAGCAGCTGGTGAGTCTGGGGGGTTTGGTTTGGGCTTTTTTTTAAAAGGCCAAGAGCTGGGGCAGGCAGGGCAGCCATGGGGGGGGGGTTAGGGAGCTCTTTGAGCTCATGCTGCCCCATGCAGCATGGGGCAGTGGAGGGGGAAGCAGGGATCACCTCCGTTCCTGGCAGCAACTGATGAGTGGGGCTTTTTTTAAACAATTGGGAGCTGGGGCCAGGCAGGGCAGCCATGGTGGGGGGGCTGGGGGACTTGGGAGAACAGGCAGGGGATGAGGCCTGGCAGGGGTCCCCCCATGGTCCCTCTCCCCTCCTCCAGCCCCTCCTCCCCTACTCCTTACTTACCAGCATAGAGTCTGGGTCCAGCTCCCTGCAGTGGTGAGCTGTGACTGCCCGAATTGCTGAACCTCTCCTAATCTTTTCCGGATTGATTCAGAGAGCTTTGAATCAATTCAGACCTTTTATTTGGTTCCCTGATTCGATTCAGATTTGGAGACTTGGCCATTGAATCAGGCTGAATCTTCTTCGAATTGAGTCAGCACCCTAAACTTCGCACAAGTTCTCTAAAGGGTCACCACCTACAGTTGACATAGGGGCCCTATCTGGTGAAACAAATGTTCTAACTTTTCTGTTTAGACCATAAACTCCACCTCTTCAAAATCACAAAAGATGATGAAGGTTAAAAAAAAAGAATGAATTTCTTCTTTTGATGCAGTCTCAAGCTGTCTTAACTTTATTACCTGAAAAGAATATGCCCATTGCCTAGGTAGTCTTCAACATTCTCTTCAGCAAGCCATATGGAGCCCAAAACAGGGGAAACTGAAGACTGGGTTTTATTTGGAATTGGTTTAAAACAGTTCTTTCATACAATTTGGCCAGCTTTGCTCATACACTTCAGAGCAAAAATATGCAGCCTTTTGGGATATGAATGCTCAAGAGATGCAAATCCTTCAGAAACACATCTGCTAACAGACTGAATTCTTTGGAGTGTGGCTTTGGTTTCACTTTGGTGCCCTTTTAAGCGATCATTGACACTTCTTTAATAAAGAAGAGCTTTTTAATGTATTTCAATGGCATATTTTAATTTTATAATGATTTCAAATATTACTCATTCGTTGGCTCAGAAAGTTGGAAGCCCAGTTCAGTGACTTTTGTCTAAATAAATGTGAAGCAGTCCTCAGAAACAGACAAGAACTCAGACAGCTGTGAACAGAAGGCCTTTCATTTGCATAAGACCGGTTTAGGAATGGGGGGGGGGAAATATTGCTGGGAATGAATTTCTATTTTAAAAGCACAAATCTGCATTATGGAAGGTGACTTTTTGAAGGGTAAAAAACAAACAGACAATGAAGGTTTCAAATGGATGAAGAAGGAAAAGAAAGCACGAAGGAAAATTAGAAACCACAACTGACATAGTTAAGTGTGACATACTGACCATGTCCTTTTCCAATAGTATGCCAACTGTCTAAGGCATAAACCCAAACAATAAGTTTTAAGACATTGATCTGCACTATGAACTATATTCAGTGGATTTAAAGGTAACTTAGAGATGGAGTAATGTCATGTGTCGTCACTCTTGGAGGACAACATTCACCATCATGCAGGGACCATTGAATTAGGCCTTTTGCTGGCTTTCTGCACATTACCTGATAAAAAGAATGATACATGAGCGGAGCATAAACTGGATCAAAATGCTATTCAGCTCTGGAAAATTCAAATTCAGGACCTAGATACAGGCCTATATTTTGGACTATTTCTCATAGTGATACTTAGTGAGTGCATCTACACCTGCAATTAATGCAATTGAATAAATGCTGCTGCAATTTGAGCTGAAGTAAACTAATCCTGATGTCATCATCTATATGTGCATTTAAGCATAGTACTTTACCTTGCTGTTGGATAGTACCTAGGTCCGTCCACATGTGCACTTTAATGTGCAGTAGCCTATTTTACTGCACATTAGAGTGTCATGGCAAAAACATGCTCGTAGGCTAATGTGCAGCAAAATTAGACTACTGCACATTACCAGTCACTAAAAAAGAATGCATTTCACTACCCGTGCATTAGGGCAGCCTAACATGCATTTAGTTATTTAGTTATAGTGCACTTAGTACCTCACTAAATTTAATGTGCAGTAGGAAAAGTGCATAATGAATGTGTAGATGCCCTGTGTCTGACAGGACTATCTGACAACATTGTAAATTAGTTTATGCTGGCCCAATTGCTGTGCATGTGAAGACAGTGATACTTTACTGTGCAGTAAATTAGTCTACTTCATGGTAAAGTGCATATATAGACATGTTACTAACATGGAGCCTGTTTCTACAGTTCTTCATCCAGAAGCCTCCACTGAGAGAACCCATGTAAACTGCTAGGCAACGTGAGTAAAGGAGGCTGAATTGGATGTGCAATGAGTGATTGACTACAAGATGCAAATGACTAACATTTTTAGCAACCGGTCTATATTTTTAAGCCCTAATATCACATAACTATCTGGAGTAGGAATCAGCAATACACAAGCCATCTGACCTGCTGACCCCTGGTTCTGCCTTCTATGCTTCAAAATACTGGTTTGTTTCTGAACAGATGCTTAATGATGGGTGAACTTTAAAAGAGTTTGGGCAAAGCAGAAAAACATTTCTATTATTTTTGTAGTGAAGCCAGCTTAGAAAAGTGTCTTGAAAAGAAGTAACCCCCTTGTCACGCCTTAGTCCCAAGTTAAACTTGGAAACAAGCTCATCCTTTCCATATCACAAAGAAAGAAGGTAAGGAAGGTATTATATATTCTGCCCATGTTTTTTCCTTTCTTCACCCTTTGTCCTTTGTGTTAACGTGTGGAGGATGTTGATTCCTGAAATGACAAAGACAAGGTAAGTCGAAGCTCTGTTTTGTTTCTCTGCAGATAGGAGGCAACCCTTGTTTTAAATTCAATGTCCCTGTTGCTCTTCTCTTCTTATCCTGCTGTCTGTTCAAGTCAAAAAGTTAGCTGAGGGTTGCATTTACACTAATGAATGTTTCGCCTCAGCTTACTAAGCCCTTTCTTTCAGCATGACCAATAAAGCATGAATAGAAATAAACCTGAGATTTTTTTCCCCTTCATTTTTATTTCCCCATTTTAGAATATACTGAAAAAAATGGTGTCATTCTGTTCCAGGAAAGCTTTTATACTGAGCTGACACTGTACATTTAAATATGTATTGCTTCCTCTATCATTTGCATTTTAATGTTCCAAACCAATAATCACGAAGCCTTGTGTGAAAATGTAAAATAATAAGGACTGGAAGAAATTTGGATCTGATTCTAAGCCTCACTGAATTATATCTAGAGGTGGCAGCTCAGTGAGCAGATCCCTTTAAGAAATTATTTAAATACATTTTGTGCTTGTGAGGGATACTATGTTGAATCATCCTGGAGACTGCAGCCCTTGCATTATCCACAGAATAGGCGCAATGTGGTGGACATTTTCCTACACAGCTGATGCCTGATGTTTTTTAATCATTCCTAAAAATGGTTTAATTCCTAAAAACTACTTTTAGAAATAAAAAAAAGTAGCTCACACACAATGTTTGTTCATTCATTAGTTGTTCTATTAGCACCATGTATTAGAGCAGTACTGCTGTATAGATATAGTACTTGTGATTTGAATGCCATTCATAAGCAGGAATGAGACCAAAACATCTGATTCAGCTCATAACACCAAAATGCCATCAAAAGAGCTATCCACAATGGTTTGGTCAAAATATAATAATGCAAAACTTGTACTGAAGAAAGGGCAAAGTTTTCTTCTCAGATGCACATGAGCAACCTTGATTCAGATATTCTACTGTCTCTCCATGAGCAGAACTCCCTTTAGAGAGCATCGAGGTGATAGAAATATTGAGTAACCCTTGCATTCATGAACGAGCCATCCATCATATTGGATAATGTACCAAGAGGTCAACTTCCTCCTATATGCCTGTTGTCATTTTGAAGGACTTTGGCTTAAAGGAAATATCTCTTAGCTTTCCAGTTTATTGAAAACATTTTTCTCAGTATTTTTTATTCTTTCTTTAAAATTAATCCTTTTTAAGAAACAAAATAATACTGCTTGAACTGCTGTCTTGGGCCAAAATCTCTTCTGAGAACTGCACTATACACACTATATGTTCCTTCTACTCCAATATTCCTTTCTTCTTTTATATGTACAAACCTCCTGTGATTTAGAAGAACAAAATATTGAAGTACAGATGAAAGGATAATTTTGCTCAGAACTGCAGCAGGGAACCACCAAAGGGACAATAGGTTGAGCCAATTGAAATAAAACAAAACCCTAGTGTGAACTACTGTTTAAAGTTTGAACTGAACTCAAAAATCTTTTTAAGCTTAGAAAATAATCATTGTGAGGATGGCTGGTGTAGGTTTCCTCTCTCTCTACCTCCCTAGTCAGGAACAGAGCAACTATAAGACTATTATTCTTTGCGAAATTTCAACCTGGATAAAGCCAAAAAGCTCTAAGAAGGGTGGGGAAGGGTCTGTTTACTTTATCTTTACACCCACAAGATGATTTGAGAAAGAAAGAGAGAGAGAAATATATAAGTAAATGTCCCAGGGATGCAGGATCAGGCAAGGGGAAGCCTCGTCCAAAGGCAGACCCCAGATGAAAGTAAAAGAAGAAAAAAACTTACCTGTTCCAGGGGTCCGGAGAAGTGAGGAGGCATGCCAGGAAAAACTGCCCAAGCAGTTTATCAGCCACGCCCATCTCCACCTGGAGCTGGGTGACATCATGAGGAGGCATTATCCAATGAAGATAAAAATCGACCCTGAGAGCGTGGGAAGAGGGACGCCGAGTGCTGGAGGAGTGGCGGGGAACTGCCAGGTGGAACATGTCCAGCCACTGCAGTTGGCAGTGTCAGTGGCAGCAGGAGCTGCAGGAGATCCCCACTCTGGGGAAGACCAGTGGGGATCAAAGGGGCTGGCAGTGAGACCAACAGCAACGGCAGCAATGGCAAGACCCAGTGAGGGAGCTCCTGCTGGAGGCAGCAGGTGCTGCGACCTCAGGGCAGAGGTGGATCCCGGAAGGGATGAGAGAAACCCTGGCTGGAGTGAAGGCACGGGTCCCAACACAGGGGACGTACTAGTCTAGGGGCATTAGGAGTGAAGGGAGCACGGGACTTTCCCTGTGGTTGCGCCTCTTCTCTTTTAGTTTTTCTCTTTATCTTGTTTCTCTTGCAGTCTTGTCCTTTTTTCCTTTTTTTCTTTCACTTTGGGTTGTCCCCGGGGCATGAGGTTTTCTGGTGGTGAGTGTACCGTTTGTGTTTTTCTTTCTTGGTTTGATCCATTTTAGTTCCCTGCCTAGAGCAAGTTAGCTTAGCATGCCTTACTAGGTTGGGGAAATTAGAGATCCCATTGGAAGACGAAAGACCATGTTAGAATACGGTTATGACCGACAGCATCTGTTGTAGAACATGCAGGGCATCCAAAGGGACAACCCCAAAGGTAGTGTCACCAAACCCTCCGGGTCTGGCTGGAGCCTGAGGCGCCCATCTGTGAGAGAGGACACGTAGGAACTGAGGAAGACATCAACAGGGGATATCCGCAAAAGATCCTGGGCTCATCTCAAAGGTTGGTGTATGGCCGGGGTGTAGGGGACGTTGGAGCCCCATGGACATCTGCCAGGATGCATGACAACTCTGAAGGTGTCCTCAGAGGGGCCCCCCTTCACTGAAGGCCATCCGAAGTTGTGGCAAGTAAGTTTGGGGGATACCCTGAAGGTAATAGAGGAATCCTCTGGGGTCTACATGAGGTTCCTTGGCAAGCAAGACCAACTACCTGGGCAAAGGCTGCATGGGAGAGAATTATCGAGTGGAGATGGGCACAGTAAACAGATAGATCTCTCTAGATTATCTTTTCTTATATTTATATGAGATTGTCTACATATATATTTCTCTCACTTCTTTGCTATATATATCAACAGCAATTAACAACCGTTCCTTTTCTTATGTTTCTATTGCTATGTTTCACCCAAACAATGTAGCCTTAGTTCAATGTTAAGTCTACACTCTGACTCTAAGCCTAAACCTGACAAGGTTTCAAATATACCTTGCTTGGCTTTTCTGTAAATATGAATGATCTGTGTATTTTTAATTCTCTCTGTTCCCCCTTCCTTTCACCTTAATAATGACTCAATCAGGTCAGAATAAGGAATAGGTAGCTTAGACCCTGCGTAGACCCTGAGATGGTTCAGAGTCACTTGGAAGAACTGGATGCCTTTAAGTCAGCAGGCCCAGATGAGCTCCATCTGAGGGTGCTAAAGGCACTGGCCAACTTCATTGCAGAGCCACTGGTGGGAATATTTGAACACTCGTGGCGCACGGGCCAAGTCCCATAGGACTGGAAAAGGGCCAATGTGGTCCCCATTTTCAAGAAGGGGAGGAAGGAGGACCCGGGCAACTATAGGCCAGTCAGTCTCACCTCCATCCTTGGCA
>JAGPOW010003648.1:31600875-31657379 GCA_030014935.1 Caiman crocodilus | reverse complement strand
TGTGGTCCCCATTTTCAAGAAGGGGAGGAAGGAGGACCCGGGCAACTATAGGCCAGTCAGTCTCACCTCCATCCTTGGCAAAGCCTTTGAAAAAATTATTGAGGCTCACATTTGTGAGAGCCCGGCAGGACAAATCATGCTGAAGGGAAACCAGTGCACGGGTTCATGGCAGGCAGATCATGCCTGACCAATCTAGTCTCTTTTTATGACCAGGTTACGAAATGCCTGGACACAGGAGGAGGGGTGCGTGTCATATACTTAGACTTCAGGAAGGCCTTTGATATGGTATCCCACCCTATACTGGTGAACAAGTTAAGAGGCTGTGACTTAGATGACTACACAGTCCGGTGGGTGGCAAATTGGGTAGAAGGTAGCACCCAGAGAGGGTGGATGGGTCGGTTTCAACCTGGAAGAATGTGGGAAGTGGGGGTCCTGCAGGGCTTGGTCCTTGGACCAATACTCTTTAATGTCTTCATCAGTTACTTGGATGAGGGAGTGAAATGTACTCTGTCCAAGTTTGCAAATAACACAAAGCTATGGGGAGAAGTGGACACGCCGGAGGGCAGGGAACAGCTGCAAGCAGACCTGGACAGGTTGGACAAGTGGGCACAAAACAACAAAATGCAATTGAACAAGGAGAAATGCAAAGTGCTGCACCTAGGGAGGAAAAATGTCCAGCACATCTACAGCCTAGGGAATGACCTGCTGGGTGGCACGGAAGTGCAAAGGGATCTTGGAGTCCTAGTGGATTCCAAGATGAACATGAGTCGGCAGTGTAACGAAGCCATCAGAAAAGCTAATGGCACTTTATCGTGCATCAGCAGATGCATGACAAATAGGTCCAAGGAGGTGATACTTCCCCTCTATCAGGCACTGGTCAGACCGCAGTTGGAATACTGCGTGCAATTCTGGGCACCACACTTCAAGGGGGATGCGGATAACTTGGAGAGGGTCCAGAGAAGGGTCACTCGTATGGTTAAGGGCCTGCAGACCAAGCCCTACAAGGAGAGACTAGAGAAACTGGACCTTTTCAGCCTCCGCAACAGAAGGCTAAGAGGCGACCTTGTGGCTGCCTATACGTTCAAAACGGGGGCACAGAAGGGAATTGGTAAGTATTTGTTCACCAAGGCGCCCCCGAGGGTTACAAGAAATAATGGCCACAAGTTAGCAGAGAGCAGATTTAGACTGGACATTAGGAAGAACTTCTTTACAGTTAGAGTGGCCAAGGTCTGGAATGGGCTCCCAAGGGAAGTGGTGCTCTCCCCTACCCTGGGGGTCTTCAAGAGGAGGTTAGACAAGCATCTAGCTGGCATCATCTAGACCCAGCACGCTTTCCTGCCTATGCAGGGGGTCGGACTCGATGATCTATTGAGGTCCCTTTCGACCCTAACATCTATGAATCTGACATTTCACCTCTTTTTATTCTTAGGAGCAATAAGTTTTTTTATGCTTAATTTGCATTTAATTTCCACAAAATCTTCTCAGATATTTTGAAATGTGCCTAAATAAACATGAAGTCTGTATATTTGCTCCTGATAAGATGTTATTGTCACCATACCTAAACAATAATGTTTGATTGTGGGTTGTGGATTTGCCATTGGCACATTCTTTCTCCAGGAACAAATATTGCTACAGCTTCCCACTTCTTGGTAGGATGTCACAGACTGCTCAAATCCTTACCATTATATAATGGCATTAAGTGTTGAAGGAAATCAGACAGTTTCTGTTTGGATTCACCACCGTCTCTGATTAAAGTGAGGTATAGATTCCCAGGAAAAGTTAGGCTCAGTAGGTATGTCTACACAAGATATTCAAGACATCTACTGCACAGGTGACTAATTAACTGCTCAGTAAACATCTTGGCATCTACATGTGTGCATCTACCCTATTAGGGTACATGAAACTAATAGACTGCACAGCAGGATAGGACTTGTAAAATACAAGTCTTACTGTGCTATGGAGTTTTTTATCCCGATGTGGAGTTTTTTATTGTCAGACCCTGCTCTCCCTGAGTATATGGAAATGAGAAGCAAATTTTAAAATGTTGACCTGAAATAAACATAGTTTAACATATAGACAAATTGCTACAGGTACCCATAGACTTAATTTATCCAGAATTGATGCATTTTACCTTTTCTGAAACTTCTGCAAGGTTTAACACAGGCAATCAATAAACACAATTTGAAGCAGCAGTGTTGTACCTACTTATGTATCAGGGGTAGGCAAAATACAGCCCACAGGCTGGATTCAACACATGGGGGGACTTTTTCCAGCCCATAACAGGTTCCTTAGTCCCACTTAGTCCAGGTGCTGTCTGGCTTTGGTGCATCCTGCCACTCTCTGGGCACATAGCTGGACTGCTTTTCTAGGCAGACCAGGTGACAGCAGCTTCTTCCATCTGCTGCCACCACTGGCCCCACCCCTGTGGTACTGGTGGGAACCCAGGCCACAGCCCTGACCTGGCCCTCCCTGCTCCTGCTCTGGACTCACCTGCTCATGCTAAATAGCAGCAGCAGTGCTGGCTGAGCAGAAACTGTTGCTCAGTGCAGGGGAAAAGTGACCCCTTCTCCTCACTGCTGCCAGGCGCTTCCTGTTTAAGTTGCCCAGAGCCTATGCCTGGACTGCCCTGAGTCATAGACATTAGACACTAGGACTAGAAGGGACTTTGGAAGATCATTGAGTCCAGGCTCCAGAGTCTTCTCTGCACTGTCACCGCGGCCTGCGGGGCAGCCTGGAGGTGGCAGTGATGGTGGCAGAGCCACAGAGCAGCCCAGTTATGGGCTCCAGGTGGCTGCAGCAGGAAGCACCTGGCAGCGATGAGGGGGAGGGTTTGATTTTTCCCCACACTGAGCAGCAGTTTCTGCCTGGCTGGCTCTGCTGCTGATGCTTTTTAGCGTGAGCAAGCAAGTCCAGAACAGGTGTGGGGTGGGCCAGATCAGCGCTGTGGCATGAGTCCCCACTGGTACCATGGGATTTGTCCTAGTGGAGGTGGCAGATGGAAGAAGCTGTCACCACCTGATTTGTCTAGAAAGGCAGTCTATCCGTGGAACCACCCCAGCTCCACTATGTGCCCAGAGACAGTCAGGACTCATCACTGCCGGGAAGTATGGAGCAGTTGCAGGGCAGGCTGAGGTCAGGCCTGTGGCATGGGTTCAGGCTTGTCTGATCCTGCTGGGGTGAGTCTGGAGGGAGCATGGGATGGGGCTGGGACTGAGCACTGTTTAAGGTCGGGGGAAGGCACTGCAGCATACATGGGCTCTGAGCTGTTGTGAGGCAGGGACAGGTCCTGACTAGCTTGGGTGGGGGGTGTGAGGGACTCCCATGCATACCCACCATACCCACAAACCCTGCCCCACAAATCCCACAACCTCTCACAGAATCACATTCTCCATAAACACTGCACCCACCCACGCCATCCACCACATCCCGCCCAAACCTCACACCCCTCCCCATGTGCAATCACCTAAACACACACACACGTACACCTCTGCAAGGAGCCCTGCTCACTGCTATGCACACACACCCCACCCTCCCTCTCTACACACCCAACAAAATCCATGCCTACCCACATACATCCAAACATACCCACACATCCCCACAAAGATCCCCCCAGAACCCCCCCATACCCACCCACCCACCCACATCCATACCCCTCACACCCTCCCACATACACAGGCATACACACATACACCCACAACCCCCCACAAACCCCATACTCACCCACCCATGCCCCCCACACCCCTCCACATACCCCTGTAATATATAAGAGTAAGACTTCATTTTGAGCTATTATGCAATCACCTCTATATAGATGACACAAACACACACAAGTTGGGACAAAAATTCAGAAGTACTGGTCAAAGGGAATAGAATAAGAGGGTGGAAGAGCTAGAAGAACTAGAGGTAAGAAAGCAGGAATTATTAAAGGAGGCAGTAAGAGGAGTATGAATGAAAGATGAACTGGAAGACATAAGGTGATGGACTGAAGGATGGTTCCAAAGGAAAATGTATGAGAAATTCTTTCTGACTTGAGCACCTTGGGTGGAGAAGTGGAAAGGTTAGTGTAAGTACTTTTTGGCAAAATTGAGGAAAAAAAGGAAGGAACTGAAAACAGTGAGAACTGAAAAAGGAATCTGAGTGGAAGAGAGAGTGAAGGTGGTGGCCATGGCAGCAGAATTTTTTTAAAAAGTAGTATAAAAGAAGTGGATTGGATGAAAGGAAAATGAAGATGTTCCTTGAGGGGATAGAGGAAGGAATAGAGGATAGAAAGAAACAGAAGTTGGAGAAGTTAAGTATGTGAGAGGGAGGATTGCTTAAAAGCTTGTAAGAGAGGGAAAGCACCAGGAAGAGATGGACTCCTAATGTAATTCTATGAAAAATGTTGGCAGTGGTTGGAGACAGCTAAAGTAAAGACATACAGGGAAATAATGGAGCATGGGGAGATAGGGAGGATGTTGCAGAAGGTGTGGTAATTTGATATTCAAGAAGGGAAAGCAAGATGTGTTAGGCAACAGGAGACCAATAACTCTTTTAAGTATAGACTACAAATTGATGGTAAAAGTATTGGCCAAAATAATGCAGAACTGTTTAACAGATGTGATACAAAAAGAACAAATGTGTGCCGTTCCTGAGAGCAGGATATCAAAGACCCTAGGTTTAATGAGAAATGTCATATTGGGTGTAGGAGAGAAGAAAAGACACATGATAATAATGAATTTATACCTGGAAAAAATTTATGATAGGTTTGAACATGATTTCATGTTTGAAGTATTGTGGAGGAAGGACTTTCCTGTGAAGGTGATTGGATGAGTCAAAGGCTTATACAGTAAAGTGGAAAGTTGAGTACTGGTGAATGGTTACTTGAGCAAAGCAGTCTCCATATGAAAAGGGGTAAGACAGGGGTAAAACAGTTTCAGCTGAACACTAGGAAAAACTTCTTTACAACTAGCGTGTCCAGACTATGGAACAAGTTCCTGCCAGAGGTGGTGCAATCACCTACCCTAGAGATCTTCAAGAGAAGACTGGGCGGTCACCTGGCTGGGGGTCATCTGACCCCAGATGTCTTTCCTGCTCATGCAGGGGACTGGACCCGATGATCCTTTGGGGTCTCTTCCAGCCCTATGATTCTAGGGATGTCTACTATTCCCCTATCTTTTTTTGTGCATGATGGGGCCATTGACACAGAGAATTCATGATGATAAGCTTATAAGTGGTGTGAAGATACCAGGAGGAGAAGTTAAATGTACATTATATATGGATGATGTCAACATAGTGGCTCAGGACAATGTATCAATCAAGAGGGTATTGAAGCATATTGAAGACTGTGATGAAGTATCTGGAGTGAAATTAAATAAGATGAAAAGTACATTGATGGAAATGGGAAATTGGAAGAATTTACAGAAGTTTGGACTGTGCGTTGTAAAGGGTATAATCAAGATCTTGGAAATCTCAATGGATGCCAAAGGGAAAGGAACAAAGGCATGGGAGAAGTTAGAAGTAAGGGGGGGGAAGATCTTGGGATTGTGGAATGGTAGAATGTTATCTTTCAAGAGTAAAGTGGCTGCCAAGAAAACAGTAATCTTGTTGATCATCCTTTACACCGGAGTGGTGTATCCATCATCATGGCAGCAGATAAGAAGGATACAGAGGCAGATATGCTTTGAGGATGGAGTAAAGGAGAAAGGGTAGCTAAAACAAGACTTTACAAAACCAGGAAATTAGAAGGTCGGGGAATGCCAGATTTGAAAAGCTTTGTATATACTTACTTTATAAATACATTCTGTCAAGAGGATCAGAGAAGATGAGGCATACACACAGGAGACTGGAAAAAACCATGGGAGTGGCAGCCACCAGCCCTCTATGCAAAGACGGGACATTTCTTAAGGATAAATAAACTAGAGGAAGTGGGATTTAGAGTGCTTAAAAGACTATAAGAAGGGGATTAATATAATCAGAAAGAAAGACATGATAACAATAGTTGGGGGTCTGATGGTAGGACAGATGGCAAATGTGTGTAAAGAAGTGACAGATAATAGATTGAAAGGAGGAACATATGGTATCATATGGAAGATTATATGGAATATTTTTTCTGTGAAAAGTAATCAGCATAAGTGGGGTTTGGTAATTTGGGCAGTGTGCCAAAGAGTGGGATGTGGGGCTGAAGAATCTGTATTGCATTTATTTTGGGACTACCCTTTTTGTGCAAAGGGCATGGGATGGGGGTACCTTATTTTTTAAGGGCAATCAATATGAACTGGTACTTAACATATGAAATGGTGTTGCATGGGTTAATGCCCAAAGGACTGGAGACACAGAGACTGACAACTATAGTACTTTGTGTGACACTAGTGATATGGAAGGTAAGAAATCTACTGTTGGTCAAGTGAGTGGCTTTCACCAGAAGATAATGCTTGGAGTTGGCAATATATGAATTGAAAAATTATGTGGACTAGATGTGGATGAGATGGAAAAGGAGAAGGCAGAAATGGAGGGAAGAAGAATGGCAGTGTTTCTTTCAAAAGGACAAAGGGATGGAGTGAAATTTGTTGTTTCCTCCTGGGCTGGGGGTGATTTGTGAAAGGTTAGTGTGTTAACGATAGAAAGGCATATAATAAGAACAAGGTATTGTTTTGTAATTAAAAAAAAAGGTTGGTTCCCACCAGCATTTTTGGTGCCAGGGGAGGGTGTTGGAGTTTGCTTTGATCCCCCTGAGTGCTTGCCTCGTATTGCAATACCTTCTCACCCAGTGCTTGTTCCTTCCTGGGGGAGCAGCTGCCCATTTTTCTAGGGGCGCGCGCGCACACACACACACACACACACACTCTCCCATCAGTATGTTTGTTCCATACGGGCCATGAGTTTTATAGTAATGCTCCATGTTGACTACATTTAATCGACTTTATAGTTGGTTTCCATTACTGAGCACATGCTGGTTTTTGGCAGCAGTTTAATGATAAACAATATATTTAATGAGGTTTCCTTGTATGCAATTATTAGATGAGTGGGTTATACCTCCATGCAGATTGGGGGCAAAAACCCCTCATTTTATATTCTAGCAAATACAATATTTTTTCCCCTTGGTAACCTGAGAATTATTGGAGGATTGAGAGATCTATCATCCCTTTTAAAACACCATTGAATCAGTGGATTAAAGTACCAGACAACTGAGGCACAGAGTAGTGACTTGCTCAAAATTGTGTCGCAAAAGCAGCACTAAAGCTAGGAATAGAACTATAGAGTCCAGATTCCCAATATCCTGGCCTAATAACCAAATCATATTTCCTTTGGATGCAAAATGTCCCATTGGCCAGGGACATAAATTACACTTAAACTAATAAAAGCAATCAGAACCTGGTTGAAATCTGTAACACAACAGCAGTTCAGTGCACATAAACCATTTCAAAATGGCTAAAACTGGTTTAAGGATAAACCTGGATGGATGTAGTGTATCAGGCTTAATTGGTTTATGTTAAATCAGTTTATTGAAATTTTGTCCCACATCCCTTCCATATTCAAGTTAACTCACAGTCCCCCTGCATCCAGGATGCTTTGCAACTCCTCTGCAAACCCCTCCTCTCAGGGTGGTTGGGCTAGCCTTGCTCAAGCCACCTGTTCCAACTGAGCAGGGAGGTGTGCTCTAGCATCCCCTGGCTTCTGGCCTGGACCACTACTAGCATGTGGCTGCATTTCTGGAATCAAAAGTGAATCAAAAATTCACTTGCTTATCAGTTCAGTCCAGACTGAGCTGCAAAGTCTGAATCCATTCAGCCTAAGGCTTTTTGACTGTCTGTACTTAGTTGTTATGTTTTCATCTGTATATCATACTAGAAGTAAACAGGAAGACCAAGCTGCCCATTCATTGAAAATAAATAAAAACACAGTATTTAGGTGCCTGCCCCCTGAGTTAGCCTTGGCTTCTAATAGCCACTTAGGAGTCTATTGCAAGTGTCTTTCTCAAAAAAGAACTCTTCCCAGATGCTTATACCTTTGTTTCTATGGTGACTGGGGGTCAGATGCTATGTGAAATAACAATAGGGGTAACTTCAGTGAGATTCCTCATGTAGTGATCACTGGGTTCAGTAAATACAGGCAAACAATTAATAGGAAGAACTGAACAGTGAATTTTTCAGTAGGCAATCTCTGGCCTCTTTAAGAAACTAGCTAGCTTCTACCTAACTGCAGAACTGTCCCCCCAGTTCCCGACTCTTCTTAATTGGGGAACATCTGTGAAATACAGCTTTTATCACTACACCTGAGAGCTGGAACCTGATGCCAGAGTGTGATTTGCTGGATTTTTGTGTTAGATCAAGGTTTAGGCAAGACAGAGAATATTAAAAGCTAGTGAATAGTTCTAACCTGAGAGGTTGCCAAGATTGCAGAACCTGAAAGTAGGACCAGTTCCCTGATGTGAACAGCTTGTAAGTGGTTGCTTCCCCAGCAGAAAGGGGTACATTTTCTAAAAGGGAAGCCAAACAGGGGCAGGAGAGGGTAGCATCAGGCAGTCAGCAGGTGGCTTGAACAGCAGGTAGACAGCATCAGGGAATCAGCAGGTAGAGGGGACAAGAGGTGGGCAGCAGCACGTGGGCAGAACAGCAGGAGCTCATAATGCTTGAGTTACTAGAACTCACTTTTCCTTCAAATGTCACATATTTTGTATTATTACCAGCAGCAGGAAACCTGTTTCAACACAACCAATTTTTTTTCCTAGTTGCTTCTTTATTTTTCTGCCTTCTTACAGGCAGCACAGGTTATGGCTAGAGAGTTCTAGCTTTGCTAATACGTTTCTGAGGCTGGGGATCCTTTTAAGCTGCTTTCCCTGTGTAGGCTTAAGCAACAGAGCATTTAGCATCTTTGCCTATGGGCTCTAGAGAAAGAGACTGCGGTATCACGCAGGGCAACATTTCTGTAATTCAGAGGATTGATCCAGGTATAGTACATTCAAGGTCAGGTTTGTTCATCTTCCCATTCCTGACAGTTTAAGTGGGAAGGAAAGCCAACTGAGGTCAAACAAAACACTAATATATCCCCTGAAACACATGTGACAGTACTATTTAATTCATTGTTACAGCGGACCAGCTTTCATTACCATTTACTGTTTGTAATATCAGGAGGTCAGCACAAAAAATACGGGTTTATTAGACATGCTGCAGCTTATGCCTGTCACATCTGCTATATTCCATGGGACAATTAGCATAATATATTTGTACATTAGTATATTTTCAGATGTGTGACTGATGTTTCTTCTGCTTAAGCTAATGTAAACCTAGAGTACTTTCATTGAAGTAAATGTGATGTTATCAGCAAAAATGGAAGCGAGAAGGGAATCATGCTTCAGCTCTGATGAATTTTCTGTAATGAGAATTGTTGAACAATGCAAGTTGAACTTTCCAGTGCTCTAAAATGATTTGTTCTTCATTTGGCTCAGTGACTAGCTTTCTTCAGAAGAAACAAAGTATCAAGTTATAGGGGTCATGTGAATATCTGGCTATTCACAATCACTGAATTGGTCATTTTGCAGTAAAATGGAAACGCAAACAAGTTTTACCTACTTCCAGACTTCCTACATACATGCAGCTGTCCTTTTGACTGAACCTACAAAATACCCTTAAAGTCTTCATTTTTAGTTGTATTAAGTTTAAACTGTCATTTTAGGTTCAGGCTTGTAAAGAGACTAGGCTGACAATATTAGAGATGGGTCCTTCATCCACAGAACTATAGTATTTGATTTTGCTACTCTAATTTATGTCAAGCCTCATGGAAACACTTCTTAACCTAAGCAAGCATCACAAAAAAAAAAAGCTTGTAGCAAAGATAATGAACAGTAAGATATGATTTTCACACTGTTTTGGCAAAAAGCTTCAATCTTGGTTTAACTGTTCCTAGGACTTCCAGGCCTTGCTGGTCCCTGGTAGAGGTCAGGAAGAATATTTTTCCCTGTAGGTGCATTTGGGATGGAGTGGGAGTTAGTGTCTTTCTGAACTGTCAGGCATTGCTCATAAACAGGGGTTGGAGTTTGGTTGGGGTGCAGTGGTGCTCCTAACAGTACTTAGAAAACTCTGAGGTGTCTGCAATCCCTGGGGCCTGGACTCAATGGCCCTCAGTTCCTAAAATAATGTAATCCAGTCTCAACTTGGTCTTCATTGCAATTCTTGGCCTCTATTGACATCATCAACACATACACTACCTAGTATCAATTACGTTGGTTCATAGTTTCTGTGACATGGACACCTTAGCCAAGTGGATCTGGACTGAAACCACAAACTTGTTTCATATAGGCCAGTTAAAATCCTTACTTTCTCTTATGAACACATAAAACATGGCTCCTGAAACATAAACAGGTCAAACTGATGACTATCTGAGCTCTCTGCTGTTATTGCTACAGCTACAGTTTAAACTGACAACTGTGGTGCTGTATGTATGACACCAATCAGCAACTACAAAGGTAAATTTTGAGGAATAATGCCCAACAGTTATTGCTTGTTGTATATTAATATAACTGCAGTATAAGCATGGCACCGTATTTCCCTGCACAGTTCCCTTCTTCTTTCTGGGGCAAGTCACAAACATATAGATGCTGGTCAAATTCACCAAGCTTGTGTGACATTTCCTGGCTCATTAGGAGAGGGAACTGTTCTTGTTCTACTTTGCAACCATTGGTGTTGAACTTTTGGTGGATATGTGAAAATTGGTTTACAGTAACGTAGGTGAACTAGTCCTGTAAGAACACTGTCCTGATTCTTGTAGTCATCGATACTACGGCACAGATTTCACTTCTAGAAAAAAAAGTGTGTTAAACTTGCTTGTGAAAAAATAGTAGCAGTTTTAGGCTGCATCTGTATAGCAGTTTCTGAATAGCACTGAAGTCTCAGATGGCTTTTTGTGATAATCCTTTGCAGGCAGAATAAAGTTTGCTGGTGAACATACAGATACAATATGTGCAGGAACATTATATATAAATTGTGTGTAGTCAGTTAGATGTATTTTTCTAAAACAAAAACTGTTTTGATTACTTTTTTCCTTGACTATCATGGAGCGTTGCTTGTTTTTAGCTTGGTCCATAGATGCTCAGTACTGCATAATGCTTCCAGAAAATGTAAATCCTTTAGCAGGTTTTTTTTGCTGGTCAGTTATTTGACTAGATCACCAATATGCTATATGGTAGACATTTTATCTTAGAGGGAATTCTGGATTTGGAGATACTTCTCTATTTAGGTATTTAGATTCTCACTTATCTCCAAAGTACTACAGTATGTCATTAAGTAATAATTAATTTAGCCTTATGACACACCCAGTAAAAAGGATGTATTATTATTTCTATTTTATAGATGGGGCATTGAGGTACGGAAGTCATACAGGCCCCAGTTCCTGGCTGTGATCTACCAATCTACAGTTTTAATGACAAAAGATCATTCTTCCTCTGTTCCAGCACACGCAAAGAAAGGAAGAGAGTACAACATTATGGATTTAAGCACTGATTGCTGCCTATGTTGACCAGAATTTTCGGTGAAAGGGGTCGTCAGTTTGACAGGTTCCTGCTGTACAAATCCCACAACAGTACAGAGGCAAGAAGCAGCTGATTTCCATCAGCTTCTTATAATTGTAAGTGAAAGACAATGAAAAACATCAGGGAGTCACATTTCACAAGAGCATAAAGACAGTGGGGGGCATAATTAACTTTGGAATCGCATCTGCGTCAAATTGAAAATTAGTAAAAATAAAGAAAACTCTTAGCTTTGCCACTCTTAGATGAAAGGCCACAATTCTTCAATGCATATTCTTTATTAAAAGTCCTTTCTTACTACTAGGAATATTTAAATGAAGGATCTATATAACTAGACAATCCATTTATTCAGTCGTCTGAGGATATGTTCCCACCATGTGCTCTTCACTCTGGAACAAAGAAGAGTGTCTAGATTCTTAATTGTTACTGAATGATCCTTTCAGCAGTAGTCAGATCAACTTTTTGCCATTTTCCAAGAGGTTATGAACTCTTTTAGAAGCCTGATTACCAGGGGAGCCTCACCTGCAAGGGATGAGAAAGAGAGGAGGGATTTTTTGCAACTGTCATTTGAAACATTGACTTTATGCCTGCAGTCTGACTGGGTAGAGTAAAGTTTGCTAGGATGTATCTAACTGGCTTTGTGGCTTCCTGCATGAAGTATGGGGCAGGGACTCAAGAAACTTGGGTTCTGGTTCTGCTGCTGTTTGTGGTATAATTTTGGAAAATCACTGTGCCTATTTTTCCCCACCTGCAATATAGGGATGATATTACTGACCTCCTTTTAAAGTGTCTTAGATTTATGGATACAAAGGGCAATAAAGATATAGAATGCTGAATATAATCATGATCATTTTTTCCATTCTTTGGTACAGGTGTAAATGAAAGAATAATATATATCTGGATTCAAATCTGAATCTGAACTTGCTCAGAGTGTGTGTTTTGATTCAGACCTCCAGTTCAATCTGTTTCAGAGTTAACCCACATCAATGTCATGATTGGGTGGCTGTTTCAAATCTGGTATTCCAATCAGGCAGTATATCTTAATGAGAGAAATAAATATTTTAGGACACATTTTTAAAAGTGACCCCTATGATAGTGTGGCCAGGTTGTGGGCTGAGTGATCAAAACATAGGAATGTGTGAACCAACATGTTTTTTTAAATCCATTATTTAAGTTTCTAATTCAGTACTATTTGCCAGCACGGCCCAAAGTTTGGGAGCAGACCTATGAAAGATTGGTGTTTCCTTTTCTATTACAGCCCCTAAACCTACTTGCATGATTTTGGTTCTGCTCTGAACCAAATGAAGTAAACGCCTAATCCCTAGTTGCGGTTTGTGTCTCGGAAATCTCACAAGAGAACCATTCTCACAAGATTCCAGCCCTCAATGGAAATCCCTTCACAGCAACTTGTCAGATGATAGCACAACCCAATGTAAACTGAAAAGCTCAAATAAACTAATAAAAATCTGAGCCAAATTAAGAGGAGATGTCTGGTGTAACAGATATGTTGGTAAAAAGATACTTAAAACCAAATAAATCACAAAGAGCTTTGATGAAGGCAAAATTAGTGTAATCTGCACTTTGAAAAAGCCAGAATATAGCACAAGTTACATCAACCTAGGCTTGTTCAGAAAAGGAAATTCACCCTTCATTAAAATCTCTTATTAAGCTCCTGAATCCAGTGTCATTTAGACAGGTTCACACCGCTGTCACCCCACTGAATTCAGTGGAGCTGCTGGTGATTTACACCTATGTGATAGTCAAAGTAAGGGCACAGACTTGCTGCTGAATTTGACCCACAAGATCATCAGTTTATCCTTAGAAATGTTGTGCTCACATGTGTGAAACTGTGCCAATCTATGCATAAACTGAAGTTGGAAGTCATTTAGCATTTTCTCATAGGGTTGATACAAGATAGTTTATGTTCCTTCCTGCACCATTTGATTAACAAAACTGTACGTTGCCTCCGACAAAGTTGGGTTTTCTTAAGTGGACTAGAAATTGTTACAAAAATTATGTCTATGACTAATGGTGAATGGCTGATAGCAAAATACAAAAGTACTTGAGGATATTAGCACACAAATAAATCATTAGGAGAAATAATTAAGCTTTCCAGTGTGGAATACATTCTAAATCTCTGAGGTATTGAAAAAAAAAGGTGTAATTTATCATATTTTTCTTGTTTCAGAGCATATTATTGCTTGTTTCCCCAAATATTATGTAAAAAAGCAATCATTTGGAATCTGTAAGTGAATGACGAATCACAACTCAAATGAGATGGAAAAACAATCTGCTGCCACTAAGACTGTTTTCTCCAAATATCACTTTTTATTTTTAAAAGGGAAATGTCTCTGAATCCAATAACAGCATGTTTTGCAGCTATATAGATTGATTTGCATTCTTCAGCATGACAAAATAAAACAATCTCGTTTTCCTTACCTGAAAGATTATCTTGGGGCTGGATTCCTTGGCAATATCTTTTTGTCTTTGCTTGTGCTTTCTCTTTGCAGGTCCCTTTCTCCTTTCTTCTATCCTGCTAGGGGCAAAAACTTCTCTTGTGTTTTCAGGAGCCAACGTTTGTCCTTCAGTGTCATGTTCGTCTCAGTATGTTGACAGATATATTTGCTAGAGATAAAAAGGATTGTTGAGGTTTTCAGTAATGCCTGAGTAGCTGAGGAGCACAAGTTTTGGTTCTGTTCACCCTGGCCTGGATGCTCAGAAGTACAGCATAACTTCCCCAAATTGTAGGCTACCAAAAAACAGGTTTAGCAGCCATTTGGTACATAGCATCATCCTTTTGTCCATCACCCTGAAAGCACCTGCTTAGGACAGGAGAGACCCAGGTGCTACGTCTACTGTCTCCTCCAGGAATTTGAAATCTAGCCTTGAACATCCTAAGGCAGCAACCTAAGTACAAGGTCACATCGAGATGCCTCTTATTGTAGCTAGGTCACTGGGCAGCCAAAATAGAAAGTATGTTATGGATAGAAGAAGAAAAGGTAAGAGGAAGCTTGACTGGCTTGCGGAGGTGCTTGCTGACTCGTCACAGGGAGAGTGAATTATTGCTTCTACTCCTTGAACATTTGGCTTGACAGAGTCATTAGGAAACTGCATAAGCAACATTAGAGACAGAAGTAGGCTGCTTCTTGCATGGTGCTCCACTTGCTTGAAACACCCTCTCAGTGGAGCTGGAATAGATGTCCAGACTGCGCTGTTGGGAAAGCCTTCCAGGAACAGTCCTCATTACAGTATTTCTTCATGAAAGGGACACTTCTTGGAAAACAGGACCCAGAATTCTTAACAGGAAAGAGTGCGCACCTGTGTTTGGAGAGAGGAAAAGAAAGCCTTGGGACCGGTAGAAGGAAACCTCAAAATCTCAGATTTCCCTTTCAGGAAAAAAAGTTCATGCACATGCAATGCTTAGCATTCTCCATCTCTGTCACTAGTCAACAATGCCTAACTTCTCTGCTGTCAAGGCTCTCCTGAAATCATATTTCTTTTGTGGTACATCCTGCTGCACATGCAGTTTACAGAGGAGGGTGGAGTGGGCATGTAATAATTAGTGAAAATGTTTTCAGTTTCCTCTGTGCACTGAAACTTGTGCTGATGCATCTCCCTTGAGACAGATCCTGCCTCTGTTTCTAAAATGTAATCCGGGATGGTTCTCTTCCTTATAACAGCAAAACTCCAAATATATATTGGTGTGAATAATGCATATGACATTGAAAAACATTGGATAAAATGCAGTATTGGGAGTAGGAATCCAAACCTATGACTCTCTCCGTGGGCTTAGCCAGGCCCACAGCACAAAGTCAGGTTCTCTGGCCTGCTCTTCTTTTGGCTCCATGACTGTTTCCCTTTGGGGTGCCCAGTGGACAAGGTGTGACACAAGGGGGGATGAAAAGTATTCGCAGCCATGTTTGCCCCATGGCTTGGGGTTAGGTCACTGTCCTGGCACATAGGACAGTATGCATTCAAGTCCTCTGAGGCTCAGGGGAGGGTTTAAAAGTTCACATCTCTGGGCAGGTGCACTAATCACTAGGTTGTTTATGGAGGACAAGCCTTATGTTACCTGCATAGACATCCAGCTGCCAGGACAAAATACACCTTGCTAAAATCTGTGTGCCTTATTGTGTGGGGGGAACCACCCCTCCCTAATCGAGTGGGACAGTCCCAAAATGTAGACATCAAGTCCCAGTCCTAGGCTGAATGACTCCAGGATAGCATTTGTCCCAAATTCCCCTCGACATATTCAACTATAATCTCAGTATTATGTCAGGGATCTGGGTTTTCCATTTGCCACAGAAAAATGCTCCTTTAAAGGAGAAAAACATGGGAAGCTATGCATTTTTCCTTGCAGGCTTGGGACTGGGGTGGAGCAGGAGACAGAGGGCACTACATGCATGTGTGTGTGCTCACACATGCACATGGCCAGCAATACAGCCAAGCGGCAGTGGAGAGCAGTTCCCCCAGTTGCCTGCAGGTAAGTCTATGAGGGGGGCAGACTGAAGCCCCCATGGTGATGGGGGAGTGGGGCAGGGTTGGTAGCTGGGGCTGGGGGCAGTGCTCAGCCAGGGTGGTGCCCAGGTGGGAAGCATGGGCTGCAAGGCCCAGCCAGGGAGTGGGACAGAGCCACAGGCAGCTCATCTGGCTCATCTCTGCCATCTTGCACTGGGACCTACGCACTGGGCTGCAGAGGCCCCTGGAGGGAAGGCAGCAGGATGGGGAGCCCCAAGCCTCACAGCGGGCAACTCACATCCTCCCCTGCCCCCCACAGGCTCCACTCAGCTCTGCTCTGGCCATGCCGCCCATGGGGCATGGGGGAGGATAGGCCTGGCACCTTTGGATTTTGAAAAGGTGGTCACCCTATTATGGTGCCAGAAAGACAGGAATTTAATCAGATAGACATGCCTTAGCACAAGTCAGAATACTCCAGTGGAGTGAATGAAGGGCAAGGTACCACCTGCATAATGGGGGATCCACCTCCAGCGGTACTGAAATGTTGCCCACTGAAGTAAACGGGAGAACTGTAAGCCCCTGCAGGGAAATATAAGATTCACCTCCTGGGTAGGATGAGCTGTGCACCTACGGAAAGCAGAGGGGCACTGAGATCCTTCATAGATGAAGTAGTCCTGGTTCTTGCGCTGTACCTCAGGACCTTGCCTGCAGCTACACTTTAAATGCTTAGTGCGTGAAACAGAACATAGCCCTGAGTCTTCATCTGCTAAATGACTGACTAGGTCTTAGGATAATAAATCATGCCTAGGCACAATGCTCATGCTCATTGAATTTATTTAAAATGAAAAGATGCATTTAAATATCTCACATTATATGCTGCATGCGGCTGTACAAGTGCGAGTGATATAATCAATCATCCCACATCAACTTTATTAGACACAGTATGTGGTATTTGAGGGCAAGCAAGTTATCATGCTTTGGAGGCAATAAAAAGGTTGCTGTTATATCACAGATGCCTAATAAGCATCTCTATGCCTATGGATTTAGGTCTCACATTTTTTCTTCTTGAAAAATGTCTATATTCAAAGAGCACATCCTTCATGACCATAACAAAGCCAGGGCTGGAGGGTTAGTTAGGCATGTTTGTAGGCTCCGGTGCTTGTGCTCATGGCTATAAGTCATGTCACATATTACACTTAGGATGAATTAACTGCACTTAAAATGTGAGTGTTCACACATTCAAGCAACAAAACACATGCTAAGTGTGATTGTATCATAGCAAAGTTATGACTTTTCATGGGAGGGGTATCTCCAGACAGCATTACATAGCATGCTGCTCCACAGAGATATGTGTTCAAGACGCCAGTGCAGCAGAGCGGGAGACAAGGAGCCTCAGATCAGCCTCAGCATCACATCCGAGTCGGTTCAAGACTGCCCATGACAGAGACCTGGCTTGCTCCACCAGTCCAGCAGGATGAGTGGCACCCTCTTTCAGACTTAGCTCCCCATCCCTCCCTCTTCCCACTGCTAGCTACAGAGACCTGGCTTGCCATGGGGCAGGTGGCCCTGGGCTGGACAGTGCTTGGCATATGGTTGGGAGGGTGGAAGCTACAGGCATGGGAGTTGCACCTCCACAGAGGCACAGCTGCAGTACCTGGTGCGGGGGTCAGTGTCTGAGGGGAAGAAAGGCGGATGAAGCACAGCTGGCTCCAGATCAGGCTGTGATCATAGTAAGCATCCTCATGTGACTGCTCAGGACATGTTCTAACTGTTAGGCTAGGGACAGAAGTTACATATAAACCAGTCAAGTGATCAGAAACTAGTTTAAATTTGTAACAGAAAAGTGCACATGCTCAGTGCACATAAACCAGTTTCAAAATGGTTGAAATTAGTTTAAGATAAACTTGTTGAAAGTAGAATTAGACTTAACTGATTTGGGCCACACTGATTTATGAAACTTCTGTACGAGACCCCTTCCTGGTTCAAGTTAAATCACAGCCACCCAGCATGCTTTCCAGCCCTGGGCTGGGCTATACTCTTTGCTCCAGGGACTGTCCCCACCCAGGCAAACCCTAGCTGTGGTCTGGAACCAGGAAGGGGAGTTAAACCCACCTTCCCCCAAGTACAGAGCTGCCCTGCTGCTAAACTTATTGACATTTAGTGCTCATTAAAATTGTGCACTACAAATCCCAGAGGCACCTGGAAGCAGGAAGAGGAACTAATGAGAAACCCTGGAGAGGCCTGTTGCTATGCTTCTGGACTGCAAATACTAGAGACCTCAGGGGCACCAGGAAGCAGAAGCAAACATACAGCTCGTGCTGGCTCAGTGCCAGAGAGGTATGCTCTAGTGCCCTGGCTGCTGGCCTGGGCCACTATAGGCATGTGGCTGCATTTCCTGAATGAAAAGTAAATGCATATCTAATTGTTTCTCAGATTAATTTCTGCAGTTTAGATTAATCTGCAAAGATTGAATTGATTCAGCCTTGGGCATGTTGACTGTCTGTACTTAGCCTTAATGCAGCATGGAACTCTTACTATGATCCAAGAAAAAACATGCAGTGTCCCATGTAACAAGGCCCTACGTCTGTACAGGAAATTTACTGTGCTTCAGAGCACTATGCTCAAGCATTTTGTGCTACTCTGTGTGGGCTGCCTGCTACCTGGAAGCAGTGTAACCACATCTGTGTAGCACTTTGGGCAGACCAATCAACACTGCTAAGTGGCAGTCCTTGTGTTAATTAATCCAACTGGGAGGTAACTATACTGCTTCTGGTCAAAGAAGCAGGCTGCCTATAATAGTTCTGTGTTCTTGAGGACTCTGTTCTGGAGCCTGGTAAGTTTCCTGAGCTGATATGGCTTGTCATTTTTGAGGGGCAGTCAGACTTAAAGGTTAAGGAGGCTATTTAATGGGGCTAAAATAACACATGATCTGATCTTCTGGTATTGCACTTTCTGTTTGCTGGAAAATAGTAGGTTTTGCACTCTAAACAATAAAATGTATTCATGAGCCTGGGAGGAAACTACTTGTGACAACCGTGCCCCTATAGAGAGATTGGTATTTATCTGGGTATCTACAGAATTCTGATTCTTGTTTGTCTTCATGATTTACAGAACAAAGCATTGCCATCTGAAATGATGAATAACCTCAACATCACAGAAAAGGCTTTATGTATGGTAGAGGTCTGATCACAGGCATAATTGTGCATCTAATTATGTATGCAGAAAAACCAAAACCTGCAAAAATTGTCTTACAATTATTATGTTCTTTGAACGGTAGACTTTCTTTTCTTCACCTGGGCACAGTTCTTCCAGGTACCTTCCACATACATTCAACATATTTCCATCAAGCCAAATGGCATGCCTGTGATGTTTGTTTGAAAATTCTAGCTGTATAGTTTCCCTTCTAAATTACTCTGCAGAGGACATGACTGAAGAGAGAGCAATGAATGTAATTCATTTCAAAGTGAGATGAAGCAAAAATCTAGCTATTGACCATATGGTTTGTTATTCAATACACACTTCTGGCTGCAAGAGAGCAAAGAAGTATATAATCACTAGTCTCTTTACCCAGTCCAGAGTTTTTAAAGTAAGATTTTTAACATTAAATGATTTTTCCTGCAGTTGTCTCCCTTAATGCATGCCTAAGAGTTCATGCAGTGACCCTATTCTACTGGTAGTGATGAACAAAGTCCAATTGAGGGAGACAAGTGAAAGCGGAGTATCTTGTGGGCATAAGAAAATCACAGCATTAATGAGGAACAGCAGTAGCTCATCTCTGTAGAGACACAGTCTGAAACCCTCTTTTGTTTTATACCATAGTCACTTATGTAATGGTCTTGCTAGCAAAAGTTCACTTTCACATACCTACCACCAGATGCATTGGATCCTGTTTTATTTCTGGGGACTGGATGCATAATTACAGCTCTGCTGTTAGAGCTTTATGTCAGCTGTGCCTTTAGGAAAGTCCACTGATAGCAATGAGAGTGTTCAGTGCTGTACCAGGGAGAAGCCTGCCAGGACTGGCTGCTACTTCAATATGTGTGTTAACAATCCAAGTCTGCTCCCTCCAGGGTGCCACTTATCTGAAGTGACCCACTTGCTTCCTGCTCTGACTAATTGTATCAGATTTCACTGGAGAATTTTTGGTTTGATTCCTGGCCCTGCCAGGGAACTTTGTGAATGAATCTTTTTATTTCTTTTTTTCCTTTTTTTAGTTTGAAGATGAAGTGCAGTGTGTGTGTAAAGGGCTAGGAGGCAGGAAAAGATCGGGCATCTTGAAAATGAATTGGACAAATGCTGTATGTTATGTAAATGATAATAGGAAGGGAAAGACTTAATAATCCAACAGAGATTGAGAAATTGCATGTTAAGGCCTTTTGCTCAGTGCTGAAACCACATCATTTTGCCACATTGGGACTGCAGTGTATAGGAAAGCTAGACTTACCAGAGATATTGAAAGCTAGCCTTACTAGACATTACACCTCTTTTTAACAAAAAACACTGCTAGCAAGACGTTTAAGATCCTCTTGTGTAAGACTGTGGGCTTTATCTTATTCCCTGTGCTGCCCTTCATATTTGGGAGAGGCTTCCTGTAAAATATTTGCAAAGATACCTCATAACCTCCCTTCAAGCCTCTCCTTTAATTCCCCTTCCCTGTTACACCTGCAAGAATTTGATGTCAGGCTACTGGCATGCTGAGACCACCAACTATGCTGATTGGACCTGTCCTTCCTTCCTATCATAAGGCTTTAGGAGCGAGAGCTATCGTCACAGTTTTAATTCAAAATTTCCCAACCAGACCAGTGCTCTGTTGGAAAGCAAGTGTAACTCCAGGATGTTACCTTCAAACTTGTATTTGGGGCAGGGTGTTATTATGTGCTCTAAGGTTTGGTTCCAGTTTCCATAGTGACAGACAGGAGAGGTTTTTAGGTGCCACTTGTACTTCAGGTGGCCACACTAGCCATGTCCAATGCATATCTTATTGAGGGTTGTCCACATGCTCCATGGAAGGTTGAAAACCAGTTGTTGCACTGTTGGGTCAGAAACAAGGTGTTTATTTGGGAAAGTGTTTTCTGCTCAGGCTTTACTCCAAGATTCTTCATTGTTGTGATACAGGAAGTGCTTGGTTTACGTCCAAAAAGGTTTTCATGAACTCATGTGACGAGTTGGGAGATCTTGAAGATCTCTCTGGATAGGAAGGTCTGGATTACTATTGGAATACACTATTTCTCTGAATGTTGCTGCATTCTGTCAAATAGAGGGAGGAGTCATATTTCAAAGTACTGGCAGCCACTACACTGGAGCTGATATCAGAGTTCCAGAGATAGTCCTCATTACTGAGTAGAGTTGTGTGTCAATGAGTTTGGTATGTTGGCTTGAGGCCCAGACAGGTGCATAGTACTCAGCTGTTGAGAAGACCAGGGCTATAGCAGAAGAGCTGAAGATGGTAGGTTTTGCACCGCAGTTTTTGCTGGTGAGGTTTCAGATTATGTTCACTCATGCCTTTGTTTTCACAGCAGTCTTTTGGAGATGATAATGGTAGGTTAGGGAGCAGTCGAGAGTTGACAGTCACCTCAAGGTAAATAGGAGTTGGGTCATGACACACTTTTTTCTGCACAAAAGGTGACATTGAGGGTGCTCTGTGCCTTGCAATTGTCAAGATGGAATGTGGACATGATGGACTTGGTTAGATTTGGTTGTAGTCTCCACTTATCACCAATGGCTGAATTCTTTCATAATTCAGAGTTCAATGTGACTTCAATATCCTGAAAAGATTTTTGTTTGTGTGGTCTAAGCAATATCATTGGTGTAGATAAATTTCCATGATGATGTGTAGGGCATATCGCTTCTGTAGATGTTAAAAACTGTTGGTGCCACTACCCTGTGGGAGGCCGTTGTTGAGTATTCTTGGAATGCTGATCTTATCTTTTAGGTAGACCTTCATCCTTCTGTTGCTCATCAAAGTCCACAGCAACTGAAGTAATTTGGCACATGGGAGCAGCAGGGACAGTATGAGCATCAGTCTGTGTTTCCACACAGTATTATAGCTCAAGGAAACATCTATGAAGGTGGTCCTGGTCTTGAGCTTGCAGTGAAAATCATCCTTGATATTTGTAGTGATGGCGAGGACTTTTGTTCACAGAAGCTATGATGGGGTCTAAAGTCAGCCTGTTCTTGGGGGAGTAATAGGTTGATGATAGGGCTAATTCTTAGATAGATGAGCCTCTCCAGGAGCTTATAAGTTGTGCACAGTAAAGAACTGTAGCTCCCAGGGTCATGTACTAGCTTTCCTGGTTTTGGCAGGGCTATCACCATTGCCTTATGCCAGATTTGCAGAATATGGCCGTTATCCATTATGGTTGAAAAGAGAGCCAAAAGCCATTGTTTTGCTAACGGGCCAAGGTGGTGGAGGAATTCTGATGAAATACCATCTTTCCCACCAGCTTTGTCATTTTTTGTGGATGTTAGGCCAGCATCCAGTTCCACTCGAGTGAAATGATCTGACAGTTGAGAGGACTGGGGATAATTTGTCATTATCTCTCTGAGCTTTTTCTTAACCTTTGTTTGTGTTGTTTTATCAAGGGATCCCTTTGAGTTGCCCTCCAAGTTGCTAGCAAGAGTATTTGCACTGACTCATGGGTCAGTGTTCTCTGCTGGGTTTGATGCTCCAAATTTCCTCAGGAGGCTTCATACCCAATGGCTTGTGCATATAAGGTCTATGGATTCCATGCAGTCCAGCCAGCTTTGTCTACAGGTATACAAAGATTCAAGTAGACGTGCAGGTGTTGCTTGGTCTATAGATTATTGATATTGTTGGAAAAGTACTTTGCAGTCACAGATCCTACAAGGGATGTAGCACTCTCTGAAACCTCGAGGGATGTTCTTCTAGATTCAGCAAGAAGCAAGGCCATGAAACGACTGTACTGTTTTGGCACCAGGGGGATGTGGCGGATGGCTTTCTCCACGTTGGCAGTAAATCCAGACCAGTCTGCCATATGGATGTTCCATCTTAATGCTTGTTTTGTTGGCATGACAGGCATTTCAACCCCTACGTGACTCATAGTTGGCATATGTTGTCTGTGTGGGAAGTCTGAGTGATTGGTTTGGGACAAGTGTATAGGGACACCTTTGCTATCTGATGAGATGAGTAGGTCAGAGTTGTATTCCCTCCCCATCTTGCTGACCAAAAAGTTACATTAGTTTTGGCATCATGCACAAGGTGAACATCCTAAGCTGACATGCAATCTATCAGAGCCTCCCCACTGTTGTCATTTATATCATAGCCCCATCCATTATGGTGACGGTTAAAGTCTCCCACATATATAGTTAGACGTTGGGGGAATGGGAGAGTTGGATTCCGCCATTCTTCTTTGGGGAGTTTGTAGATGCTGATAACTCTCAGCTCACGAATCTTAATAGCTGTTGTAGCAACGCCTCTGTGTTCCATGTTTAGGATTGTGATTATAGTCAGTAATCTCATTTCTCACATAGATCACCAGGCCATATTTTACATGGTATAGGGTTGTGGCAAGCATAGGTGGCAGAAGGGCAGGGAGGGTGGGGGCTACTGGAGCTCACCCCCTCCAAACACAGGGCAGCAGGTATGGCCACAGGGCATCCCAGTCGCAAACTCTGGGCAGTTGCAGTGGGGTGGAGGAGGGTGGGCTATATACACTCTGATACGCAGCTGGGATTGCAGCCAGCCAGGATTGCCCACCATGGAAGGCAAGTTTTAGACTACTAAACTTGTGAAGGGGAGTGGGCTTGGGGGAGCAGATTGAGATCCCCGCAGTGCAGGAGGGGGAGGGGCAGGGGTGAATGGGGCCCTGGGTTGGGCTGGGTTGTGGGATTATGGGAGCCTGGTGGTGCATACAGGGTGGGGAGGAGGGGGGCTGCCACTGCTACGTGCATTGTAGGGGAGCCAAGGGGAGTGCATGTGCCCACCCTGTCTATGCACAGGGTGAGGGTGGGCTGCCACTGTGAGCTGGGCTCTGCTCTGCCTCTGCCTCTGCCTCACTGCTGAGAGTGGTGTAACGCCATGTTTGTCCCATCACTGGGCAGCCAGCCACCAAGCTCCTGCCCTCCCAGAGGCAGGATGCACATGGCATCACACACCTTTCAGGGCAGCAGTGGGTGCAGCAGGGAGCAAAGTGCAGTGCTCAGTGGCAGCCACCTCTGTCACAGATTTGGTGGGGGAGGAGCATGTGCCCCCTGGGCCTCCACTGGGGTGTGCACAGTGGTGGGAGCCTCCCATGCCCCTAGATGAGCCACCTGGGCTCTGATTTTCCTACCACCAGGGCCCCGTTCCCCCCTTGCCCCTGACTCTGCTTCTTCCCTGTTCTCTCTCTCCCTGCTGTGGCCCTGATCTGCCCCTTCCCCTTCCCCCAGAGACTTACCTGCTTGGGGGGTATGTTATTGTATTCCCCACCTGGTAAGGCTCCTAGACATCAGGCCGCCTTAAGGTACCCCTTCGAAACCATTATTACTGAAAGATTACAGTAAAGATCATCCAGATAACTGGTCCTTTTGAAAGAAAAGGATAATGCAAGCTAGAGATTGGCAGATCGGGCCAGTTGGATATTTCTCCTAGACTGTGGAATGGATGCACAAAGGAGTGCCAAGGGACACTCACTACTTCAGTTATTTACTGCTGAACTGAACAGACTGGAAAAAAGAGATGGGGGTCAGTAAAACTCAGCTTCTCCAAATCATTTTTTCTCCCTCTGCCTATGGTGGCAAGCTTATAGCTGTAAATTGGGAGTGGGCAAAATATGGCCCACAGGTGAGATCCGGCCTGTGGTGGGTCTGCTGCTCAGTGCCTCTCGCTGCTGACAGTTCCCTGCTGCAGCCACCTGGAGTCCACACTGGGCTGCCCTGCATCTGCTCTGCACTGCCACTGCTGCCCTAGAATAAAACAGAAAAACTCCTGATAAGCTTCTCTTTGTACTACCTGCACATGAATATAACCTGCACTGTTTTGGATTCAAAGATATTTGACAGCTAACCGACATAAATAACAAGTGAAGTCCCTGCTTAGAATGAGAAATACTCTACATGGATATTTATGTTTGGATGGTATTTGTGCTTAGTGCTCACCAGAGCTGGAAGAACAGTGAAACTCTGAATATTTATCTCACCCAGGCTAAGTGTTTTTTGTTTTTTGTTTTTTTTCAAGGCATTATTTTCTCTCCCTCTTGTGCTAGTTCCTTCCGCTCATTCAACCTTGGTCCGAAGTCTGCTGACATTAATGGAAGGAGTCGCATTATTTTAGTGAGTTTTGAATTGGTTTCCTGGTTCCCAAAGTGAACCATCAAAGATGGGCTCTGGTAATACTGTGGCTAGAGTACTGTCTTTTTCTTGTGCTGGTTGCCACTCCCAGTTACAGAGGTGAAAGTATCTAGCAAGGTTTGGTTAACATTGCCAGGCTAAGGGTTTGAAGTCTGAGAGTCTACTCACGGGATTTGGCACAGTCACTCCCTGCAGATTTACTTGGAGGTTGAACATCTGAGAGTCTCTGAAATGCTTGCATTGGAAATGGGATCAGCTTCTGAGGAGCTGCTGAAGTCTTGGTGCAGTATGTTATACACTGTTTACTACATCTATGGTATGGTGAGGAGAGAAGGCTGTTTGTGAGTGAGCTGAATCCAACAGTCCACTCCAGTTACAGAACTTATTGTCAGGCACAAAAAATAGTCCTATGCGTATTAGTGTGTACATGTCCTCTAAAGGGCTTTTTAAAACTCTCTTGCTTCTGTTCAATACAACTTCATCACTCTGGCTGAGGCAGGACTTGCACTGAATTCCTGTTCCAAATAACAACAGGAATCGATCATAATAAAACTGAGAGGTCATCTTGCTCAGGCCGATGCTGATTCAGGATTCCCCCTTCAAGCCCCATCTTTTTTTCAGTTTGTTCAGTTCAGTAATAAATAACTAAAGCAGCGGATTTCCTAGTGCATCAATTCCATGGTTTGGCATATCAGGCCAGTTGAACTCCTCCTTCCACCTGGGAAGGAGGAACCCCCAGCACACCTAAGGGTTGGGGAGTGTCCTTCTCAGCAGCTCAGAGGTAGAGAGGGATCTTGGAGTCATAATTGACTCCAAGATGAACATGAGCTGGCAGTGTAACGAGGCAATCAACAAGGTCAATCCCACCTTGTCGTGCATTAGCAGGTGCATGACTAATAGATCAAAGGTGGTGATGCTCCCACTCTATGCAGCACTGGTCAGGCCGCAGTTGGAGTACTGTGTCCAGTTTGGGACGCCACACTTCAAGAGGGATGTGGGGAATCTGGAGAGGGTCCAGAGGAGGGCCACTCACATGATTAGTGGCCTTCGTGATAGATCCTATGGGGAGAGGTTGAGAGAGCTGAATCTCTTCAGCCTTCACAAGAGACGGCTGAGGGGAGATCTTGTGGCCACCTATAAATTTATTAGGGGAAGTCAACGGGAGATAGGGGATATGCTGTTTACTAAGGCACCCAGGGAGTGACTAGGAATAACAGGTAAACTAGCTGAGAGTGGATTTAGATTGGATATTAGGAATAAATTTTTCACAGTAAGGGTGACCAGGATCTGGAATGGGCTTCCAAGAGAGGTGGTGCTATCACCTATCTAGGAGGTCTTCAAGAGGAGGCTAGATAGTCACCTGGCTGGGGTCATCTGACCTCGGTCCTCTTTCCTGCCAGGGGCAGGGGGTCAGACACAATGATCCATTGTGGTCCCTTCTGACTCTACAGTCTATGTATCTATGAATATTTTTTTAGACCTCTAGCCTGCATTATTCTTTCCTTTCAAAATGACCAGTTTTCTGGCTGAGCTTTACTGTAATCTTTCAGTAATAATGGTTTGTAATGGGTACTTTAAGGGGGCCTGATGTCTAGGAGCCTTACCAGGTGGGGAGCATACCTATGTCTTGAGGACGAACACGTATTGTCAGGTCGTGTTCTCAGCTGGTATATGTTAGGTGTCACCAATTTCAGGGGAGTCATGCTATCTTGATTTACACCACCTGAGAATCTGTCCCAGTGTCCTAGGTTCACTTGCACATCATCCTTCTATTCTGTGCTGCAGTCACTGTAGGGAGCTTTAAGTTCTCTGAAATTCAGGTACTTCTCAAATCTTTGAACTATACATATTGACAACTAAATTAATCAACAAAGGAGCTTGCATGGACTCTTTCAATATGTGATATTATTTTTTTCAGGTGTGTTTTGGTCTCCAGCCCTTCATTTGCTGTTGTGCCTTGGTGCTTTCTTTATGCTTATTATCTGAAAAATAATTTAGACACAAGATGTTTCTTAGTTATTTATTTTGGCCCCATTAGGTAGTAATAAGATGTACTGCTGTCAGCACCACCAGCTACTTTCACAGATTGCTCTACTTTCCAAACATTACTAAGAAGAGTTTGAGACAGTGATGTATGATGCTGGGTAGAAAGCTGTCACTACAATGGCTTGTCTTCCTAGAGAACTGTACCAGGGATAACAAAAATGATAGAATGAAGGATTTACTTTGAAACTTTATATAAAAAGAAGAAGGATAGGCTGAGGTCCATTGTCTGAGTCTTACATTTTCTCCAAATCTTGACCGCTAAATATAAACATAATTGAAATGCAAATATCAGTCTAAGGTGTTAATCAGAATAGATTATGTATTTATTTGGTATTGATGTATAGTCCAGTCTAACCAACATCAAATGATATCTACAAAGGTAATATCCTAGTGATGAAAGTTAGCTAGTTTAGCACTGCTCTTAACCCTACCTTTAGGTAAAGATATTCTTTCCTCAAAGCAAAAGGTATTTGTGTCTCATACTTCCTACAGAGACTGACACCATATATCAACAGATACCAACGCATGTATACAGAGAGAGAGTTCTGATGTTTGCTGATTCTTTTACTAGGGCAGCAGGCAAATGTATGATCTTCATTCCCTTTGATTGACTTTTATGCCTGTTAGTAAGGACATAGTTAATTTAACTGTAGACTAGCTGTCCCAGTTAAATGAAATCAGAAAACCTGCTCCATGGCTATAGCATGAGATTGACTATTTGATTTTAGAAAGGAAAATGGAAAAAAAATCTTTAACTTTATTGGCCTCAAAAGGGACAAAGGGCATACATACATAATTCCAGCAAGGCTACTGACCCTTTCTTGATTATTTCTGGTCTCCCAGTGAGAACTTGCTTACAGGAAAACCTGAAGAAATCCCCAAAAATCTGTGTCTAGGCTGACAACATCTTTTGGACCTGATGTTTTTCTTCTGGGCTTTCTTTCTCTTCTATGTTCCTTTTGTCTGTGTTTTATCTTCTATATTTGTTGAGTAAAGCATAATGGCAATAGAACAAGGGTTAAGATAATTGCCTTCATAGGCTGCTTCTGTGCTTCCATCAGACCTGATAATATTGCTGAGCAGGCCTGTGTGAATAGGCAACTATTCAATTCGGTTTTTGTCAATTTCAATTCAGAAAGCTGAATTGCTTTTCCGATTTGATTCAGCCAGAAAAGGGCCGAATAATGGGGAATCAATGAAATATCTATAACTTTGTTGTTTTTTGGCTCATTTGGATAACACTTGCAGGGGTGGTAGCCCCTGCTGAGGCCACAAAGCCTGCTAGGTCTCAAGGAGCCAGGTGCAGGGGGAGTCTGGGTTCTGGGGCCGTGCACCTCTGGCCGCAGGCAGGCAAAACTCATGACGTGGGTGCTTGTGGGACTGTGTGTGCTGGTATGCCTTTCCTGGCACTGGGGCCCCTGCACAACACAGCAGTGTGCCCCCATGAGGCCTCCTTCTCTCCTACAGCTGTGGGCCGGTCCACCACTAAACAATGGCAGGTCAAAATAACTTAGCTGGCTCAGCATCAATAGCACCAGCAGCATCAAAGGTACCCAAATAGAACTGTCACAGAGCCTTTCTTTTTAAAAAGGAATTGACAGCAAGAATTCAAGATGTTGTGTTGGATATGTTATCCATGGTGTGTATGATGGCTTATCTTGTTTTTATGTTTATTATGAAAAAACCCGGAATAGTTAGAAAAATATATCTGAGGAAGCTTTTGGGTTGAAAAACCCTTTGTCAGGCTGAGGAAGTACCTGCAGTTGGTGTGGCTTCCGGTCCTGGATGGAAGGAATAATAAAGAAGCCAGAGGCTGGCCTGGCATGCAGTGCAGGCAAGAAAGCCAGTCAGTGAAAAT
Source organism: Caiman crocodilus (assembly GCA_030014935.1). Classification (NCBI taxonomy): domain Eukaryota; kingdom Metazoa; phylum Chordata; order Crocodylia; family Alligatoridae; genus Caiman; species Caiman crocodilus. Next base: position 31,628,229 of record JAGPOW010003648.1, on the reverse strand, counting down.
GGAAATGGAGGTGTCATGGGGTGAAGGACAGGCTGGGGTGGGGTGAGGTAGACAGGGGGAAGGGGGATGTAGCAGCGCAGGTAAAAGCACAGGGGTGCCTGGGGTGTCACATGTCCATCTGGTCGCAGTGTGCCAGAACTCCACTGTGTATATTGAGTCCATGAGTGACTGTATCTACTACCTAGGAGGCTGATGAAGTGCAATTCATAGGCCCAGCTCTGAAAAGTGGTTTGTACATTCAAACAAGCACCTAACCTCATCACCAGAACTGAAACCAACTTCCTACAGCTCAAAACACAAAACCAGCCAACTATGTCCAGTACCCCCCCCCCCCCCAAACTGCGTACCAGAATCTATCAAAGACAACAAAACCCAACTACCTGTGGGGGTACATTCCTCACCAAAAAGCACTCTGCCTCCAGTCTCTTAGACCTGATCCTGAAAAGAAACAAATTACTGTGTAAACCACTTTTCAGAGCTGGGCCCATGAACTTCACTTCATCAGCCTCCTAGGTACAGAAATTCATGGACACAATGTAGATTAGACAGTAAAAATCTGACACATGGCAACCTGCTGGACATCTGACATCCCAGGCACCTCTGCACTTTTAACTGTGCTACTACATTCCCCCCACGCCACACCCCAGCCTGTCCCTCACCTCCTGATGCCTCCATTCTCACTTTCACTGATGGCTTTCCTGGCTGCAGTGTGCCAGGTCAGCCTCTGGCTTCTTTACTATTCCTTCCATCCCGAATTGGGAGATGCACCAACTGCAGGTACTTCGCTTCCTAAGATATTTTTCTAATTATTCCAGCTTTTTTATAATAAACATAAAAACACAAGATAAGCCATCACACACCATGAATAACATATATCCATCCAACACAACATCTTTATTTCTTGCTGCCAATTCCTTTATAAAAAGAAAGGCTTTGTGACCATTCTGTTTGGGTGCCTATGCTATTGGTGTTGAGCCAACTAAGTTATTTTGACCTGCCATCTTAGTGGTGGACTGGACCAAGGCTGCAGGAGAGGAGGAGACCCCACAGGTGCACACTGGCATGTTGTGCAGAGGCCCTAGCACCAGGAAGGGCACACCTGAACAAACACATGCACACACCAGTCCATGTCATGAATTTTGCCTTCCTGTGGCCAGAGGTGCAGGGCCCCAGAACCCAGACTCCCCTTGCACCTATCTCCTTGACAGCTGGCAGGCTTTGTGGCCTCAGAAGGGGTTACCGCCCCTGCAGTTTTCACCCCCTGTGCTTTAGGTGACACTGTGTGCATGTGTTATGTCACAAGGTATTTTTGCTTGTCAGCAGCTTGAGGTGCAGTTTCCCAGAAACCCCTGCACCGATCATCTTGAAAATGGCAGGTTTCGTGCCCTTAGCAGAGGCTACCACCCCTGCAACTTTCATCCAAATCAACCAAAAAACTAAAAAGTTATAAATATTTCATTGATTTTTTTTCCCCCCCCCACCACCCCAACCCCATTATACTGTATCACCAAATCGTTCTTGAATTGATTCAGAAAGCCTAAAGCTGCTAGCAATTCTGTTCAGATTTGTACGTTCGGCCTCCAAATCGTCTGGATCTTCTGCGAATCTGAATCATGATTCGAAGCTTTGCACAGCCCTAATGCTGAAGTGTAGGACAGCACTCGCCACTTCCCTTAAATTACCTGTGTTAAGGAAGGGTGATCTAATGATTAGGAGTCAGGCTAGCTGGGTTGTGTTCTTTCACAAACTTCCTGTGCAGTTTTGCACAACCCTCCCTCTATATAGTTCTGCAGACTCTCAGCAGCAATAGGCATTCGTGGGGAGGCGCATTTACATTAGTCAGGTCCTCCAAACAGTTTGGAGCAACCATGCCCATGCCCTCTTCCTTGTTAGCTGGTTCTAGATATAGATCCTAGGTTTGGCTGAAATAGTTTTCCTCATGCCTTGTGAATCTTAAGGAAGTTGACGTAATAGCATTCTTACTGCAAGGGCTGAGGATTTATTCCATAGCTATGGAAAGAGTACAATAATACTCTACTGACTGCAAAACTATATTATGATACTAAACTAATTCAGGTTTGCTAAGTTGCACATGACCAGAGCATCTTCCACTGCTTAGAAATCTACAGGAGGGAGTTAGTCAGACAGGAAAACTCCTTGAGATTCCCCTCCCTGGGTTCCCTACGCAGCATTCCTTCAAGGAAAGAGGCTTGGTGCTTTGTGGAAACTGCAAGGAGACAGTACTCCCAGCCTCACACATCCCTGGATTATTTAAAGTCCATGGAAGATAGACATAGGCCTCATATTAAGGGACCTGTGAAGTGGCCCTTGTTAAAGCCACTTTGTTTGCTGTTTCCCTCCTTCATGGAGATCATAAGTTTTTTTGCAAACTCCCAGTCCTGACAGCAATTGCAAAGCTGTCCTTAACTCAGGCCCCCTTTGACTGACCTTTTAGGCTTCTTTTATATTATAGAGCTGTCACCAGTGCAAGCTCCTATGTTGATTAAAAAATATCACCTTAATCCTGGCCTGTGGAGCTTCCAGACCCCATAAATGGAAAAGTGTCTTTAACTACAACCTCTTTAATAAAATCATCTTGAAAATTGGGTTGGGGTTTGTTTTGTTTTGGTTTTGTTTTTTTTAAGGCACAGTCTTGTAACATGCCTACACACAGTTGCATGTTTTAAAGTACTCATCACTTCAAGACTACTGGTCTAGTGCCCTCCAAACCATCCTCAAAGTTTACTTTTCAGTGAAATCAAGAAACAAAAAATGAAACAAAATCAATTCTGAGGCTTTTAGCAACATTCATTACTGAGTTCTATGAATCCAAGATTTCTGATCAGCGCACATAAGGGAAGGGAATTTTCCCTTATGCTTGCATAGCTCTGGTACAGTTAACTGATTTGACCTGAACTTTCCAAAAGTAGTCATCCTGATGTAGACAATGTCACTCCCAAATAGTATGAAAAAGATAACCTAGGTGAAAATGAAAAGAATAGCTCATACTTTGAGGATAACACAGGCTGCAGCAGTGACCACTAAATCATTGATTTCATTAGATAGCAAGAGACTGGGTTCAACTTGAAGTAGTTCTTGGATTCCAAGAGAAAAAAGGTAGCCACATTTTCCAGGATTTTTCCAAGGGTTTCCAGAGCAGGAGACACCAGAGTGTCAAATCTGCCTCCGTTGGAAAGGATGCCTCCTTCACCTGGGCCAACTGCAGTGGCTGGGATGAATGAGTCTGACTGCAATGGGATTGCAGCAGTATGACTTTACCACTGATGTGGCTTTTGATGCCACATCTGAGGAAACTGCTGCATGTCAATTATTCCACCTTGGGGGTAAAATACATTTTGAATATGAAATAGGCTCAATTTTGTCTGGTGTCAAACTAAAAACACCCCATTGTTATTAAATGGCAGCCCCTTTTTATTTGCCTCGGAGGAATGGTAATGAGCCCAAAGTGTAGCATTGCTTGGAATTTAGACATATCCTGGAAATAAGCACTGCAGCCAAGAACATCCTTCATTTCAGTCACTTATATAAGATCTGCCCTATGAATCTAGTGCTAAAACATCACCTTAAGAAATGAAGCCAGGTGAACAAATGTGAAATGAAGGATTAGCCTCATTTGATATTTTATATCAGCAGAAATATATGAAAAGTAATTTGGAGATAATCCTTTTTTTCTTTTTCCCCTTCCCCTGTCCTATTCCTACATCAGAAAATTTAATATATTCTGTCCAGACTTGAGGTCATTTTTGAAAATAAGCATGTCATAATGCAGTTTGGACTAACAATATGGGAGGCAGAAAAAGTCTATATGGATAGACTTTTTAGCTAAAAAAAAGTTAGCTTTGCTAAAAAGAATTAATTTAATTCTTGATGGCAACAATATGTTTAATATCTGTATAACTGTAAGGCAGTGTGTTTATAGTCATCCAAAATGTGGTAAATATGAAACGGAAGCTAAGCTTTGCTATTTCAATAATGTAAAGTAATCCATCTCTCAAACATTTCGAGTTACCCCAGACTTCATATTACAGTTTAATTTATAGGCCTGGACTACATGGTTTTAAGGGTCATGAGGGGCAAAAAGGAATAATCTATGTACTATATACTAACAAAGTCTTCCCACATCTGCATCCCAGGCACAGGTGATTTTTGACACATAATCTGCCTGACAACTGACTCCCCAGCCCAGCCCAGCCTCTGGCTTCTTTTCTTTTCATCCCATCCAGGAAGAGCACACTCAAACTGCTGAAACTTCCTTAGCCTGATGAAGGGTTTTTGAACCCGAAAGCTTGCTTAATAACTATTCTCCAACTATTTGGGTTGGTCTAATAAAAGATATACAGCAGAGCAAGGGATGAATTGTTCCCATACTGATCCCAGGACAGCACAGCTACATACTCTTCTTCCCAAAAGGCAAGCTCAGCAGTTCTCCCAACCTCTTTTAGCCTCAAGAACCCTGGAAAATGGCAGCTCTTTGCTTTCTCTTGGCTTTTTTTTTGACAACAGAAAAATAATACAGCAATTCTAATTGCAAAGAATTCAGAAGGGCGGTAACAGGTCAGAACTGTTTTGGACACTATGGATTCCTATTTGAAATCTCCAAGTTTATCTTGTGAAGCATGTGTAGGTGTTTGCACACTTGACAATGATTATATTGTACAGTAACCTGTGATACCCTTGAAAGGATTTTGCGGCACCCTGGTTGAGAATCACTGAGCTAGAGATAAAAGTGTAATCTTGCCCTGTGTTCACAGTGTCCTAAAGCAGGTCAGGCATGAACATTGACCCACAAGATCCATCTTTCAGAAAGCTGATCTGGTAGCTTTAGATGTGGTTTTAAGAATGTAAATTGACTATAACAAGGAATAAGGGCAGAAAGAAGATTATAGATACAAGGTCATGTGGTTACACGGTTTTAACATACCCACAGAAAGCTCTGGCTTTTGGAAATCTCTTCAGTAAATAAAAAAGTTCCTGAGTCAGTGAGATTTGTGCTCTTGAATTCCTTAACTGTTTTTTAAAATCTCTACCTAAAAGTAAAGATTATCTGAGATTAAAAACACCCTATTCACAGAATGACTACTGTTGCCAGTAGTTAAGACTGAACTATTCACTCTGGGTGTATCTACATGTGCATTTACTGTACACTGAAGTTATCACACAGTAACTTACTGCACAGTAAGAAAGAATAGGGCTAGCATCTACACATGCAGTTGACCTAGGACTAGACTTGGTCCTAGGTCAGAGTAGCCTGCCATGTGCCCCTATGGCCAGTGCAGGGAACTCCAGCTTCCAGTCACATGGCTGTCATGGCTGTCAGCACCAGAATCCATGTATGCAGGGCTGGGGGGTGGGACTGCCCAGGGCAGAGAGCCTGGCACAGCACCCTTGAGGCAAACAGTACATCTGTGGGTCTGGGGGGCTGCAGTAGACCCTGGGAATGCCTGGGGCTGGCACATACTGCAGCATCTGCTCTAGCATGCTGCCTGGGGCCTGCTGTAGGGTGGATGCAGGACCTAGGGGCCCTGTGGGGTAGGGGTGGGAGGCTGGCCAGCCCTGGCAGCCAGTTCTTGCTCCAGGGGCACCAGCTCTTTCTAGTGGGCCCAGAAAGATGCGCAGATGCAGGCAATCTGCCAAGCATGGTGGTCCACCACCCAGTCCTCTATGGCCACCATTGGCCACTGGAATAGGCAGGTCCTATTGAGACTGTGCTGCTGGTGCTGCCAGCATCTCTGGGCAGTTAAAGTGGTGAGTGGCGGTGAGGTTATGGTGGGGGTTTTCTGGGCCCCTATGTCATCTCCCCCACCTCCAGATGTTGGCCCTGAAGAAGTATGAGAGAGAAGGCTTTTGTGAGACTTTGCAACATTTGAGAGACAAGATGGTGTGTCCAGAGGCCCTGTGCTGCGTGGCCCCAGATTTGGAGGTCAGTCATGTGTGGGTGCCCAGGGACCCTGGTAAACTGGCCAGGCAGGCCCTGCCCAATGTGTGCTGCCCAAGTCCCCCATCTCTACTTGTTCCCCAGGGGCTGGTTGCAGACTGCTTGTTTCTCCTGACCCCTTCCCAGGGTGGGCCAGGCCAGGACGCTGGCAGCACATGCTGCCATGGCTCCAGCCCTTGCTGACTTCCCCCACCCTGCCCCTGCAGGCCTACTGCTCTGGTTTGCTACTTCCCAGTACCTGGGCTTAGGGCACATGGGGCTTCCAGGCAATTGGGGTGAGGGGCTGACCATGTTCCTGCCTTCCCTGCTGGGGCCTCTCTAAGGAGGCACCCCAAGGCAAGCCCCTGTCATGCTGCTGCTGTGCCCCAAGTGTGTCCTTGCTGTGCATGCACTATGGGCTATTTGTGCAGGCTGAGGGCTGCCTGGACCACTCTGCCCTGCTGCTGCTGGTTCTGCTGGTGCCCCAGGCATACCTGTGCTCCTGGATTGGGATCCTGAGCTATGATGGTGCAGAGGGCAAGCCTGGCCTGCCCCAGAACCTCTGCCACTGCCCACATACTCCTGTGCATCTGGCCACATGATCCCCCTTCATAGGGGCATAGCCAAAGAGTCACAGCCACATGGTGGAGGTGCTTCACCACAGTCCTGCGAAGAAAGAAAGGTGGGGGGTGAGCAGGAGTGAGAACAGGGCTGGGTAAGGGGTGCAGCAAACCTGCAGCCTTTTGCATCACTCATCTGTGGCCAGGCAGCAGCTCAGGAGGTGGTCAGCCAGGACAAACATAGCCTGCAGGCTGTCCAGGGGGCACATGGGGCCTGCTGATGTATAGGAGGGACAAGCAGCTCCTTCAGGCTCCCTGTAGTGGGGACCCCAAGGGACAAAATGGTTGCAAGCTTTTATACTCTGCAGTTAGAGGCTGCCAGACAGCAGGCCAGGCCAGCAGCAGGAGGTGGAGCCAGGCAGGAGCCCTGACGCTGGGCTTTGGCTGTTCCACTAGTGTCTGGGCAAACCCAGGCCGGAAGCATCTTTGTTACTGAGCAGTAAGGCGTCTACACACGCATTGCTGCACAGTAACTAATTGGGCTTAAATTTGCTGTCTGCATCATGCAGGTAGCAAATTTACACCCAAGTCGGGATAAGCCACCATAGGTAATGCACAGTATGGGAGTGTGTGCCTAGACGCGCCCCTGTACTGCTCAGTAATTTTCGGTTACTGTTACTGTATAGTAAATGTTAATGTGTAGATGCGCCCTGTTTTCACATAAGGTAGTGAATCAAGTTCTTAGTGCAAATTTTCTGGTTGGCCAATAACCTAGACCCAGATTCAAAAAGATCCACTAAAACTCCACAGTGTGCTTAGAGACTACACCAAAAAGCTATGTTCCTGTGGTTCAGTGCGATTCATGATGCTCCTCTATCCAGGAGGCAAAGCTTTGTTGGAGCTAGATCCCAACTGTGATGATAAACTATCCCACAGGAACTGGACCACCATAAATTTCACCTCTTTGAGCTCTAATGTGAGAGACATTTCTTTGACCCTATCTCCTCTAATATCAATATGCAATAGCATGCATATGTGTATATATATTATTTTAAAAGACCCAAAACCAAACATTCTCCCACACACACTTCAATGATGAGGAGAAGAGAGAACAAATGGACGACATGTTAGCTGTGTTGCTCTGTACAGTGCTCCATGGTCCTCTAATACTATGGCACTGACTGCGGCATGTGAATCTATGTTGAAAAGAATATGGTGGGAATGTAAAGTCCTTCAGACAAAAAGGAGAGTTGGATACTGAAGAGAGGCAGCTCTGAGATTGGGGGATTTGATTTGTGAGGGAGAGCACTAGATAAGTGAGGTGTGGAGGTGGTTTAGGAGCTCAGGGTGGATTGCAGAGCATGTGCATGAGATTAGTGGGGGAATGGAATAGGACCATCAAAGAGAACTATGTGGATGTTGGGGAACAGAGGGCTGGGAAGTGGGTATTTCATGTTGGAAGAAGCTTTTCATGAGTAAAAAACGGAAGAGGCAGGATGAAAATTTATGTTATGGAACTTATTTAGGAATAACACTCATAACCACGAATCACTACACTTTTATTCGTGTTTCAGCTGTATCAATTATATTGTATTTACTACTGAAAGAAGGTAGCAGCCCTAGCTGGCTTTCCAAAAACCTTCTGTCACCTCCCAAGATCTCCCAGTTGCTTCACTATGCCCCTAAACTCAGGGTTCTTTCATAGCACTGAAATTGAGCAGAACCTTTTACTACACAAATGATTTTGGCTGTAGCCAGTGGAAATTGAGGTTTTATATGGAACAGCACAGCTTTTTTCTTGGAGGTACTTTTAAATGTTTATTAGCCACCAAATGGTTAAGAGAGAATTCAGTAAATATCACAGCATGTGGCATATACCTTCACATTTGGAGTTCTATACGTGAATCTCAGATGAACAATTAAATTACAGATGGCCAGAGATGTTGATTGGGGATAAAAATTATCCAGAAAAAAATTCTTTGGATTTTCTTACTGATAGAGTTACCTGGTCTACCAGTTATCAGAATATATGAAGTTCAGCTCCAAAGGTGTCATCAGAAACACGAACTGGATACATTTCTTAAGATGATCTTAATATTTGCTCTTAGTCATGCTGTAGCTTTGTGTGAATTTTACTTTGGTGATGGGATGTGTAAAATATGTTTTGCTATTCATCACTACTAGGAGGATGCTACTTACTTTAAAAGGGTCCCTATTTATTTTAGAGATGCTGACTAAAATAATTGCCATAGTCAGCTGCAGAGATCCTTTTCCTAGCCCTCATAAGCATTGGTCTACCTGTGATAGTGTTGAGCACAATTCCCGTCAACAAGATTTACATGCATCTTACATGTTTTCAAGAAGCTTGTTTTCAGCTTCTTACATGGTTAAGCTGGTGGCAGTCTTCCTCAGTGATGATAAAAAAGGGGAAAATATGATGATAGCAGAAGCTTTGGGGATCATACGAGGACCAGTGTAGTCTACGAAATGTGACTCTGAGTGCAACATTAATCATGTCAAAATGTTGGTAGGGATAAGCAGTGACTGTTGATGCTGTGGTGCTCTGTAGTTGCTTCCCTCTCTTTCAGCTATCGCTTTCTTGTTAAATACAGTAGCAAATCAAAAAGTTATTTCATACCTAATTGCTAGCCCTGAAACTGTCATTAGGATCTGTAAGCCAATCATCCCCAGTAACACATGGTGAAATGCTGGCTCTTTTGAAATCAACAGGAGATTTGTCATTGATTTCAGTAAGCCTGGGATTTCACCAAAAGATTCTGAAAAGATGTACACTTATATATTTGTCACAAAAGTGAGTAGATGATGCCATTTGTATCACACTGGGGTAAGAGACCCCCATTGCAATCAGAGTCCCACGTATGAAGTATTGCTCATAAACATACCACAACAACTCAGAAATTTAAAAGTATAAAACTGACAGAAGGTGGAGTAGTACCATTATTCCTGCCATTGTCCAGATAGGGAACAGAGATGCAGAAAGAGAGGAACGTATGTCTCTGCCACTTCCATGGAAGCTGTTTAGTGGGACACTCAAGTATACCCTGCCCGCTCACTCTGATTTGCACATGCCAAACCCAGAAATGCGTCAATGATACCATTATGGAGGTATGCTTCCCTGCTGGCAGTGTTTATGGTCTCCATCTCGGGCATGCTTGAGAGGCTGGACAAGGTACCCCCAAAGGGCCACTGTTGCTACATTTCTCAGTTTGTCAAATGCAAGCCAAGAGGTGGGTGAGTAAGTGGGCTGACCTTCCACAAGAGCACTGCCAATGTGATGTAGGCAGACCTTAGAGGCTCTCCTAAAGTCACACAGAAACTATGTTGCAAAGCTGGGATTTACACCCATACTCCCCAGGTGCTAGATTAGTGCCTATACCATTAGGCTATCCATCCTCTCTGAATACAACTGTGTAATGCACAAAGGAGACATCTCAGTCATCGAGGCATATTTCATAGAGTCACTTTCTGCGAGTGGCTGCTAGTCACACTGATGAGACAATATTATTTTTATTGTTTTACCTCCACCTATTTAAGTCTATTTGGTCCCAACACAGTGTCCCCCAAAGTGTACTATTGTTCCCAGCACAATTGCAAATTCTCTCAGTTCCAGGCTTCAGGAAACCTGTTTATTGCACCAATGTGATAAAAGGGAAATATGTTGTCCCTGTGTGTAACCTTATAAATATTTATACTTTTATTTGGACTTTATGATTTATTTATTATATTTATAGAGAGATAATGAATTACACATCCACACACGGCAAAGCTGGGTTTCACTGAGGCTTTTCTATTGACAGTACAAATCCCTAAGAGTGAATTCTTCTGCTTTCTTTCAAAAATGTTGTATTTGGGTTTGGGGTTTTTTTAAAGCTCCCTTTTCGATTAAATTAAATGGATAGGTATGCAAGGAACTACACTTGATCTTAGAAAAGCATTGAAGAAGCAAATAAATGCAAAAAATCTCTTCAGGTCAAGAGTCCAATATTATATATTGGCCAGTGGCCATGCCTTTTTCAGCCTGGTTTGTTTTCTGCAGGTTATGAGACAATCGAGCGAAACAAGAACAAATTAGTTAAAAATAGTTGTTAATAATAATGTAGACCTTTGTTCATGGTAAATACTTTGCACATCAGACAAATTTAGCACTAATACTACTCAAAAGGTTTTTTTGTCAATTTTAGCCATAAATAATTTTTTAAATTTGTTTTTGATTGAAAATTTCCACATGAAAACTAAAAAAAATAATAAAAAAGGGTTTATTTTTTCCCCCAAAATTAAACTTGGAGCTTATTTAGAAAGTTAGTGTTTGGTAAGAAATTAACTGAAAATTTACTAGACTTGTCTTTTTTGAAAAGACAAAAAAATGTTTATAGGAAATCCATGTTTCCTGAAAAAAGCAAGAACTATATTAGCAGCTCTTTTCAGCCTGTATGTAAGAATCTGAAGTATTGGAGTCAAAGTGTACATTTAAGTCTTTTAACAAATATATAATAATCAAACTTGCATAATTGTGTGTGTATAGAAAATATCTTAATTTCTTTCTCTCTTGTATTTGTTTGAGAGATTGCGGGGAAGACCTTGAAAGGTATTTCAGCAGATCTTGTAGCTTCTATGAATACAACATTGCATAACATACCATTTTCAATGGCAGTACTGCAAGGGCCTTGGTACATAGTAATTGTCGGTGGCTCTTGGAGCTCTTAATGCCTGGATTGTCTACATGTTAATACCTGAAATTAGTTTTAAACGCTCACTAGGCGGCTCAAAGTTTTAGGACAGGTTTAGCTCTAATCCATGTTACCCAGCTCACATTACACTACTATGTAGCCACTTTAAACTACAGGTTAGTGTGAACACACCACCCACTCCCCTTCCCCCACTGGCCCATATCAAGCTCATTTCCTACCCCCTTCCCCAGGACCCTTGCTCACTGCTCCCTGTCCTGCCCCCCCTTTACTTCTGGCTGCCTATGCTGTCTGCCCCAGGCAGGAAAGGCTGGCCTGCCTGGCTGCTACTTCTGCTTTCTGACCAGGCTCAGCCCAGAGATGGGCTACAGCCCAGTTGCAGCAGCTGAACAGGTAAATGAACTACCCTGCCTGCTCCTCTAGGACATGCGGCATCAGCAGTCACAAATAAATAGTGGAGTGTGGGAGGGAGTGGGAACTAGGGAAGCCCCAGGGACAGGGGAGAAACCCAGAATGATGGGATAGATTCTTACCCTTCAATCCTCCAGGCCACTGCTGGCCTGAAGGTAGGACTGCCCCAAACTTGAGCTAGCTTAATACCAATTGGCATGTGAGCAGCTCACAGTATAACCCAGGGGCGGGCAAAATGCAGCCCGTGGGCCAGATCTGGTCCACCAGGTCATTCTGTCCAGCCTGCAAGGCCCCTAAAAAATGTGGAAAATTTACTAAGGCTATATGAAATTCCGCCGGCTGTTTTGTTTTGATGCTGTTTCAGCTTGCTTGCGCTCAAAACAGTGAAATCGAAATGAAATTAAGGGCTTCGAAACAGCCTCAAAATAATAAAATGAGAACAGTCAATGTTTTGAAATATTTCAAGTTTCAAAGCTGAAGCTGGGCTTGCCTGTGGAGGAACAGAAATTAAGGAGGGGAAGGAGGAAGAGGGGAGAAGGACTGCTCTGATATTGACTGTGTAGGTGGCCAGTGACTGTGATCCTTCCCTGAGTTCCCTTTGAATCCCAGTCCTCTGGGGGAGGGATGGAAAAGCAGCACAAAAAAGGCAGCATTGTTTGAACTGAGCTGCTTTCTGCCTTGGGGTCCATTACTGAGCTATCTTCCAGAAGGTCAGGAGCGTTAGACAACAAAGGCTGCTACTACCATTGATTTGATTTCTTACTTGCTAACCTAGCAAGTAGGATTCTGCAATACTCTTTGCTTTCTTTCTAGATCCTTTTATTAAATTCATTTATTTATTCTTTTCCATTTCATAATTATAAAAATATATAAATGTATATATGCCTTCCTATATAAATTCTATAGTATAATATCCAATATAAAGAGAAGACACTATGAAACACACCATGTAGTATGCTGAAAAGGCAGCTGGCAAGCCTTCAATGAGGGGTAGAAGAGGGGGTAGAAGGAGAGGTGGAAGTTCCTCTCCCTCCTGCCCTCCCCCCCCCAAACTGAGATGCAGCTTCTTTGCTACAACAAGCAGGCATGAGGCTTCCACTAGTTCTACAGGCAGCAAGGAGAGGGGAACAGTGCCAGTACCACTGCCTGTGTCTGAGTCTGCATCCCCTTCAAGAGCACCAGCCTTAACCCCACCACCATTATGACAACAAGCAGCAGCAGCAGCACAATGGTCTCTCCCCCCCACCATTTCACTTCCCTTGATGATCCTTCCAGTGCCAGAGGAAGATCTGGAGCTGGAGCTGGTTCTGGATCCGAGTGCCCTAGCAAGGGAAATTCCGGGGAAGGAGGAGGAATCGTCTCAGTTTGTGCTCCATGCCCCTCAAGTTTCCCCTAGAGCCAGGTCTCCTTCCCCAGAAGACACTTCAGAAGAGGCTGATGTAGAGGTTGTGGAGGCAGGTGGCTCAGCTGAGTCTGCTTCTCCTGTTGCTATGCCTCTGCCTGCTGAGGAGGAGGAAATTACAGCATCCACACGTGCAGCTGCATCCCAGAAGTGAGTGGGTAGCGTGGTCTGGGATCATTCTAAGCTGGTGGATGATCCCACATATGCGATCTGCCTGCACTGTTGAGCCAAAACCAGCCAGGGCAAGGGAACAAAACACATGAGCACCCAGGGATGCTGATTCATTTCTGCAGGCACCATCCCTTTGCCCTTGCTTCTCCTCAGCCTGGCACCAGTGGGAGCATGCCTACAGGGAAGTCCCCCTCTTGCTCCAAAGCCCCGTCTCTCCAAAGCAGAGGCAGGCCATCCTGGAACTGTGGTAGAAAGACGGACAGAAAACATGGCACATTGCAAGGGCAAGTGAGATCACCCAGAACACTGGGGAGCTGCTTGCTGAATGGCGGAAGTGGGAGGACGTTAAGGAGGGGGATCTGTTGTCCCATGCTAGCACACCATCCACCAGCCAGTGTCCTCCTCTACCACAGGTGCTGGCAATGTGGGCCAAGGGCATGACTTTCATGGTGGGGTCCTGAGGCATCAGATCCTACCATCAGACAGGTAGGACTCAGGCCTTTGTGGCTGCCTATCTCACCAAGGATGTGGAGCCATTGCTGTATGACCTCTTGGCTTACTGGGCAAGCCATTGGCAGATGTGGCTGCATCTGGCAACAGTTGCCTACAAACACCTGTCCTGTCCACCAACCAGTGTTCTGAGTAAGAGGGATGTAGTGACACTGCAGTGCATCTCCTTAGATCCTGGTTTGGTAGAGCACCTGGTGTTCCTCAAGATGAACCTCGTACTGCTGGAGTTCTCCAAGCTCCAGGTGCAGATGGAATGAATGCCCCCCTCCTTAGCCCATCAATTCCTATTTACCTTTTTCATTTTTAAAAAGCCAGTTAATGCTCTGCTCTCAGCCGGAGGGGGCACTAACTGCATCACCAGCAAGCAGGGGAAGAACATGTCCTTGCTGATCTTCCATGCCAGGACAAACTTGGAGGCATGGACTGGGGTAAGGGGAAGAAGAAGGCCCCAGGTCCTGGGCATGACCACTAAAACTGAACTCTGCCAGGTTTGGGAGGCTCAGTGGGACTGCTGGCAGTGCTGCAGCCCCAGGAAATGCCAGGACTGAGGATCTCCCTGGTGAAAGGTGAGTAGGAGGCACCATAACCTCCAGCCACCACACACACGCACACAGTCCTGGCTGGGGAAAGCCCAGACCTGTCACATCTTTGACAGGCCTGAGGCTCACTGGTTGCAGTGGAGTTGTGAGGCTCCAGGTGAGTTCAGCTTAGCTATCTGGGATGTCAGCTTTTGGGTTGAAAAACTCTTTGTCAGGCTGAGGAAGCACCTGCAGTTGGTGTGTGCTGTTCCTGGATGGAAGGGATAGTAAAGAAGTCAGAGGCTGTCAAGAAAGCCAGTCAGTGAAAATGGAAATGGAGGTACTAGGGGGTGAGGGACAGGCTGGGGTGGGGGAAAAGTGGGATTTAGGCAGGTGGTGTTCTGTTCTTGTCCTCGATAGATTTTTGGTGTGCACTTATTCTGGTGTGCAGTTGTTTCTTGGTGTTTCCACATATTTTCCATCACAGCACTTGGTGCCTTGATGGAGATATGTATTGTATTGTGAAGATGTGTCCATAGTGGGGATATTGGCAGGTTTTCTGTGTCTTGGCATGGCATGGCCTGGATCCATTCTGTGTGTTTTGGGCTGTAGGAAGTTAACTTGTGGTGATTGGGTTAGTGAGGTTCAGTGCTTGCTTGAATTTATAAACCACTTTTCACAGACAAGCCACTTCATCAACCTCCTAGGTAGTAGGTACAGAAACCGATGGACTCAATATAGATATTGGAATTCTGACACACTATCAGACATCTGACTCCTCAAGTACCTCTCCACTTTTACCCATGCTGCTATATCCCCCTCTCCCACTCTACCCCAGCATGTCACTCACCCCCTGAAGTCTCCATTTCTATTTTCACTGATTGGATTTCTTGCCTGCATTGCATGCCACTTTCTGGCTTCTTTACTATTCCTTCCATCCAGGAAGAGCACACACACCAACTGCAAGTGCTTATTCAGCCTGACTGTGGTAGGGCACCTTTGGTGCCTGCCACTTTTAGAGCAGAAAACAGGCAGCAGCCCGGTGCCTGATGAAGGCAGCCATTTTGGACCCAGGGATATAAGCTGGGCTGCAGTTTGCTGCAGGAGAAAGGAGAAACATCAGGCTGAGAAGCTGCTTAGGCCATAGTCTGGCAGTAAGGGCAGAGACTATGTGTTGGAGGTGACCCCTTGTCCTGGGTAAGATGTAAAACAGCACCCTGCCAGGGAAGAGTAGTCTGATGTGGCTCCTCGTGGTGAGGGAGCTCCCAGGAAATGCCAGGCCAGTTACCTCCCCAGTGAAAGGTGCCTTATAACCCCAGCCCCACATCCCTGGAGGTGTTTTAATGGGCAGGGGGAGCCCAGGGCTCGCTAAGGAGCCCTGAGGCAGAGCTGAGGCCAGAGGAGGGACCTGGGGCCACACCCAGGCAGCAAAGTAAAGTGTGGGGGTGTGGGAGTGACCCTGAGTGAGAGGGGGGACAAGCAGAGGTACCCTGAGGGAGGGGTAATGAACAGACCAACCCCGTGAGCAGGGGTGAGTGAGGAGACACAGTGGGGACATAGTGGCCCGGTGAGGGGTTAGGAGTGAAATGGTCTATAGTCATAGAATTGCTTAGTCAATGCCCAGGTGAGGGTAGCAGGAGACACCCAACAGACTGTGCCAGCACTGGCCAAGGAGAGGAGAGCTAAGCCTGAAGCCAGGTGAGGCTGGGCAGGATTAATGTGGCCCCTGAGAGAGGGTAATATGAAAGAGGCTGGGTGAAAGCCAGTGAAGTGGGCAGTATGCAAACGGCTCTCTGGGGCTGTAGAAGACAGCTACAACCGTGTGCCCAGTTTGCTTTGGCCATAGGCTGCAGCAGCAACACTAGTGTAACATCTGCCAGGCATGGGGCCCCTGGAGTGGAGGTTAGAGTGGGTATTAGGCCCCACTCTAACCAACAGGGCAAGTAATGGGTAGCTTCCTGCCTTAGTAACAACTTTCATATTTTTCTATCAAGGCATGGCAGAAGAATGAAGTGGATGGTTACCCCAGCAGCAGGGTGGCTGGTGAAGACCTGACGAGGAGGCCACCCTGTTACACTGACGAAGTTTCAACCCAAAACTTTGCTAAGATATATTTCTGTAACTATTTAGTTGATCTGCTAAGAGATACCAGATTAGATTGACCCAAAGGACCTTGTCTGCCAGTGCCATGTCCATGAACAACACCCCTCACACCTCACCAGAAGGATGCAGGGCCATAGGCACATCTAGGCCCTAGGGCTGGGGCTGGGGCTGGGACTGGCAGGGAGAGTTCTCTGGCAGCTGCTGAAGAAGAAGCTCCTGCAAGAGAGGAAAGAGGCTCTGTCACAGTTTGGCTACCTGAGATGCTGCTAATGCTATTGTGCTGCTGCTCACTATGTTATTATTTTACCTGTTGTTATTTAAAGTGATGGACAGAGCTGAGGTTGTAGGGGAGGAGAAGCCCTGATTGGGGCACACTGTATGTGTGTGTGTTAAGGTGCACCCTTATTGGCACTAGGGCCTGTACACTACACGGTAGTCGCACGTCATGAGCTTTGCTTGTCAGCAACTTGAGGTGCAGTTTCCTAGAAACCCTTGCATCTATCTCCTTGAAACATGGCAGGCTCTGTGGCCTTAGCAAGGCTACCACCCTGCTGTTTTCACCCCCCTGTGCCTTGACACTTAAAAGTGACAAGTCTTTGCTTTCAGAAATTTGAGGTGCAGTTTCCCAGAAGCCCCTGCAACAACCTTTTTGAAACTTGACAGACTTCATGCCGTCAGAAAGTGCTACCATCCCTGCTGTTTTCATCCAAATCTGCCAACAAATGATAAAATTATAGGCAGTTTCATTCTTCCTTGTTCTAGCCTATAGGAGAAACATCAAAACAGAGTCAAAACAGCAAAATGGTTTTGGCCAAACAAAACAGAACAGTGCTTTTGAAACAAAATGAAACACTGTCCCATCAAAATGGTAAAACGGAAGTCAAAGCAAAATGGTGCTGTTTTGCACAGCCCTAAAATTGACTGGTAGCCAGGAGCAGATAAATGTAAAAGATGACAGGAGCCAGGGGCAGTAGGACCCAGGGGTGCCAGCAGAACTCAGTAGCAAGGCCAGCCCTGCCTTCCCTCTGCAGTCCACTCCCACCCCCGCCCCCTCCCAACTGGAAGCCTCTGGCTTCCTCAGCTTTCTCTGCTTCCCTGCCTGCCTGCCACTTGCTCTAGCATCATGTGGCCCCCAACTGCATTGCCAGACTGTGGGAGCATGGGACCCAGGCTGGTACCCCAGTGCCAGGAGCTGGAGGGTGTGTATGTGTGCACATGTATGCACACACGTGTCCCTGCAATGAGATGCAGGGGAGAGACTCTGTGTGTGTGTGTGTGTGTGTGTGTGTGTGTGTGTGTGTGTGTGTGTGTGTGTGTGTGTGTGTGTGTGTATGAGGGAGGGTGAGAGAGAGAGTGTGTGTGTGTGTGTGTGTAAAATGAGGGAGGGTGAGAGAGAGTGTGTGTGTGTGTGTGTGTGTGTGTGTGTGCATGCATGCGTGCATGCATGCATGTGCACACATGAGTGAATGACACTTGCCCCCGGAGGCTGGAGGGGCACGGTGACCACCTGCAAATGGTGGTGGAGGCAGGGGTGTGACGATGCTGAGCTGGGAACTCCTGCAGGTGGCCTCAGCAGTGTCGGCAGCAAGTGGGGTAGATAGAGCCAACCGGCAATCAGTGAGTCCACAGATGCTGCTCATGGTGTCAGCAGTGAGGTAGTGAGTGGCAACCACCTGCACGTGCCGTCAGCAGTGTCAGCACTGCTTTTGTCAGGCAGTGTACTACCAATCGCAGGGGGTATATTTGCACACATGTGCACCCCCTACACATTCCCAACATGTTCATGCGCAATGAGGAAGAGAGAGACTCTGTGTGTGCGTGCGTGCGTGCACGCACAGTTAGGGAGGGAGAGAGAGTGTATGTTCATAGGGCAAGTCCCACAAGCACACCCCACCATACACATACACACTCCCTTGCATTGCCGTATACACAGGGCCCCAGATCCACACCCCCTCTCATACTCCAGCCACTCTCCTCCCCACACCTCACATATTCACACATGAACAGCCCCCCACAAACCTATACCCATCTTTCCATGCCCTCCACCTCTCCCCCCCACAATATACAAGAGTGAGATTTTATTTTAAGCTATTGTGCAATTATCTCTATGTACACTACACACACGCACACGTCAGGAGAAAAATATTTTTTGAAATCAAGTTAATGTATGTTGTAGATATTTGATTTTTTTAGAAAATCATTTGGTATTTTTTTTGGTTCTGAGATGGCAAAACCCCTTGCTGAAAGGAGTATTTCCGGGAGCAAGGGAAGGGCCTTCTGGTGGCAAAGGTCAGGGGTTAGGGGGCGGGACTTCCAATCACAAGATGGTGACCAGAGGGCAGGGCACCTGTCAAGGGCCAGGACTACTCATGGAGCCCTTGACATCTTGCCTATATTTGGTACACGGCCCTTTGCCCAAAATAATTGCCTGCTCCTAGTGTAACCTCTAACAAGGCCCTAATACATTATAAATATTGCTCCATATGCCAGTGGATGCTGTAACTTTCATGAGGCCACTGAATACACCAATGGGGGTTCTAACTTTAAAAATGTTAAAAAACCCAAATTACAAGCTATATAAATCTCATTACACAAACTGAAATGTAAGCAAAACTTGTTTGGTTTCCATGACTTGGATTAAACGTATGCAATACTCTTTCCCTAGAATACAGTAGAACCATCTTTCCCTTAGAAACCTATACTCCATTTACGTTTTTGTAATTTAGCTGTACTTTCTACATAAAGTTGTAAACGTGCAGCTTACTATGGGCATTTATTTAGAGAGTTGGATTAATGCCTGGAATCTTGTAGTCTGTGTAGCTAAAATAACGTATAAGGCGCATTTTAAGAAAGAATTACTTTTTAATTATCCACAGGACACTCTTGCCATGTTAAACTTAATTCTGTAGGCTAACATTCTAATATGCAGTTAGGCAAAACAGGCAGGTCCCATGACTCATACATCAGGTAGTTTTCTTGCTGGGCTTGCTGATAATGAGGCCTGAAATATGTATTCTAAATAATCTTGTTATCACCTAATTTGCAGCTGTCCAACTGGCATATTTGGCCCACAAGTAGTTAAATTGTGCCCCATGGGCTCCGCAGTGTGGTGCACTGTCTAGGAAGCAAAGCACAAGCATGAGGTCATTTGAGGGAGGGGGTGGAGCCATGCATGGGAGATCATGTTCATGTGGTACACCAGTGGAGAGAAGTGCTCAGTGCCCCAGTGTTGGTGGGTACCTGGGACAGCATGTGTTTCAGTGTGGGGGAGGACCATGGTTGTGTGCCTGCACATTGCAGCAGGGTGTGTGGGGCGGGGAATTGTACTTATGCATCCTTGCTTTGCAGTGAAGGGGCAGGATCATACTCATATGCCCATGCTGTGCAGTGGGGGATGAGCCTGATACAGAGGTGGAGGATGGGTCCACCTGCTAATGGCTAGAAAATGATATTTAGAGATTTTCTTTTGAGAATTGGCTTGTAGGTAAATAGATATGCATTAGAATAATGGTCCAGGGGAATGGCCAGGGTTAATTGATTTCAAAAAGCCTGTTTGTGACAAAATTTCCTTCAAGGCCCAGTATGTGTGAAGCCAGCAGACAGCCAGGCTGGGAAATTGAAGACATGTACCACACTGTTCCCTGAAGCTGCATAACATGAACAGGGTACCCAAAACAGAGATAAGGGACTTGGTAGCATTGGACCCAGGTCACAGTGCCCAACTGCAGAGCACTTGGGTTTTCCAGTTTTGGTGGACAGACCAAATTAGAAGACTGGTAAATGCCCCAGTTAAGATCTGTGCGTGTGATGGGTTTTTTGGAACAAAGGAATATGCTGACAGAACAGAATGCAGACAGTATGATGACAACAGTCCAGCAAAGGGTCCCTGAAGGGAGGACCCAAGGTCACTATGAACAGAAAGCACGCCACCAGCCAATCTCATCCACCCCACAGAGGGTTGGTGGACTTTGGCCCTCAACCTCCTGGCTGCTGACATTTGACATTCAAGGGGGTGAAGTTTGCATACTGGCTAGATGTAACTTCCCTGTGTGACAAACCTAGGACTGGTAGATATAGAATCGGGGAGAAGGGAAAAGGGTTATTTTGTTTGATTTGCCTGCATTATTCTTATCTAATATCACTGTGTATCAAAAAAAATTAGCCTATGGAGAAGTTGTAGTTGGAGCAGCAGGAGAGTGGAGGGGAGTGTCCAGGTGGTCCAGTGGCTTGGGCTTGACTGGTATGGCCTATGTGGTGTGTAGTCCCTGGGGGCTTACAAACTGGTTAGCCTTGAGCTAATTCAGCTGGAAGGAAAATGGTTTATACAGGCCCAGTAATCTTGGATCACTATCGCAAATGAAAAGAAGGGAAAGCATAGGCAACATGTAGCAGGGGCACAAGGGGGCACGTGCCCCACCTGATATTGACTGCCACCGGCTTCTGCTGATATGGCTGCCGGCAGTCTTTGCTACCTGCCACTTGCCATGCTTCCCGATGCCATGGACACCTGCGGCCAATGTCCATTCAATTTGCCCTTGCTGCCAACATCCCCGCTCAGTTCACCCTCACCACCAACGTTACCATGGCTGCCTGTGAGTGGTCCCTGCTTGCTGCCACCATGCCCCTGTTGCTGACACCACTGCGACCGCTGCCTGTGCGTAGTTGCCATCCCTCCCCAGCCTGAGGAGGCATGCATCAGTCATGGAGGAAAGAGTCCATGATGAAGTTCAGAGTGGAATTGAATTGTACTCCCTCACTGTCAGTGATAGCTCTTTGTGAGGTTGTAAAAATGGGGCCCATTTCCCTAGCTGGAAGACTGAAAGTTTAGCATGCAACTGTGACAGGACACTGTTGGTGCCTGCCACTTTAAGGGCAGTCAGGCAACTACCAGGTGCCTGATGGTGGCAGCCAATTTGAGAACCTAGTATATAAAAGCTTCAGTTTGCTGCTGCCAGGCCAGGCAGAAACATCACCTAACTGAGCTGCAGCAGGAACAACTCAGGAGGTAAGGGCAAGAGCTGATGGGGATGGCTAGGAGGCTCTTGACCCTAGGCATGACCTACAACTGCCAGGAGTGGGTGACCTGGTGGGGCTCCCAGTGATGCAGGCACCCCCAGGAAATACCAGGTCAGTTACCACCCTGGTGAAAGGCGGATCAGGGCTCCTTAATAACTCCAGCTTTTACTCCCTTGGTGGGTGAGATCAAGCAAGGGGAGCCCAGGCTCACTGGGGAGCACTGAGGCAGGGCCAAGATTGCTGGAGGGACCTGTGGCAGTGCCCAGACTCTGTGGTGGAGGTCTGAGGCTTCATGTAGGAGCTAGCCCAGGGAGGGCTTGGGAACAGGGCTTGAAGCCCTGATCCCAGAGAAGGGGCTGGAGCCCTGAAAGTGTATGTGTGGGGTTGGAGCCCAGTGTGTGGGTATGGAACCTGGTGTATATTGCTTTGTGTGTGTACTGAGGAAACCCAGTGTGAGGGTGCTGGGACCAAGAGCTCCAGTGACAAGTGAGAGTCCTGGTGGGACTCTGGAGCTTGGGGCCCAGTGCTAGCTACACCTGTGAGGCTTGGACTAAAGTGTAGGGCAGGAATGGAGCTACAGATAGCACTCCCTGATATTGGGGCTGGAAAATGGGCAGCCTCTTGCCTAATTAACACCATAATTATGTATGAACAAGGCATGGCAGCAAGAGAGGCAAGTGGTTAGCCTAGAGACAGGTGGGTAAGCCAATGTCTGGCCAAGGCTGGCCCCACAAATGCGAACTTGTTACAGTGACCACTTCTGTTATTCTATGCCCTAGAAGCTGGAAAAGCATGCCACAGGCTAATACCTCAAACTGAGAGGGGGAGCATTCTAACACTGCTGTATGTGTTATGGGAGGGTTAAAGAAACATGGAAGAGTGGTATGCCTATCCAAAAAAAAAGGTCAGCCACCTTGCAATCTGCCCTAGCCCGGACCAAGATTAAAGGTAGCATATCCAAACCACTTAAGGCTCAAATCAAGACAAAAGTGTTCTGAGTCTACGCAAAGCATCTTGTTGCCTCATACTACACAGCAGTAGAGCATAGGCAGTACACAACACTAGCATTTAAAGCTCCTTGTTGGAAGACAGTTGCCTCAAGAGCTGGAGCTTTGCTGTGACTGTTGACTTGACATGCACCAGATGAACACTCAGGATCTCAATATTGCACTGTTAGGCAGGAGGGCATGACACGAAACTGACACAAAGCCAGGAGATAAAGCTGGGATGGCAGAGAAAGCTGGGAAGTCAAGGCACCTAGCAGAGAGATCTGGCCAAGGAGAGAAAGCGGAGGTGGCAAGGCGGATATACAGAGAAGGGCAGGAGAGAGAAAGTCAGGAGTTGGAGATGGGGCAGAGGGTAGAGGAGAACAGCTGAAGTGAGTGGTAGTGGAACAAGCCAGAAGGGAAGGAAAGATCAGAGGGTCAGCCAGGGTAGGCAGCTGGAAGATGGAGGCAGAAAGAAATTGGGAAAGCAGCAAGATCAAATGGATAGAAGCCAGGAGGCAGAGAGGCAGTGGAGCAGAAGTGAGGGGTGGTGAAAGTTGGGATTTGGAGGAGGACAGAGCTGGGGGTTTGGAGGTGGCGGAGAGGGAGCTGAGATGAGAGGGGGACAGAATGAAGGTCAGAGAGCAGAGACTGGAGCAGGGCCAGGAGGTCAATAAGACAAAAACCCCCCAGGGTTCCAAAATAACAGTTTTATTAAACTGGCAACACATTCTACAGCCCCACAACGTTATTGGTTCCCATGCGCACACACAGACACTGTCTCACACACATACGGTGGTAGCAGTAGAGGCAAGGCTTAATGGAGGGATTTGAGGTCTAGGTGTACAGAGACAGAGTTCAGGTCCCTTGATTGGGGGAATGAGGTGGGGAATAGCTACCTATTCCAGGCTGAGAGTTGATACTTGATGGGCAGTCAGGGTCTTCTCCAGCAAGGTGTTGTCCAGAGTGGGTCACTGGCAGGGCCTCTGGGTGGATAGGTGGCATCCACCTATCCACCCAGATGGGGAGGGCATCCCAAGGAGGTCATACTCTACCATCCTTTTTATAGGGGTGGGCTACCTGTGACTCCAATGGGCAGGAGATGCCCAGGCAAGGGCCAGTCTTGTTCAGATGAGGTCATGCAGTTCCAGGTGTCCTCATTGTCCAGTGGCATACAATGATGAAGTTTCTGGTTTCTATTCTGTTCTTTGTTTCTATGTTGCTGGTTTCTTGGAGGGTCTTTATCTTTCAAATATTAGGTCCTGGGAGTAGTTCTGTGGTTTGAGGGAGAGTCAATGTAAGGCGGTGTTGCAGTCATTGAGTTGATGGTCCAATTGCTGAGTTGATGGTCCAGTTGTTGAGCAGGAGCTATTTTTAGGCCTGCTACCATTATGTCTCAAGCACCCTTGTTCATCCTCATTCACCCAGGAACCAATTGACATAGGAGGGGTGGGTATGAGTCATAGTTGCAACAGTTCCAATAGGGTATGCCTGGGCAGGGGACACAAAATGGAGACTTGACATTACAAGATGGAAACTTAACATTACAACATGAAGGTTTGACATTACTTTGGTTAACTTACAGGAACAGGCCTAAATCATACAATATCAATATAAAACAGTAAAGATCAATACAAACATAATAGGAATATAATATAAAATAGTAGACCTGTGTGAGTCAGCAGTGATCCGATCCAGCTTCAGATCCGGCTGCTTCAGATGGCCGCAATCCAATCCAGAGCTCCAGACCGGGTTTCCGCCTCAATCTGGCCATTAGGTATAATGGGGAATCAATGAAATATCTATAACTCTGGTTTTTGTCTGATTTGGATAAAACTTGCAGGGATGGTGAGAGCATGAAACCTGCTAAGTCTGAAGAAGATTGGTCCAGGGGGTTGGGGGGAACTGTACCCCCAAATTCTTGAAGGCCAAATTCATGTCATGTCTGTGTGTTACAATGCAGGGGGGTCAAAACTGCAGAAGTGGTAGCCCTTACTGAGGCCACAAATTCTGCCAAGTTTCAAGGAGAGATAGATGCAGGGGTTTGGGGGGAACTGCCCCTCAGGGGGTGGACAAGCAAAACTCGTGCCATAGATGACGCTGTGTGTATTAAGGCACAGAGGGGTGACAGCTGCAGGGATGGTGGCCCCTGCTGAGGCCACGACACCTGCCAGCTGTTAAGGAGATCGGTGCAGGGGGGTTCTGGGGCCCTGCACCCCTACCTGCTGACAGGCAAAACTCATGCCAAGCCTGTCTCTGTCTTGGGGCAGTTGATTGTCTGTATTGATTCTTTCCTCTCATTAGCCTGGTTTTGCGGGTGCTAATTAAGTCGTTATGCAGTAGCTAGGTCCTGTGTACTGAGTTGGTCCTTGAGTGAATCATGATGGATTAATTGGTAACTGGTAACACAGTAGCTTAGCAGCCAGGCCTGCAGCAGTGTCTCCGATGCCCCAAGAGAGACACAGTCAGTCCCACAAGCACCCTGGCATGAGTTTTGCTTGTCCACAGCTTGAGGGGCTGTCCTACCCAAACCCCTGCACCGATCTTTTTTGAAACTTGGCAGGCTTTGTGGCCTCAGTAAGAGCCACCAAACCTGCAGTTTTCAGCCCCCCCATGGTGTAACACACAGCCATGACATGAGTTTTTGGCTTTCAAGAATTTGGGGTGCTGTTCCCCCCAAGCCCCTACACCAATCTTCTTGAAACTTGGTAGGCCTCATCTTATCTGCAGAGTCTACCAGCCCAGAAAATTTCATCCAAATCAGACAAAAAACAACAAGGTTATAGATATTGTATTATTTCCCCATTATACCCTATGGCGAGATCTCCGAAGCATCTCCCGAAGTGGTTTGGAGATCCCAAAGAGCTTTGGAAGCTAAATGAGGCCAGCGCTTTGACCCAGACATGCTGCTTCAGACCCCAAAGGATCCAAAGCTCTGTCTGAAGCCTCGCAGAGCCCTATAAAACAATAAAAATCAATACAAAAATACCAGAACACTATACAATATTAAAAGGGACTTGTCACAATAATGGCATACAAGAACTTACCTTATCTTATCTGTGATTACTTATAAGGGAGAGAGAGAGCAGACAAAGTCAAAAATGGTTGGAAGGAGAGGGAATGTGTTTTCAAATAATAAAGAAAAAGAAAAACTGAGGTTTTTGCTACATGACTAGGTTGGACAGCATTGTCTGACTGATTTTAGCCCATCATCTACATAGTTTCTTTCATATTTAGTTCTTCAGTCATTGAGGGAGGATATCTGGTCTTGGAAACCCTTTTATGGGTTTTCCCATTGAAGACAATTGGAACTATACCTAGAATTTGACCCCTAATGTGTTTGGCTCCCTTGCCTTCTGCCCCTCCATTTATGATGTCAGCCTGCTTCCTGTAAGGGTTATCGCCAAAATCCACTGAACTTCATAGGGAGTGGGATAAAGTCTTAAATCACCTTGCTTCTTTCACAAAGGTTCTCATCTTGTAACCTTTCCCACTTCTGCTTCTGTGGTAATTCTTATACGTGGGGATTGTGTGAAGGAACAGATGCTGTTCCTGCTCCTTCCCTGTTATCATCTCACTCCCAGAGATGCTCCCTGTAATCATTTCATTGTTATGTTGCATTTTCTGTAAAGCTGAACAATGAATAATAGATGCAAAAACTCAGTGGCGTTTCAAGTTCATTAGTATGCACATTGTTATAAATTCATTTCAGGAGGTGCTGTGAAGCCACTCTCCCTCCTTTTGTATTTCTAGGTGTCTTCACTTCAGGCTCCACTAATGTTCATTTTGTATTCATTCATTTGTGTCTGTAGTTTTACCTGTATTGTAGGCTATTGTTCTTATTCGCACAGCCTAGGTTTAATTTCCTTTAGGAACATTTCTTTTGTCTCTAGGGCTTTTTCTCCAACTATCAACCTCTTAGAAACTATTAAAGCTGTCCTGCTGGTGCAGTCTAATTCTTTTTGTTGTTGTTGCTGTTGTTTTGGGGGCCTTTTTTAATTATTTAAAGAAAATGTTATGGTTCATGTCCTCAAGAGTTCTGTCTTTGAAAAAAAACAAACAACTCATATTTTCCTCTCTCTGCTGGCATCCAGGGCTTCTTATCGTTTTTCATTTTCATTTTTATACTCATGTGCTTAATAATATAACTATGCAAATTCTTTTTATTTGTGGCCTAGATTCAGCTGTATCAAAAGTTCTTCTGGTTATATCTTATTCTTGATAAGAAATCATGGTGTTTGTGTAAATAGCAAGCTTTATGATTTTTAGTTTCTATAAAAAGCTGAACAGAAGCTATTTTCCAAAGGACTTCATTCTTGTCCTGTTGTCAGTATCTCTTACAGTTATCCCTTTCACCTCTGTGACATGCATATTTTATTTTTCCTCATTAGACTGCTGAATAACAATCCATTATCCTTCAACAGATTCATAGCAAATAAAACATTTATATTATTGGCCCCATTTTTATCTTTGCTTTATAGTTCTTTTATCTCTGTTTTATAATTCTCCCTCTCTGACATACACTATGCTTGCAAGTGTTGCTGAATTGTTAGACCTTGCCTCCAGCCATATGTACTGATGAAAATGGATGGGATGTTTACAGAAAGTATAGTTCATTCCAGATCTTTTCCCTTTGACTCATCAAAAGCTTCACACAAGACCCCCTTTGGACCAGTAATCACACCTTGCTACCAGCAGCAGTAGTAGAAAGTGTCATTACCAAACTGATGTGTTCTCCTCTCAAGTCCTAAGATGTTTTTTTTTACAAGAAAACAATTGCCCATAGCACTTTAACCGAAATATAATTTGTAGAGGATAATAATCAGTGTATGCACAGTGCATTTAAAGAGATACTGTGGGAACTGATGAGGACTTTCTTTGTATGCTATATATGTATTTTACTGAAAATTTTCTTATCTTCACTACTGAAGGCAGGAATCCAGGAAGAGCACACACCAACTGCTGAAACTTCCTTAGCCTGACGAAGGGTTTTTGAACTTGAAAGCTTGCTTAATAACTATTCTCCAACTATTTGG
>JAGPOW010003648.1:31563013-31600775 GCA_030014935.1 Caiman crocodilus | reverse complement strand
AAGGGTTTTTGAACTTGAAAGCTTGCTTAATAACTATTCTCCAACTATTTGGGTTGGTCTAATAAAAGATATCAAATTCACCCAAGGAACCTTGTCTGCTGAAGGCTAAGCATTCACTTAGATGTTGGTATACATTAATGTCAAAATAACTGGCCTATGTGTGACAGCCCTGGTGGGGTTTTGCTGGCTTTTCTCTACCTTGTCCCCTCATTCTGTTAGAGACTGAGTGATCAATGTTTTCTCATACTTTTCTCATTTTCCTGAGAAAAAAAGATCCTTAAGAAAATTCTACCCAAACTTTGCTGTGTACAATGTGTGAACTTGCTGTCCCTGCTAGAATGCCTTGCTACCTAATGAGAATATGAACTACTTATAATTAAAAAAAAAAAATAGAGCAAAAGGAGCGAGCATACTGTTTATGCACACACACTCTCTCTCTTAACCTTGTATGATAAATTCCTCTTTCCCTTTTGGAGCCTGACGGCACATCTCTTCCATATCATGTCCTGTACTTGACCTATGTTGTAATATCCTCCAGAAAGGGATTCTGCAATTAAAATCACCACTATTTAGACCTCAGGTAGTTGCATTTCTTTTGCACCCCACTGAGATTGGGGACCTTACTGCAGTAGGTGCTGTCAGTAGCTTAACAATGGGTAGGCAAGTGAGGCAAGAGCTTCAGATGCTGCCTAAGAGGAGGGCGCTGGAACTGAGTTAAGGGAGCACCTTACCCTCTTGTCCTCTTTCCAACACCCTGCTCCTTCCATGAAGTGACTCCAGTGATGGTAGTGGGGAGCAATGATGGAGCTCGCAGTTGCACACAGTATAGAGAGAGGAAGGTGGCATGGAGGGTTAATTCTCTTGCCTCTTTTTCTGTGCTGCCAAATACTGGTTTTCAAATGCCCACTTTTAAACTTATGTCAGCAGCAAAACAAAAAAGGACAACAGTGAACTTATGACTGCTGCCTCTGCACCGTGCTCTGCCACTACCCAGGGCACAGAACTGGCCAGTTATACCTCTGCATGGTGTACCCATACACAGCAAAAAGCAGCCCCTGGCCTTAACATCTTGCATTTTAACTATGCAATATAAACAGGAAATTGGAGCAGGGAAGGCAAACCATGTGAAGTGACTTGCCTGATGATACACAGCAGGTCAGGGCCAGAGCCAGGAATAGAGCTTAAGCTCTTTCAAAGCTCAGTCTAGTGGCTTACCTTGACATTTACTGAAGATGAAGAAAAACAACAGAGAAGAAACATAGTTGCTTACTGTAACCTTCTCCTTCCAAACTGAAGCAAAATGACTAATGCCTCCAAATTTGAGATGGATTAGCTATAAGGATAGGGCTGATGGTCCGGTGAGGAACAGCCCTCGCTTTCTATTTGGGTTCAGTTCCGCCCTCTGCCACAGCTGTTCTATGTTATTGGGCAGATTTCAGTAGGATCAAGGGGCACCTGTACATGTGCATTGAGGCTGCTCCCACGTGCTGTAATTACCACACTCCAGCAGACTCCAGTGTCACATGCATCAGTGCCCCCACACTGAAAAATGGTGGTGGGAGCACTTTAACTAAAGCTCTGTCTATGAGAGCTTATCTACATAGAATGAGCTTTAGTTAAATGCCCCCACTGCTATTTTTCATCATGGGGACACTGATGCACATGACACTCTGGGCACTTTAATTGGAGTGGTAACTAAAGAACTCCTCCCACTCCCTGCCTCCCAGAGCATGTATATAAACACTCAGGGTGCCTAGTTGACTGAGGACTTGGGCTCAGTTGTTGTGAGTCTCAGTTTTCCAACTGTAAAAGGTAAAAGGAGATAATAGTTTTTCCTTGCCTTGCAGGGATGTTGTATGTACAGCCATATTAAAGACTATAAGGTAATCATATGTTATGGTAATGAGGTCCACATAAGCATCACCGCTAAAGAAGATGAATCAGTTTTCAGGTACATATCTTGATGACTTGAGTTAACACTACAAAGTGACTTTGAGCCACATACTTTATCCTTTTTGGCAAATATTTCTTCATCCTTTCAGTCTGTCTGATTGTAGGGATTTTTGCTGCTGCTGTTATTCTAGTGAAGTATTTTTAAAAGTATGTGACAGCCCAGAAATCCTGCTGAAATTAAAGTGCTGGTATTTAGCTCCTATGAGCTTTCCTCTATTATTAAATCATGTCCATTGATTCCTAAATTGTAAACTGATGAAACCATCAATTCATCACAGCACTTCTATAACTCTACTGCTGTTGTGGGATATTGTGTTGCAGGGTTTGGTGTCATTAGGACCAATACTGCCACTTCTGGCCTCACTCCTGTTTAAAAAATAAAGTAGTCAAAATTTGAATAGAGTTCAACTTTGTGGCCCTTTTGTGGCAGGTAGGCTTTTCCTACATAACAGTATTACCCACTAAGTTAAAAAAAAAAGTCAATTTCAATGACTGTTCCTGTTCAATGTAATGGATCCTGAGTGGAACTGGAGGGGGATAAGGATTTGACATTTGTTTTGAAACAGTGGGAGATGGAAGAAATTTTGCTTATAGAAATTGTTTGTAGTGGGACATCAATAGTGCTAGATAAAAAAAAAAAAAAGGAAAAGCAATTGAAACAGCAAGAAATAGTTTCAACAGCAATAGTAACAGCAGCAATTATGCTTTTCTTTTTTCCCCCCTCAGGTACTGGTAATACATTTAAGAAAAAAAATCAAGGCTGAGATTATATGTGGCAGATTTATCCATCATTCCACTCATGAGCAGATCTAGGATTTTGAAAAGGGGATGCAGGTGATGTGGTGCTTCATCACATATAAATACAACAACATTTTCTGGAGGATATTAAAAATGAGAAGCTTTACTAATCAGCTAGTGGCCCAGGGCTATTATTCAGTTTAAGACTGAAGCAAAAACAAATATGACTTCATTGGAATGTGCATTAATTTGATAAATCATATGCTATGTATAAAAACACAACAAACTGAGCAAAAAATAATCAATATGTTATTTCATTAGTCCCATAGTCATTAGAATCAAATGTACATCTCTCTTTTTTCAAATTCATAAAACAAAATCTAACCATCTTGAGCCTCATGGCAGTTCATCCAGTCAGTGCTTTATGGAAAGTTATTTCCAAACCTGAAAATGTTCATCTAAGTTAATATTTCCATACCTGAGTTAATGTTTTTAGCTAGAATCAAAAACAGTCTTCAGGGCTGTAAAATAGGAGCTACGTTACCAGGAACAGCTGCAGACAGCAGAACTGCAGAAGAAAGGATAGCTTGACCAGTTTTGTTCATCAAGACAATTAGAAAGGAGAATGGCATTAATACCAGGGGAATGAAGAGTTTAGGACACATCAGGTAGATTATCATGAGACATTAAGTCAATGGACTCCCTTACTGTTGTCTTAATTGGAATGTTACTGCCATTGCCAACCAGTTGGTTTTAAACTGTGTGTGAACCTGGAAACAAAGTGGGGTGCAACTGCACTAGCATACCATCCCACTGGATCTGCCCCTGATTCCATCTATGTTGGTTTCTTGGTTCAGATTGGTAGTAAATCAGTACAATGCAGAGCAAAATGCATAATAAGCCAGCTGTTCAATCTAACTCAACTTACTGAGGACTGTTTTGAAAGGCCAAATCACTGAAACTGTGTCAACCTAGCAGCCACCTACAATACAGTTAACCACCAATGACTCCCCCATAAGACCCTGGAAATGACAAAAGATCTACACCTTACAGAGCTGACATTAACCCTGCTTGATAATGGACTTTTTTTTGTCAAACTGGATGGGAAACAAAGCAGATGGAGGCAACAGATTAGTGGCCTTCCTCAAGGAAGCATACTTGCACCAGCATTATACAACATGTATATGAATGGCCAACCAATCAATTTGAGAACAAAATGTTTCATCTATGCAGATAACTTGTGCATAAATGCCCAAAACACTGGCTTTGACCATATTGAAAAATTCCTAAACGAGGCAGTAATTGGCCTAACCTCATACTACATTGAAAACCAATGATGTGCCAACCCAACGAACACACAAGTGAGGTCAACTGCCACCTCAACATTACATGGCCTGAGACCCCAGTATCCCACTATCCAAATCTAGTTTACCTTGAAGTCACACTGCACAAATGTCTGAAGTTACACTAGCGCCCAATCTCTCAATGCTATACTCAAGGAGACATGACTACAGATGTGGAACAAGAGGCTGAAGACAATACCTGACAGTGGAAAAATGGACAGTCCAACAATCAAGTCCTTACTACAGGGGTCTGCTCAACCATGCCAAAGGTGGTGATGTCAACCACCTGTGACTGTGACTATGGTACAATGCCTCAAACTATGCAATATCTTCTTTGATGCCTGCTGCTTGAAGGCACATATGCAATGAATGACTTCACAATGTACAATAAAAACAAGCATGTGTAAAAAATGGTCAAATGTGGTGTAGAGACATGAGAAAATGACTAAAATGCAGCAGTGGAGAAAAAGGAAATAGGGATGAATGGAAAATCACCATAAGAACAAAAACTCCCTTTAAAGTTTAAGTCATTAGATGCAAAATATCAACCAAAATGAAAATCCATTTCTGGCAGTTCTCACATCTTCCTTAGGAAGATATTTTGCTGTTTGTTTGCCTGTTATAAACAAACAGAGGCAACATAATGAAATGGAGGCCAGACTGTTCTTTGTAAGCATGACATAGAAAATACAATGTTTATTTAAAAGCACGTTCAGAAAAATGTTTATAATGTCTCCAGAGTGGAAAAGTGAAAGCAGCAGAGAAATGGAGAGTGTGAGAGAGGTGTTTTGAAAAGTCAGGATCCCTAAAGATAAAGCTATCTGAAACACAACTATAAATAAAACCTTTTGAAATGTATTACCTCCTGAAACCTATCAAGCATATCTTCCAACTCTAGCACATTTCAGCTAAAACAAAGAGAGAGATTTATCTTAATGCAAACCAGATCCAGGGAAAACTAACATGTAGTTTCCAAAAAAACAGCACACTTTTTCTAGGCAACATGAACTGGGTTTGAATCTGATTACCAAGTGATTCACTTGACTGTATTTTTAATCAACTCTATAATCACACTGATTATCCATAGTCTGAGTCCAGATAGTGCCTCTAATCCAGTGCCCCCAGGGTAAAGCTGGGTTTGGGGTCAACCTAGGCAGTTTAATGCCACACAACTGCTGTGGAGTCACACACATAGTATAGGTGACCCTATAGTATAGGATTCTTTTGGAGGTGGGAACTTGAGCTTATATACTCTATAATTAACTTGCCTTAACTTTAAAACTGAAGCTATGCATTTTCTACTGAACAGAAATGGTCTGAGTTTAATTAGCTGATGTTTGCAAAGTCTTTCAAGAGTCCCCAGATAGATAATTTTGAAGAAGTACAAAATATTATTAGTAAGACACATTGATATTTTACTCATAAGTTATAGGAGGACAGCCTTGCTGTAGATATTGCTTATTCTCATAAGTTTTCTGTTGTGGTGAGCACTAAAACAAACATTTGATTACAAAATAGCTTCAGGGTGGGTCTTTGTACCTATATGGCCCATCAGGCTAGCACAATTAAGGCACACCATTTTCATAGCCAGCAGTACACAAGGAAATGATGTTACTAGCCTCACATCTGGCAGCCTTTGACTCCCCAACATGGATAATCAGGGACCTATTAAAAGTTGAATTCCCTGCTGGCAGACTTTGGTGGAACAAGGCAGAAACACACACATCTAGATCTGTAGTCTGCCACCACTCTGCCACCATACTTCACAGGAAAGCTACACAAGTTAATTAAAAACAGTAGTTTGGCCAATGAATATTCTAGGCTGCATAGTAGTTTTGTTGGGCTAGAAGACATGTGGAGAACTTCACAAAACTAGCAGCCACCCCAGAGATTGACACAGAGTATTTCAAATGCTTCTTGAGGAACATATGCTACAAGAACAAAGCTAGGCATTTCACTTGTTGCAATTTCCCTAACAGAAATGCTCATGTGGGGTCAGTGTCTTGGCCCCTTGCAGCTGGTTAATATAAAAGAGGTCCTAGCAATATTGTTCCTGGCAATAGTTTGTGCATTGTCTTTTAAGAGGGGCTACATTCTTTACTTAGTTCAGTCCCAAGCAAGAATATTCTGGGAGATATACCCAAGAGGGAATGATGGGAGGCCGCCCTTCTTCTGTGCCAGTCTTCAAACCTGTGGGGCGCCCTGTGTTGAGTATTGCTCTGTGAAGAGATATAGGTTGAATGGCAGCTTGCTGCCTTTCTATGAATGGGAAGTGCAGATGGAAAATCTCTGTACTTCTGTGCCCAGGCCTGAAATGGTATTAAGTGGTGTAACAGCTTCAGGGTGGGTAACTTGGTTTCACATGAGATGAAGAAAGAAGGGTGGAGACTCAGTGTTAGAAGTTGATCCAATGTCACTTGAGTCATACAGAATGTCTAGAAACCACTTCTCACAACAAATACACTTCCCGATATTACACTGGAATTAATCTTTTTTTTTATTTGAATAGTACATTCCTTTAGAGCTAATTCTCTCCCAGTGGGAGGTATGAAATAAGATGCTGTAAAATGATGTCTTTGCATAACAATAGTTGTGTGGCTGGTGACACACCTTTCATCCTTGTCTCTAATAGTGGTTTAACTCTTGCATCATAATTTATTGCATGTCACATTGGATTGTTCAATTACTGTAGTTACCACAAACATGAATGAATTACACACCCATTAAAATCAAGATCTGATAAGACCCATTAATTCAAGAAAATCAACACTAAGATTTGTGGGAAAGTTTGCAGACAATCATGAATGCATCATTAAAACTAAATGCAAGTTATGTACATTTTTACACCTGAGTGCAGACTTTTTTTGGTAATGCCCACAACTTTTCCAACAGCATGTTTCCAGTGGATACCTTGTAGCTTTGACGACAAGAATTAAGCTGAATTAATGGTCGTGGAATCAAAAGGTCCTTTCCAAACCTATGACTCTAAGGGTTACCTTGTCAAACCAGAAGCTTAGATGCAGGATTTGCTCTTCCTAAGCCATCCTAGACAAACTCTTAACCAACTTCTTTTTGAACACATCCAGTGAGGAAGATTCCACAGCATTGCTAGGCAGCATAGAATCACAAGGCTATTGAGAGATGTCAGTAGTGACTAATCAATGCACAAGTTCCTTTAGATACATGAAAGTAAAACTTATATGGTGTAGTAGCATATAGAGATTTATAAATTGGGATCTGAAGTGACTGGATTACTCAAGATCAATAAAATAATTCCATTATCCCATCAGCTATTATGTGCATGTCTTATATTTGGTAGGTAAACAATGTTATAGGACTATAAACTTATATACTCCTCCTTCACCTCCTCAAAGGGACAGTAATTAAACCTTTAGCTTCAGGCTAAAGCGATGGCTGCAGAGTTTTATATATCCTATGAACCGGAAGAGATGATTGTGGGTGTGAGGAACTAATTTGTACAGGTTTCTACCTTCTACATGCCTCTACAGCAGCTGGCCACTGTGCTAGGCCATTTTCTTTCTTTGAACCCAAATGGCAAGCCTATCTCTCCTCTGACCTGATCATCCAGTTGCAGGTTCAGGATACCTGGGCTTCTAGGGTCTGTATGGCTCAGAAGATGGATTGAGATGCTTTCTGCCACTTTCAAACTTTCACGTTCCTCTATCTCAATTCTTGCCTTGATTGGAAACTTTATTATTGATCGTTGTGAGGCACTCTATCACTTATGCTTTTTTCCTCTTTCTTTTGCTTATAGTTGTCAGGGTAAACTAACATTAACTTGTAACATATTTTGAGGAGACAGTCTTCTGAAGTGAAAATAAAGTATTTTATTATAATCATGGTAACAAAATAGTATGGGAAGAAGGTAGGTGATGGAGTTTTGCATGACATGCCAAGTTCAGTAACTGCTCTACACTTTATTTATCTTTAAAGATTTCAAACCTTTTAGCCCTCTAGTTTTGGGCATACCCTTCCCCTCTCCTGTATGGATCCATCCCTCCACTTTGTTGTGGGTTTTTGGTATGTGGCTCATTTGATTTGAGAACCTCTTCTTGAGCAATGGTGCATTTTGATTTTTCCCTCATGCTGGCTTTACAAGTGGCACTGTGCCATCCATGTCAGTGGAATTGCCCTGGATTTACACTAACAGAAGTGAAAACGGAAAGTCCCACCTGTTACCAATTAAGGATTCATTAACAAGGGAAGCCCAGTATCATTTCAATCTCTTCCATTCATCTGCTTATACACCCGGGATTCTCAGCACTCTTTGTGATGTGTGTAGCCTTCCTATTCTTTTGGAAAAAGACAATAAAAATTGGTTGCTGTCACCATGAGACACTCTATCTTCAAACTGAGCACATCTGCTCCCCTTCCTGTCCATCAGCCTCACACATCATCTGCACTTAACACCTAGATGTCACAAGCAACACATTTTTCAGGCTTTTCAGGAATACACAGTGAGCTCACGGGGGCTTTATTGCCCCCCCTCCCCCCCATGGAGCCTAGTGTTTCAGTTTGAAAAGAACAGCTGGGTCCCCATAACCTGTGTGCACACAGCCTTGGGAACATTGTGAAATGAAACAACTTGTTCCATTAAAAATAATAAGTGGTGGAACATCTAGAAAAGTAATTACAATTGTTCCACTGATGCTAGAAGAAGTAAAACTGTTCCTGTAACTAGTCATCAGGCTGCTAATTGTCTGTTTTGATGGAGATCAAATACTTTTCAAGTTCTTTTTATATTTCCCTTCACAGGAAAAGCCTACAAGTGGGGCTAGAACCACTATAAGGAACCCCTTGTAATATTTCCCTCCTCAAAGATAAAGTACATGTAGTGTCTGTGCCCAAAGAGGCAGGATAGTACATTACCAACTAACCAAAGTAAGTAGATATATATATAGCACAAGCTTTCTTGGGCTGGGAGTAAGCTGTAGCCCATGAAAACTTGTAATAGACAGATATCTATATATAGTGTGAGTATGCATTCATGTGTTTACATACATGTATGTGTGTGTAATGCTTTCATGGGCTGTGAGATATAATGTGTATGTGTACTTACTTTAGTTAGTCTATGGTCCCACTTACGGGTTATACTGAAGTGGTCACCCAGCCACATATTCAATCAATTAATGGCATGATGAAAAGAGGAATAAACTACAAAATTATTCTACAAAATACATGTAATAACTTTGTAGCTGCTATCACTGCCAATTATTGAAAGTGTGGCCATGGCCCCCTGTAGCTGGGAGCCCTACTAGCTTCCAGCTGCAGGGCCCCATGTTTGCCCCTGAGCCTACAAGTTCCCAGCTGACAGGGCTTTCAGCTGCAGGGGTGTCCCATGCACCCCTGTGACTAGGAGACAAGCTGCTGCAGTCTCCCAGCCATGGAGGTGCATAGGGTGCCCTCACAGCTGGGAGAACACAGCAGCAGCTGGTCTCCTAGCTGCAGGCCCTGTAGCTGGGAAATCATAGAAGCTGGTCTACCAGTGTGGGGCGCCCCCATGGCTGGGAGCCCCATCAACTGAGGGGTTTCTTCTGCACTGTCAATAAGGTATGATGGGATCTGATTTGTGATTGCACAGTCATGCCTCTTGCATGCACATGTGGCATGGCACAAGGCACAATGTGTAGATCATGCATTAAATCCCACCTTGCCTTCACCTGCATGTGTAGAGGGGACCTATAAAGTGCCCTGTCTTCTATTTGATTTCAGACTGACACACCCAGCTATGTCTGTATGCCCATAGATTTACATATGGATTCTTCAGCAGTCATCATGTAGCAGGGAGAGGGTTGGAGACCTATGTCTTTGCGTTTCCTCCTCACTCTCACAAGCTTCCTTGTAGAGCTTGGGGAGCATAGATTCATGGAATCTACTCTACCTGCTACTTCCGCTTGTAAATAAATGGGACTCTTTGTGCTAATATTTATATCTGCTGAATGACTCTTGCAAAATTAACATATTCTCTTGTAGTTAAGAACCATATTTGTAGCAAGCATTTTAACTTTAAAAAAAAACAGGGCAAAATAGTATAAGGAAGAGCAAACTTTTGTTCTGTGAGCTAAGAGGGTAGGTGAAACTCTAATTTTCCATGATGAAAACCCCAAAATCAAATACCAAAATTTATAGATATTTTGAATTTCACTGGTAGGCTTCCAAACTGCTTTAAAATCATAAATATCAATAAAACATTGTGTTCACTTGATACCAATATTTACAGTGGTGTTGCACTTTAATTGCAGATTTGGGGGTTTTAATCAGAGAACTTGTGCATTTTTATCAGAGAATTTATGATTTTTTAATCAGAGAAAACCAGGATCCCTGATGATCACCGTAGACTTTCTTACTGGCGTTTCATCATTATGGCTAGGGATAGACCTTCAAAAAGCCTGAATTGATTAAATCTTTGCAAGTTAGTCTAACCTGGCTAGGCTGAACTGGTCTGAAACCAGACAGACACGTTCTCTGGACTGAGAAAATTCAGGCACATGCCTGCAGAAGCTCAGGCTAGGAGCTGGGGGCCTCTAGAGCAGCCCTTCAGTTCTTTTTGCAGGGAGCTGAAATGAGGAGGTGTGGCCAGGCCCGGGCAGGACTATCTTATAAGGGAGATCTGCCTGCACATTTGCAGGCTTTTTCCCCACTGGCTGCTCAAGGGGCATGAGTGTTACCAGCCTCCAGCCCTGGGCTAGCACTCTGAGACAAGGGGAAGGAGATGCAGTGCATGCATCTGTTGATGATATGGAGGTTTTAAATCTCCCTTCCTGCTTCATCATGCTGTCTGCAGCAAGGTGTCAGGCAAGCAAGCCAGCTGGGGGCTTATAGTGAGAACAGTCTTTATCACATGATTAGCAAAACAATGGTCTCTCTCCATTACTTCAAACTACTTAAACAGCTTACCAGCTGACCTTTTGATTAGCTCCAAACAGCCCTAAGCAGTCACTGGTCTGTCTGCCTGTCCCAGGGAAACTAGAGAAAGAGAGAGACGCACACAAACACCTCTCAGTATTAGCTAGCATACCACATGCTAGGGTCCATGGAGCTGGGGTCTGTGCTGTGGGAGATGGGAGGGAGGGGGGCATTTCCTGCTTGAGCAGCGAGGGGAGGGGTGGGGCAGGGAGAAGCCAGACAGACCCCTTGTCTACAGTCTCTGCTGGAGCCTTACACAGTATTAGCTAGTATACCACGTGCTGGCTATGGTCTATGCTGTGGCAGAGACAAGGAAGAGATCCCTACTTAAGCAGTGAGTAGTGGGGGGAAGGGGGCATAGGGAAGCCAGCAGACCGTGCTGTGCCTGCAAGTCTCTGCCAAAGCTCTGGCCAGTAGAGGGGATGGGCCAGCCCAGCCTTGAGAGCATATCAGGATGCTGGGGGACTCTGATTTAAAAACTAGCAATGGGGTGTGGGACAGATGTTGCATAAACTGGTCTGACCCGAGTCAGTTAAGTTTGATATGACATTCAACCAGGTTTATCTCAAACCAGTTTCAGCCATATTCAAACTAGTTTATATGCACTGAATATTTGTTCTGTTACAGGTTTAAACCAGTTTCTGATCACCTAAACTAGTTTGTGTGTAATGTCTGTCCCTAGCCTATGATAAATAGAGATGGGCCAAAACAACTTCAGATTCAAACACTTTTTAAATTTCAGTTGATGGTTGGGATTTGATCTCTTGAGTTTGAACCCACCCTTCCAGTACTGGATGTTCCAGATGAGATCCAGAAGTGATGGTGGAGAAGAGACCTGGAGTTTATTTCAGGTGAGTCCTGGATGTGGCCGAAATCTCCAAGATGTCACACAGACAAAAATCACACAGATGTTTATATGAGATTCCTACCCAAGGTGCCGGAAATCTCATTAAATTGGCTATTTTTGTAATTTAAAAAAAAGGAAAAATGTCTTGACTCTTATAAGCTCCAAGTAACCATGCTGATGTGACATAAAAACATGAGTGATGTTGTTTACTAACAAAAAACAGCTCACCAGTTCCTACCCAGCCAAAGCCATTAATTACTAGAAATCACTTTGAAGGTTGTGGTAGGCGATGTGAAATAAGCTTGTGGTCTCCATCCAAGCCCCAGACTGGGGTGTAACTGAAATTCATTAATTTAAGCAAGACACTCCAAACAAGGATTTAACATTATTTCCCAGGAGGAAAATATTAACCCAGGAGAAGGTAAGAGAAGAGCCACTGGGATTAACAGGGGAATGGACAGACTATTTTTGAAAAATAAGAGAGTCTGGCTTATTTATATG
This sequence comes from Caiman crocodilus, assembly GCA_030014935.1. Taxonomy (NCBI): domain Eukaryota; kingdom Metazoa; phylum Chordata; order Crocodylia; family Alligatoridae; genus Caiman; species Caiman crocodilus. Next base: position 31,588,466 of record JAGPOW010003648.1, on the reverse strand, counting down.
ACTAAAAGACGGTATGATTTATGCTTATAAATTCAGCTGGGATGTAGCAGCAAGGAGTTAGGAGAGCTATAAAAACTAAAGAAATGTGGTAGCACAAGAACACACGTGTAAATTGGCCATAAAATTTAGGTTGGAAATTAGAAGAACATTTCTAGCCACCAATGGAGTGAGGTTTTGGAATAGGGCTGTGTGAAGTTTTGCAGGATGTTTCATTCTGAGGTCAAAACAGCAAAATCAGAACAAAGCAAAGGCCCTTGAAATAGCCTTGAACCAAAATGAGGCTGGTTGAAACATTTTGAAAGTTGAAATATTTTGAGCATAGGCTGGGGATGGGAAGTCAGTCCAGCTGGGCTGACTTCCCATCCCCAGTGCAAGATCCGGCAGGGGGCAGTGAAGCAGCCCAGCTGGACTGACTTCCCTGTCCCCCGTGCTACATCTCCTCCTACCCCCAGTGTGATGTAGCATGGGGGACAGGAAAGCAGCCCATCTGGGCCACCTTCTGCCCTGGCATGATCTTGCTCTGGGGATGGGAAATCAGCCCAGCTGGGCTGATTTCCCATCCCCAGTGAAACTCGAAACAGAGTCAAAACAGTCTTTCTGTTTCAATGGAACAGAACAGCTGTTTTGACTCCAAATGAAATTTGATACAAAACATTGTTCCATCGAACCGTCGAAACAGAACAGTGCTGTTTTGCATAGCCCTATTCTGGAACAGCCTTCCAAAAGAAACAGTGAAAGAGGGAGAGAACCAACTTGTGTTAAAATGAGTTTGTCTGTTTATGAAATAGCTATCTAGAGTATCAGAAGACAGTATGTTTGAGGAAGTTCCTGATAGTCCAGTGCCCCTACCTTCTTGTATTCCTACGTAATAGTGTTGAAACTACTGTTGGTGAGAATTCAGCCTACTCATTACTTGGGAGTGATTCGTTGATGATTATTTTTCACCTGTTGCAAACACAGATAAATTCTGGGTCAGAATGTTGTGTACGCTCCCACTCCCATGGTGGGGCAGTATCAGGGAGTGTCAGCTCTATAATTGTCCTTGTAGAATAAATTTCACTCTGAAACCTTTCATGTTTGTTCATTAGGCTTCAGCATGAGGTGGTATGGAAGGGGAGAGGACCCCAAACAAGGATATATAATGAGAATACAAATCAAGGCTGATCATGAAGGGCCCCAGAAATTCTGCTAAGAGAATACTTGGCACAAGGTGGGATATCAACAAAGTCCCAGGTAAACATAGCTACATGCACAATGAAGCAAACTAATATGGGTAGGCAGGCTTCTGCACATGCTGATAGATAAGATAGAAACCTGTTTCCGCCATGGTCAGAAAAGTTTAATTAATGTTGTACAAACCAGACTAGGGAACTAAATGCATGTACACAACGTATAAGGATCTAGTCATAGACAATCTAGTAAGACCACATAAAATCCTCTTTCTCTCTTGCTATAGAAAATGAGAGAGAGAGAATAAAGTACAAAATATTGTTTATGTGCTGCTATCTAATTTCGTGGGTACAGATATCACTACGCAGAGGAAGGCAATGGGCAAGTTAATTGAATAAAAGAACAAGTGAAAGGCAAGAAGTGAGCAATGGAGGAAGAGTAAATGACAATGAACCACTAGTAGAAGACCATTAAAACCAACTATTGCTTGTAGACTAGGCAGCTGAAAAGGATATGGAAGACTGTAAAAGATATACAAATTAACATGTTCTATGTATCAGTATTTGTACTTAGCCATTGAGCTGTTCCCATGACTTATAAATGCAAAGCTGTTAAATGTGCTGTACAGGATTTGCTATCACAATTACATCCTGACTCAGGCAAAAACTTGTTTGCAGAGAGTGCAGGTCAGTCAAAAATGCAGTTTTTCAAAGCATGTTTGCACCTGCAGTCACGTATTCCTCATCTGCAATGTGTTGCAATGTGGTTGTAAGAATGCCAGCTACTTGCCAACAGACAAAGGTTTTGCCCATCTCTCACAGACACTTGAAGCAGGCAGACGAGCAACAATATCAGATTCTAGCTGTGTGTGTCACACACCTATCATGAGACAAAGGGCAGGGCAAGGTGACACTAGAGACTAACTTGTTCAGAAAGACATAGGGTTTTGTAAATGACAGCTTGCTTCATCGAGTTCTATGAGTGAATTTGTAATCATCCATTGAATTGTGTGAAATATGGTTTCAGTAGAAACTATGGATTCTTATCCGAGTACATGGACTAGCTTTTATAACCCCTATGTTCCTCGGTGGGTTAACTGATTTGTTTATCTCCCTTGATCCCTTCAACGCACCTTTGCTTCTCTCAGCCCTGCCCTTTCTCCCCACCCTTTCTTCCCTCTTTCCCTAGTCTTTGTTTTTAAATTACTTTATTCCTTTCTATTTAGTACCCTTGCTTCTGCAAGTCCATTCAAACTATAACCTGTCACCTGGAAAAGCTTATGCCTTTCTGAGGGCACCTATACCTGCGCGGCGAGGCTGCTCCAACACGCTGTAATTACAGCATGTCAGAGCAGGGTCAATTAATCGAATCTGCTGGAGCATGGTAATTACTGTGCTCCAGCAGACTCCCACATCTTGTGTATCAATGTCCCCATACTTAAATATGGCAACAGAGGCAGTTTATCCAAAGCTCTTTTAACAAGCTCTAGATAAACTGACCCAACTGCCATTTATAAGCACAGGGACACTGATACAAGAGATGCTTCAGGCACTCTCTGAGCCACTCTAATGAAAGCACTCCCCACTCCCTCCTGTACTCCCAGAGCATGTGTGTAAATGCCCCGAGGGTGCGTCTACATGTGCTTTAGTGAATGTGCGTTAAATCTAGTACCTCAATTGTGAGGTACTAGGAAGATGCTCATTAGCCTGTCTTAATGTGCATTAACTAAATAGCACTATTTTTAGTGATGCTTTAACGTGCATTAAAATAAGCTAATACTTTTTAAAGTGCATGTGTACATACATTCATATTAAGGGTGACCCCCTGCCCTGACTACTGCCTGACTTTAGGCTAATGGAGCTAACTACCTTTCTCATTTCATATTGTGTGCTCTCTCAAAGTGGAAACATTAATTGCGGTCCCATTACTTTGGGAACAGCTAATACATTTGCAGTGTGTCAAGTCCTGGGAGGCTGGACACTGCCAAGTGTTTCACTCTGGCTGCCAAGTGACTCCATGCTCCTTAGCCCATGCAGGCTAAGAAACATGGAGTCACTTGGCAGCTCACCTGCCGTGTCCTTCTGGTTGCCAGGTAGAAACACGACAACCACAACCTGAAATCCAAAGGTAAGACTAGATCATATTTGACACACAGGGTAGGGACAACCAAGATGTTAGCATAACCACATGGAAATTGATCAAAGATCTACCTGTAATTGAGATGTAACTGCACACACACAGATAATGGAAAACATTATGATTGATCATTGGCCCCATGGCATCATCATCATCATCATTTACAGTTGCACTCAGTAGCCTGTGTCACATTCCAGGACATTGTTAAGCAAGGTCCTGTATAGATTCACAACAAAAAGATGATCCGTGATCCAAAAAAGCCAACAAACTGATTGCCTGATGTTGTTTTATAGCCTATAGTTAGCCATCTCCATCACAATGTGTTCCTTGTAGCTGAATTCTATAGGGCGGTACTGAATAATTTTAGTCTCCCAGTTTTCCAGTGCATCATATATGGATGGTTCAAGCAGCTATAGGCACCTCTCTTCCCAACCCCTGTGCAGCTCAGATTTTTAAAGTCCATTGGATTTTAACTTATTTATCAAATTTGTTTCTCTGAATCTTTAGATGTTATATTAGGACAGCAGCTGCAAGAATTCTACAGAGAAAAGGGGCGTGGGAAATATTTTCCACTATTATGAAATGGTGATGGTAGCTTTACACTACACTCTAACCACTAAAGATAAATAAGTACTTTTAAGCTAAAACATTTAGTAGGAGGTTAGTTAATTATATAGCTTGTGTGACTAAACAGCAAGGTAAAAATTTACATCGATCCCTTTATTTTAACTTACACTGAGATGTGTATTGCAGCTTGCAGTGAAAGTCTGACTATAGAACTCTGTCTCCCTTAACTTTTATTTTCACAACATCCTAACCATTTGAGAAGGAAGGAAAATAAGGCCTTTTGACTATGTGTGACCTCAGTGAATGAATGACAAATTGGTGTGTTTCAGCATTTCAAAGTGAAAAGGCTGGTTTACATCATTGGATAATGGGTAGGGGTGGGATGACAACCAATGGGGTGGTGTGAGGGTATAGGGAAAGAACCAATCCAATCTGCAAGCCTAGTCCACAACTTATCAGACCCAGCCCCAACTTTTATGCAGGCTCTCCTTTTCTTTCTCTCTCATCTTTTTCTATCTGGCCATTTTTATCCTTCTAGTAAGTCTTTTAACCAGTCCAACATCCAGTAGTCCCTGTGATGCTTCCCCTTCCACACTGACAGCAGCTCTCTCCCAGCCAGCAGAACTAAGATACTACTGTAAAATAAAAGAGGTTGCACAGTAAAGTTATTGTGTCTGGCAGCAGCATGTTCATCTCTGCCACACAGCTCCATGCTGGCTGAGTTATACAAGGGCTAAGTAGCATGGAGTCACGTGGCAGCTCACCTGCAGAATCACAGAAATGAGGCTCTATTACTGCTGGTTTAGGAAGCCTGCAGAGCACAGCTAGATGCTTTGGGGCATGCTTGTGATCCAGTATATTTGCTGGGCCACGGGATCTCAAGATAAATAGGACCCAGCATAGAGCATTTCCAAATTTGAGGAACCAGACACAAGGAGCAAAAGCAGGAGCAAGAGAGATGGTTGAGGTCCTGCCAGCTGGAGTGAACATGGAGAGTGAGAAGACAAGCCACCAGGGTTCTGTTGTCAGTCATGAGACGAAAGGACCTAAGGGAAAAGGCATAATTTTTAAGTGCAGAAGCGACTACTAGGATCATTTCATCTGACCTGTGTTGCAACTGCTCTTGGATTATGCTAGCACAGATCCCAACACTGATGAAGAATCTGACTGGCCTCATTGTGACTCAGCATAAATGTAAGAGGTTACCTGTGTAAATCAGGCAGAGGAAATGGGGTTTAGTTTTGCTTATGATGCAACATGAGTTGTCCAGAACATGGGGTAGAAAGACAGGAACTGCAACCATATAAACTATGCATACCAAGGGAAGGCACGTACCCAGATTGGCTGGAAAAAATTGTACAGAATAATAAGAACATATATAGCATAAAATAAAACCATGGATTAATAGTTCCTACCAGCTCCACAGCATAAGAAGCTAGCAAAATTCAGCAAAGGATTTTTCCTCCATTTTTCATTGGCAAGCAGGAATTTTTTTTGTCTATATTTTTCCTACTCTGAACAGATTTCTAATTTACCATTCCTACTGTACCAAAGGTAACATTGTTAACTAGAGATGAATGCACTCAGCATAGCCACCATAGAAGATACACATCCTCAGCAGGGTGAACAGTGGTCCAAGGCTTGTGAGGAAGACTTAAACTCCCCTACAGTTTAATTTAGGGATGGATTCTGACAACTTTCTTCAGGCTGAATAATACTATACTGAAGAAGTAATCATTTCAACCAGTGTTCCTGTTCACAGACTAAAGGCCTACATTTATCTTAAGCACAGCAGCCTAATCAGAATAATAAAGTCAATTATTTGTAAATGTAAATGGAACAAATGCCAGTGAAGCAAGTAGTTACACCTCTGTGTAACCACTTGGGGTCTGTCTACACATTCATTAATGCATACTAGTTATGGTGCATTAAGTTTAGTCCTTGGATAACCAACTACTAAATCAATGCACTGTAAGGGCACGTCCACACATGCAAGCATGTGCACTTGCAGCAGCTCAAATAGAAGTGGTGCAAATTTGAGCTAGGTCTTTTTGCCTCAGCACACATGCTTGAACATGCACTTTGTTGAGGAGCAAGTTATGCCACTTAAGGCAAAATAACCCTGCCTGGCTCTTCCCAGATCTGCAGCCAGGGGGAGCTAGAGCTTGGAACCAGTACTTGTGCTGTCCCCAGCAGTACAAAAAGCTGCCCTGGCAAGTAGCCAGGGGTCTAATTTTCTGGAAATCCAGGGGTCTAATTTTTATCTCCCTGCTGTAAACATTTTTTCATTCCCATATGTGCCTTTTGTCCCATCTCAAAGGGGTTTAGGACAAGGCAAGAGGCACATGCGCATTTGTCTGGATGCGCCCTAACCAGCGCAACTGCACAGTAGTGCCGGCACATGGGTTTTTACACATGCTAACTGAGCAGTAGCTTAATACTACTTTGAGGTAGCGTATTAGTATGGGTTTTGCCTGTCACACTACTGTGCAGTGTTATTAGACTGTTGCACAGTTACCCTCTTGTGTAGACACACGCTGTATTTATATACCGCATGCATAGAAGCACATATGTGAAACCAAAATGTTGTTTAAAATACAGGTTTACCCTTCAGTTCTTTTACCTTGGTTATCTGCCTGGGCACATATTGAACAGCTGGATCCCCAGCTGCAGTATCAAGGGTCAGCATTTGTATTACCAAATGGCTCTGAAAGCTGCACTTGCTGAAGCACTGAAACAGCAATATATACATTATCCAAATCCATACAACAAAAGTATTGCATTTCATCCCATGCCTCATACTGCAGCTTCAGCAGTTGTATATTTTTCTATCAGCATGCACTTTCAGTAAGAATAGAGCTGCTTTTCAGCACAGAAAATAGTTTAAATGATAGGAGGTAGAAATTTATTTTCATATGTTATTATGAAAATGGCATGAAGGAATTCTTTCTTTGGTGGACTGGAAAAAAATGTTAGTGTTCAGCTTACATTTATTTCCACCTCCCTTTCTCCAAAGAGACAGGAATTCAAGCTTGATCTCAGTGTGTCATTTTGAGATAATGTTGGGTCAGGTGACTGTTCTAGCAAATAAAAATTCAGGACCTGTAATTGATACTATATAATTAAAGACCAAACCAAAAAGGAATAATAAGAAGTAGAGAAGACACATGATGAACAGATAAGAGACAAAAATGTAGCTGTGAGATTTTCTTCAGGCTAAGAAAACAAATTACTACAAAGATTTGTTAGCATAAAATCACAGCTACTTTTTCTTTAGTAGCTTTTGAAAACGGTGTATGCACACTGTACCACTTAAAACTCAAGTCATCATTAAAGGGATAATGATCATTGGTAGAGGAGAGGAATATTTTCTCCTCTTTTCATTGTAGTGTTCCTGAATGACTTAGTAAAGAACATCCTAATTGCACCTCCTAATGCTTGGTTTTGCATCAAAACTAAAAAGCAATTCTGGTCATAGGGAGTTTATAATATTTTCTGATGTCCAGGAATATTTTGTATTGGCCACAGGACATACTGCATGACCTAATAAATGCTTCTCAGCTCTAATTTCAATGGTGATACCCCCACTCTCTTGTGAAGACAGCTTGTAAAAAGAAAGGCCAATTCTCAAAATATCAGTGTTGATGACATAGAATATTACCATCATAGTGTTGATATACTTGTGAGATGATGGTAGAATGACCGGGACTATATAATGATAAGGTTGGAAAGAACTCCAAAGGTTCAATTCTCTGTATGAGCAAAGGATGCAGTATCCCAACACCATCCCACATAAATACCTATCTAGCCTCTTCTTGAAAAAAAGGACAGGATGTGCTGCTCGCAGCACTGTGTCAGGAGTGATGTGGGCATGGTCTTGCAAATGGGAAGATACTTAAATCAGTGGATCCGAGGCAGTGTGCATATAAGGTTTCTGTCCATTGATGTAGGACAAGCTTGGGAAACAGTTTGAGTAGCAATGGCTTCCCATCTGTGAGATTAGTCATAAGAAGCCCTCTACCAGGAGGCACACATGTCAGAAAGCATTTAAGAGATACAGACAGCTTTCATTGGTGTCTCTTTCAGTCTGCCATGGACAGAGGTGCCAAGTACATGGGTGCCCCAGAGCCCTGGCCCCTTGGGAAGAGGGCTGTCACCTGAAATGTGCAAAACTTTCCACATGTCCATCAGTTTTGCCTCTCCCCCGGCTCAGCAAAAATAAAAGTTGGTGCCTATGACCATGGGAATGCATCCTACAGAGCAGATGTTCTTTGTTTCTATGCCCTGTTTCCTAGGCCATTTTATGCCACATGCTGGTTCTAGAGAAGCTGTGGAAATACTATTGGCTGCTATGTGATGCTATGGGAAAATGTTATTTTCACTTTGTGAAGCTTCTTACATACTTTGTGGTATCATTTATACCCACCTATTTTGCTGTATGCAATATGACAAGGGAAGTATATAGCTCAATGGTCCTCTAAAGAAGACTGCCCATATAAAATGGTATATTTTAAGTCTTCTTTTAAGATTATTATTTAAAATCATACAGAACAGTAACAGAAAGATAGAAACATCTTAAAAAAAACATAATTTAATAAAAATATTACCCAAAATATATTTAAAAACTATTACAGATGCCCCTCCCTACATTTCCCAGTCCGTTTAGATCTCACATGTTTAAATAAAGAAGAGTCTGGCCATGGACTTCTTTGGAGCCAGGATCTCAGCCCATATGCATCTTGCTCTATATGTCTAAATTACAATAGTAATAGCAATTTGTTTTGATGTTTTAGCTAATACATCACTCCAATATTACTTTTGTATTTTGGAAATGCTGATGGTCCTACAAGACAGCAAATATAAATATAGCATTAGATGGTATTAAATGGTTTCTCATCATGGGTTTAAACCACCCTTACCTGTTTCCTTCTTTCATTTGTGGCTGGACTCTTGCATGTTCCTGAGAACCATCCCATCATTGTTCATTCAAGAGCCTTCTCTTTAGCTTCTGCTGTATGGCACAGCCATCTTCCATTTCTCTACTTCAGCAGCTCTCTGTATCTTTTCAAATCTCAGATGAAAACATACATTTTTTCCTTCCCTTCCTAAATCTTCCTCCTCTTGCTATTATTTCATAACTGTTTGACTGCATTATTTAATTCTTTGAAACATCCATAGCAACTCCTATAATTGTATTCCTAATGGATGAATGGCTCATTTAGTCCAGCATTTTGTCATTGACAGTGGTCAATCTAAGTTGTACAAAAGAGATGTGGAAGAAATCCTGTAGTGCATGACTGTGGCATAACTTCTCCAGGAAAGAAATATCTTCTTAGCCTCTGTCAGATTAACTGTTGGTTTATTCCCTGAAAAAGTGGTTTATAGCATTTCTAACTTCTTTATCTTACCTAATAAGAAATGTGGATGCTCTCATTATCCATTTACAGGTCTAATCCTTTTTTGAATCTTATGAGGCTCTTGCCCCGCATTATGTATCAAGACAGTCAGTCCTACAAGTAAGATGTGCATTTTTTTTTTAAAGAATAAAACACCTTCTGGCCATTTTAAAATTGTTACCTTTCAATCTCATCGAATGCCTTTGACCTGATATTATGAGCCCCCTCCATTTATCTTATGCATGCCATTTATTACATTGTATACATCTTATCATGTGTTCTCATTCATCTCCTTTCCAAATCAAACAGATTAATCTTCTCAGACAGAAGTCTCTATCCCTCTAATCATTTTTGTTACCTGTCTCTGAACATCTTCAATTTCTGCCACACTTTCTTTTGAGATAAGGTGACCAGAACTGAACACAGTGCTGTAGGTGAGAGTGTGCCTCTCATTTATGTAGGAATTTTATAATATTTAAATATTATTTTCTATACCTGCCTCTATACAGCTGAACATTTTACTTGCTTTTGACTACAACTGCACAGTGAGTGTAAGTTTCCAGTGGACTGGACACCATGATGCTCAAGGGCTATTTTCTTGAATTAGGAATGTAAGAATATCATTATGTAGTACTGGCAGAAACCTCAAGCATAGACTTCAGCTGCCAGTTATCACAGTTAATCACATCATACAATCCCTTTTATATGCTTATAAGTGTATATACTGATTTACTGAGGATTTTTTATTCTCCCCACAACTCCAGCTGGAAGGCTGTATCAGAGCCTCAGTGACCTGATGACTAAAACAGCAATCTAATTTCCAGTCTGAATGTATTAATTCCCAGTTTAAACCAATTTGTTCCTGCACCAACATTGTCCTTTTTATCTTTAATAGCTCTTCTTCTTTCTTTGTGTTTACCCCCATGCTGTTATTGTGCCAATATCACCATCGTGGGTTCAGCATCCATGTTTTCTCCTTTCTTGTTGTTCCCAGCTGAAGAGCTCTCAGATTATAGTTTATACCAGAGGGTACCAATCTATGGCCTGCAGCCATTTAATGCAGCCCATGGATGTGGGGCTTTGGCTGTGGTTGCTCTCCTGCACCACCATGAGGAGAAGTGGTGACTGCAGGAGCTGTCCCTCTGCCACCTTTGGGAGGTGTTGGCCATGGGTACACTCCCCATGCAACTGTGAGGGGAAGCAGCAGCCACTGCAGAGAAAAGAATTGGCAACCAGGTCCTAGTGTCCGCTTTCCCACTTTGGACCCAAGCATAGACATTCCAGTCTGCAACTTAAAAAAAAAACAACCCTAAAATTGCTGCCTGCGGGTCTATACTATTAAATTTCTTCCTGTCACTATTACGCCGTACTCAGGTGGTTATTCTCTCTCATACACCGGTCATTTTCAGCAGTGGCAAAGCCCCTCAACTTTGTGTAATGAGTAAAATCCATTAGCATTCTCTTACTTTGTGTGTCCAGGTTGTTATAGAAAATATCAAACAAAATTGGTCCAAAGACTGACCCTTTATGAGCTCCACCAGCAGCCAGCCATGCTCCACCCTAAGGTTTCCACTTTCAGTACAGTCTATCATCATCTTCTCTTTGTCAAGTTCCTTACCAACTTTATTATCATTCTTTTATTAGTCACCATCTTTTCATTATGAACTAATAATTTCTTATATTGCACTATAGCAAATGGTTTACTGAAGTCCACATGAATTAAATCTATCAAAGAAAGAGATTAGGTTAGTCTGACAGGATCAACCTTTAGTAAATTTATACTACATTTTATGCAGCTGTAAAGGTTTTGTGCATCATGGATAGTCTGGTCCCTCAACTTGAGCATTTGCTTTCAACTTGGGTGTGGTGATTTCCATTTCTGTACTTTGATTTCCATTATCCACCCTGCCTCTGCCTCCATGTTCATCATTATTATTCTTATTGAATTCTGATGGACTATATACATTTAATTTTGGTGATTGTCACGAGACAGGGTCCTACAGGATGGCCATCATTTCCCCAAGGCCCCCTTACCATGTCAAGTTTGCCCAGTGGGCACACTTGGTTCTCGCCCACCAAGTCTTTGATGGAAAATGTATATAATATATATTTCACTCACACTGAGGCTCTCCGCGGCCCTGTCTCACACTGCGCCCTCACACTGCATCAGTGCACCCCTAAATGCTGCACCCTCTCTGGCACTGGGGTCCCCACGTTGCCATGGGGCCCCTATGGGGCCCCTTCTTCCCCTAATAGCCTCACCTTAGCCACCGGTCTTAAAAAACAAACAAAGTGGCCCTTGGGGTATAACAGATTCCAGCCATCTGGCTATAACCTCATTCAAGCTGCACCGGGGTGCTCCGTCTCTCACCGGTATCAGAGGGTGTACCTGTAGTCAAGCCTCTCCCCTTTTCTTGCTCTGGAAGAGCTCCTTTCCCCTTGGCTGCTAGCAGAGAACTGCCACCCTGGCCTCAGCCCTGGGGTTTATATGTGAGCCAGGTCCTGCCCCTTCTGGTCAGCTGACCACTGGCAGGTGTGGGCCACTAGTTCCCTCTGGTTGCCTTGGTAACCAGCAGCTGGGGTCCTCACTTACCACTAGGGCTCTTTCCCTAGCAGTTTCCCTTCTTTAAAGGAGCAGGGCACCTAAGTGCTCTGTGACAGTGATATTTAGATTAACCTTAATTTGCCCCATCCTCTCTGCATAGCAACCCACTTTTTCTTTCCTTTTTCTCTAGACATTCAAAGAAGCTTTAACTTTCAATTTCCTTTGCAAAGTCCAAGTCAGCTTAACATCAAGAAATGGATTGGTTTTCCTTACAGATCCTAATAACAACATATACTTTTCTTTGTAATCAGACCATTTGTGTATTCTTTGCACGCAGCCTGCTTACTCCTTATGTTATGTCTTTCTATAAGCTTTTCCCCTTGCTTGGAATACAAGCTCCAGGCACTTTTTGCACCTCTGATTTAAAGAAATTATGAACCTCCTCTAAATTCAAGTCCTTGAGCTGTTTAATGCAGTTGACTTAATTAACTAGTTCCCTTCATTCTCAAAGTTTCCCTCTTATTGCTCCAACGGCTACTTGGTGAAGAAATCTGTCAGTTATCACATCCAGAAATGTGTGCCATCTATTATTAATAGCATCTATAATACAATCTATATCTGGGAAATTAAAGACTTCCCAATCTATTTCTGGAAAAATTAAAGTCTTCCATTATGGCACGATTCCTGGTCATATCCATCTTCATAAGGCTGCAGTCAGATGTTCATTGAAAGGCAGATAGGATCTGATCCTGGATCCCAGCAATCTCATCACATGACTTTTGGGTTAGGGATCAGATTACAATTATGCCCTGCGTTCCAGTTCAAGGGAAGCCTGGTTTTATCATAGAATCATAGAGAAGTTGGGCTGGACGGGACCTCTAGAGGTCATCTAGTCCAACCCCCTGCCTGCAGCAGGATTCTCCCTATCCAAATGATCCTATACAATCCATAATCTAAACTCTATGTAGGACTCCCATCAACCATGACACAACACAGACCTAGCAGCCTGACCTGCCAAAGGTAAAGCAGGAGAACCATAGCATCCAACATCCTGCTTCTATGAAATGTTGTAAATATATGCTAAAGAGGTCCTAGGTAGAAGACTACAGTCCCTGCTGCAGAGGAAGGCAAAAAAACACATGGTATGTACCAGTTTTACCATGGCATAAAATTCCTTCCTGACCCTAAATTTGGCAATCGGTCTGACCCTGAGCAGAGGGGCAAGACCCTCTAGCAAGATGCTATAGCAAAAAACTGGCTTTGGTCTCAGCAGGAGCATTTGCACACGCCAGTCAAAGTCTCCAGTCTAGGCTGTAGCCAACACTCTGCCTCTGAGGAAGGCTTAAAAACACCCTGACATATATAGCAGAAAGTGGGGGGCAGAGGGCTGGATGGCAAGTGGGGTCAATTGGCAAAGCTGAGAAGCATGGGAAATACATATCATAGAACATCTAGGCATAGCTACGCCTAGATCATCCCCAGCCAGTGACTGTCCAACCTCTTCTTGGACACTTCCAGTGACGGAGAGTCCACAACTTCCCTAGAGACTGAGGAAAGCTGTACACTGGCTGAGACTGCATGCTCCGGGTACATGGTTGTCATGGGAGACTTCAACTACCCAGACATCTTGCAGGAAAAGCACTCAGCCAGATCTGAATAATTGAAAAGCTTCCTCATATGCATGGATAAGTTGTATCTGACTCAAGAAGTCCATGGACCGACAAGAGGCTGCTTGACCTGGTACTGGCAATGGGGATGATCTAATCAGCGACCCAATGATCAAAAGGAAGCTGGGAGACACTGACCATGAGCTGATCACCTTCACTATCCACTATAAAGGTAGCAAGTCAGTCAGCAATGAAGAAGTCCTTGACTTCAGGAATGCTGACTTTGACAAGCTCAGGAGGCTTGTTGGCCAGGTCCTAAGCGACCATGACCTGAAGGGTAGGGAGTTCAGGATGAGTGGTTGCTCGTCAACAGTGATCCTGAAAGCACAAGCAATGTCTATCCCATCTTGGAGGAAAGGCAGCAAAAGGGCACAGCAGCCCCCTTGCCTCTGCAGGGGACTTGTGGACCTCCTGCATCTAAAAAGAAAGACCTATAAAGGATGGAAGACTGGATCCAGCCCACAGGAGGAGTATTCTGCACTGGTCCGGACTGACAGGGCGTGAACCAGGAAAGCCAAGGCTATGACTGAACCCCAGCTGGCTACATGTATCAAAAACAATAAAAAGTTATTTTTTAAATATGTGGGGAGCCGAAGGAAAAACAAGGGTAACATCGGACCCTTGCTAAATCATATAGGATAACTGACACCCATGAAAAAACCAACCTACTTAATGGGTATTTTGTGTTGGTTTTTCACCAGCTCCAAGGGACAGCTGTGCTCCATACAGTTCAGGACGGCCAGTGTGAGGGAGAATTGTTACCCTTCATCAATGTAGACCATGTGAAGGAACACCTTGAGAGGCTGGACACCTTTAAGTCAGCTGGTCCAGACAGTTTACACCCCAGGGTACTTAAGGAGCTGGCAAGCATCGTAGCTCAGCCACTAGCATGGATCTTTGAGAACTCCTGGCGCTCTGGTGAAGTGCCCAAAGATGGGAAGAAGGCCAATGTGGTGCCTATCTTCAAGAAAGGGAGGAAAGTACATCTGGAGAACTACAGGCCCATCAGCCTGATCTCTATCACAGGGAATCTCTTGGAAAAATTATCAAAAAGACCATTCTTAACAAACTGACTGATGGCAACATCCTGAGGGAAAACCAGCATGGGTTTGTTGTGCGTAGGTCTGGTCTGACCAATCTCATCTCCTTCTATGACCAGGTGACATATCACCTGGACAATGGAGAAGAGATTGACATCATATATTTTGATTTAAAATAAAGCCTTTGACCTGGTGTCCCATGATCTTCTCATGGAAAAATTGGCCAACTGCAGCCTCGGCTACATCACAGTCCAATGGCTGGTGAATTGGCTCTGAGGTAAGGCCCAGAGAGAGTGGTAGTCAACAGAAGTAAATCATTGTGATACACTGTAACCAGTGGGGTCCCCCAAGGCTCTGTCCTGGAGCCTATACTTTGTAACATCTTTATTAATGATGTGGACATTGGTATTAGAAGCGGACAGGCCAAGATCGCCCATGACACCAAACTTTGGGGTAAAGCTTCCTCAGGACTGGATGGTGATCCACACCTGAGGACCAGATGGACCTGGACAGGCGCAGAAACTGGGCAGATGAAAACTTGATGGCATTCAACACCGAAAAAATGCAAGGTACTCCACCTTGGTGAAAAAAAACCCACAGCATGCTTAAGGGCTCAGCAGATCTACGCTTGCTAGCACCATGGCCGAAAGGGACTTGGGGGTCATGATTGAATACAAAATGAATATGAGCCACCAATGCGATGTCACAGCTGGTAAAGCAAGCAAAACTATGGCTTGCATCCATCGATGCTTCTCAAGCAAATCCTAAGATGTCATCTCCCTCTGTACTCAGTCTTAGTGAGGCCACTGCATCCAATTCTGGACTCTGCAATTTCAAAAGGATGTGGAGAGGCTTGAGAGAGTCCAGAGGAGAGCCACATGCATGATCAGAGGGCAGAAGAACAGGCCCTATGATGAGAGGGACTCCAGCCTGGAAAAGTGCAGGCTCAGGGGGGACCTGGTGGCTGCCTATAAGTATATAAGGGGTATACATCAGGATCTGGGAGAATGCCTGTTCACCAGAGTGCCCCAGGGGATGACAAGGTCAAATGGTCACAAACTCCTCCAAGACTGTTTCAAGCTGGACATAAGGAAGAACTTCTTTACTGTCCGAGCCCCCAAGGCCTGCAGACAGCTACTCTATACTCCATTAAGAGACATTTGGATGTTTATCTTGCTGGGATACTTTGACCCCAGCTGACTTCCTACCCCTGGGGCAGGGGGCTGGACTCTAATCTTCTGAGGTCCCTTCCAGCCCTAATGTCTATGAAATCTAGATAATCTATTCGACTGCCTCACTCTTCTCATAATGAGGAAGCTTTTTCAGATATTTGATCTAAACTTACTTTGCTGCAACTTCCAGCTTTTGGTCCACATCCTTCTCTGCAGCAAGAGACAAAAGGTGCTTTCCCTCTTCTTTATAGCAGCCTTTCAAGAATTTGAAGGCTGCTATCATGTCCTCAGGTGCCTTTTTTCACAAGCTGAACATGCCTATCTTCTTAAGCTTCTCTTCATATGACTTATCTTTCAAACCCTTGATCATCTGTGCCTACCTCTTAGTCCCTCTCTAACTTTTTCATATCCTTAAAATGTGGAGCCCAGAACTGCACACACTACTCCAGATGAGTCCTAACCTGTGCCAAATAGAGAGGTACTATCATCTCCCATGTCTTTTACCTAATGCTGCTATTGCATCCTAAAACTCTATTCACCTTTTGTGTGGCTGCATCAGACTGCAGACTCATTTGAGTCTGTGATCTACCAAGTCTCCCAAGTCGCTTTCCATGGAGCTGCCATCCAGCTAAGTGTCACCCATTTTATATTTGTGTTTTTTATTATTCCTTCCAAGGTGTAGCACCTTACATTTGCCTGCATTATACTTCATCTTGTCAGTTCTAGCCCAACTTTCTAATCTATCACAATCCTTCTGAATTGTGTTTGTATCTTCCAGTGTGTTTGCAATCCCTACAAGTTTAGGGCTGTTTGCAGACTTGCTCAAAATGCTTTTTATACTAGTATCTAAATCATTAATAAACACATTGAACAACACCAGGCCCAGAACAGACCCCTGTGGGATTGCACTTGAAACCTTCTGCCATTCTGACATGGACCCATTAATAATTGCCCTTTGCTTACAACTATAGAGTCAGTTATATATCCACCTTGTAGTAGTTTTATCTAGTCCACATTTCTCCAATTTGTTTATAAGAAGGCTGTGCAGGACCTTGTCAAAAGCCTTGCTGAAATCCAGGGACACTATCTCCACAGCATTCCCTTCATCCACTCAAGCAGTTACTTTGTCAAAGAAGGAGAGCAAGTTTGACACCACTTCTTCTTCATAAATCCACGCTGGCTGCTTATAATCAGCTTTTTCTCTTCCGGATGCTTACAAATGGTGTTCCTTAGGATATGATCCAGTAACTTCCCAGGCAGTGAACTCAGGCTAACTGGTCCATAGTTCCCTGGGTCCTGCTTTTTCCCTTTTAGAAGAGGGGGATTACATTGCCCCTTTTCCAGTCCTCTGGTACTCGGCATGTCTCCAATGACTTCATGAAGACCATTGCCAAAGGCTCTGAGATCTCCTCTGCCAGTTCCTTCAGGATCCTGGGATGAAGTTCATCTGGTCCTGCTGACTTGAATTCATTCAGGTCCAAAAAAAGCTCTCTTTTGTTATCCCCCCCCCCCCCCCAATCCCTTAGCTTGCCCTGTTCCTTACTCCGATAAGCCTTAGTAGGAGTCTGGCTGCAGCTTCATTTTCTTGTGAAGACTAAGGCAAAGTAGCTGTTGAGTAGCTCCTCCTTCTTTGTATCTTCAGTTAGTTCCCTCTAGCTTGTTTAAGGGGACCTACAGTTTCCTTAGTTTTTCTTTTCTGGCCAACCTACCTGTAGAACCTCTTCTTGTTGCTGTTAACCAGCATTGCAAAGTGTAGCTCATTCTTTATCTTTGCCTCTCTGATTTTGTCCCTGCAGGTTCTTGTTATTTCCTGGTATGCTTTTGATACTGGGCTTCCCTTGCACTGTCAAACTGAAAGCCAGGTGCTCAACATTCAGTTGATTTTTGCCTGGCTCTGGAACTACACTGAGACTCAAACCAGCCCAGGAGCAGTACCTGGTGTCAGTAGATGATTAATCATTGACTGGATTGGAACTATAGGTGATGTGTAGACACAGGGGGGCATGTGCCCCCCCCCCAAGATTAGTTGCCACCAAAGCCACCACTGGCTTCTACGGGCAGTCGTAGCTCCACCCCCTGCCCCTCACTATTAATGCAGCTGCAGGCAGTTTTCATTTACTGCTTGCTGGCGGTCACCAACCGTGGTGTGGGTGGTGGCTGCAGGCAGTCCTCACTCAATGCATGCTACTTGCCATCCCACCCCCAACTGCATCTGCCTGTGGGCAGTCCCCACTCACCACCACCATGTCCCTACCACCACTGCTGCCTGTGGGTGGTCACCATGCCGCTCTAGCCTCAAAAAGCACACATCATTCATGATTGGGACAGCACTAGGGCTCCAATCAACCCTAGTACAAGCCCCAGTGCAGTCCCTGGAGCCAGCAGATGATCAGTTGATTATTGGCTGAATTCAGAGAGGTGGATCAGGACAGCATCAAGGCTCTAACCAGCCCCAGTGCAGTCCCTGGAGCAAGGAAGCAGTCAGCTGATTGTCAGCTTGATTGGGACTGCACCAGGCCTCTAACCAGCCTAAAACTTGCCTATGATCACTTGATTATCACCTGGCATGGACTGTAATGGTTTAAGCCCTGGGGTGGTTCTGGAGACAGTCAACTATCAGCTGATTGTTGGCCAGCTGGGACCACACTGCCAAATTCCCTGGTACAGAGCCTTATTGGAGATACATTTGGGCAGCATGGGGGTAAGTGATGGCAGTATTAATACCTGAGATTTTGTCACAACTGCTCAACCTGTTACCACTCACTCTGTCACTGGGTCCAAAGTTGACCCAAAAGTCTCCTAAATGGTCCAGATCCAATGAGCCCCATGTCCCAGATCAGTCTTGGGGCACCAGTTACATTTGACACACTTGCAATAATCATTTTGGCAAGAGCTCAGTCACCCAAATCATCTGTAGAAACTGCAGCAGAAAAATGCTGCACTGTGCAACAGCTGATGTTATACAAATAAAACAAACCTACACAAACATTAAAAAAGGGAGGTGGGGGGAGAGGTCCACATCTGAGTTTTGCCAGACATATGGCACTATAAAACCATCAAAAAACATGCATAGAAAGCACAGTCTTCAGTTGGCCTCTGTTTTTATTAATCATCATTTGTCATCTGTTATTCCTCTGTTTTAAAAGAATCTGTCATCTAATCAAGGAACAGAAATAGTACCATGTTACCATTTGCACACCACAGCTAATGAGTAGTGAATGATCTAAATGAATGAGTCAAAAAGCATGCCTCAAACTCATTCTGTACATAAACTATTGGGTGAAAATCTGGGAAAAAAAATCTAAGTTTGTTAGCTATTGGCATCAGACTGAAATATTTGAGAAGATAAAAACAACAAAATAAAAAATCTTGAATACTTGAGTAATTCATTTGCAATGAATAATTTTACCAGCTCTCCTAATGAAATTCTACAAAAGTGTTATCAGGGTTCATTAGCAAATCAAAAGGCAAAGCAATGGAAATATATGTTTACCCCAAACACTATTGAAAGGAGGAATATTCATGAGTTCCAAGACATTTATTCAGCTAGTACAAGAAAAAAAATGGAAGAAATATTCAAAGGAGTCATATGTCAGCACGCATCTAATATCAGCAAAGGGAATTATAAGTAGGCGTATTGATCAGGACTTCAAAGAACAGTAGTTTTAATCAAAAGCTAATATATATTTTTGACATCACCCCAGGGGGAAAAATCTTTTCTGTAAATACTGGCATCAACACATCAGAAATTATATGAACTGAGTAAATGGCCTAGTATTGAGGCACTAAGGGCTATACTTTTAAAAATACCTGATTTTCACTGTAACTCTACTGAAGTCAGTGTAAAATGATATAACTAAGAAGAGGATAAATTTCATAAGGGCCAGATTTTTAATTTGATTTTAATTGATTTTAGTGGGAGTTAGTCTGCTAACTACTTCTAAAAATCTGGCTCTAAGGGCTATATCCAGCCTTCAATTACATCATTTTACATTGAATTCAGTGGAATAAATTTTGATTTACATTAATGGGTAATTCAGAATTGGAGCCAAAGGGCATATTTATGCTGTTCACATTTCTGATGGGCAGGAAAACAAAGCCTACAAGACCCTTTTTAACTACAAGGGCTCTTAACTTGGATTTTCTAGGGACTTTCTTCCTGCATAACTTAAAGTAAAGGCCAGCATGAAAATTAATTTAATAGTACATGCTCAGGCATATAAAGAATGATATTAGTAATCATCTAAAGCAATGGTGTCATACTGGGTGCTTGCAACTCAACTGCATCACAAGCCAACAGTCCTTCCCTCCCATCCCACCCCACCCCTCCATGCCCAAGGGAGGGGAGTTGCTGCCAGTGTCAGAGGGAGGGGAGGGAAAGAACAGGGCAGAGGGAAAGAATCAGGGAGAGTCCCAGCCTGTGGAGTGGTTCAATGGCATGGTACAGGGCAGGGAAGGGGACATGCTGGTCTCTCTCCCTATGCTCCAGATCAGGTCTAGTCACTTCAGAGGCAGGATCTAGGCCACAGGCCATAGGTTGAACACCACTAATGTAAAGCATATAATTTGTTAATTCTTTTTCTTTTCTGTAAAAAAGTGTAATTACTTTTTGGTTTGATCTAAGGGATTATTTTTTTCTTGTTTGTCTCTATGGAAATTACAGACTGAAAGAAAGAAATGGAAATCACTCCTGAAGAGAGGTAAATGTGCAGACAGAAGTGCGGTTCCCCACTGTAATTGAGAATGCTTTGCAGGAAGCATTCTGAGTTACAAGGTTCCCCTGGACCAACCAGAAGTTCGCTGTTGGCTCCAGGGCAGAAGGGAATCTAGCTGCTGGCTGCCAGCCTGTAGCCAGTTTCCTCTAGCAATGACTCCTCCTCCCACACAGCCTGTCCCTGTTTTCAGAATAGGAAGGGGAAAGGGAGCAGTGGTAAGCTTGTTCCAGCCAGAAGTAGAGGCAGGGAGGACTCTAATTCACCTACCCCACTTCCTGTGGCCAAATCAGGTAAAAATTGTCACTTCTGTCTGCACCTAAAGAAAGGTGAACGTGAGGATTTATTTATCAATAGAAACAGTAAGGCAGTAGGATTCTTTCTGAGCATAATCTAGAAGAATCTGTCATGCCCAGTAAAACAACCATTTATTCAAAGGTACTTTTTTGTTTATGTTTATTTTCACACAATATCTTTCATTATTTCCCAGGGGGGAGGGGGGTTCTAATGATACAGTAGTTTGTTTTTCAGAATTCTTGACCAGCAATATGTCAGCTATACCACCTGCCCCTCTCACTTTAGGAACTGATGTAGCTTTTGTACAACTAAGGTAAATTATCTAGAGTTTCTTATTTGGATTCATTCAATTGTTGCTGCTTAACTCAGAGTTAAGAATGTCTCTGTATGGAAGGCCTACAAAGATTTCTTAGGCTACATACAAAAAAATAATTTTCTTGAAAGTTGCCCAATAACTCTATAGCTAGCGTGAAATATAATACTTCAGCTCAGTCTTCAAAATAAATTTTTTATTGTTTGGTTTTGCTTGGTGCCTTCTTTTATTTAGGTGTTTTGGGTTTGCTTTATTTTCTGGTGCTCTCAGTAATTTTTCATTCATCTTTAGGAATGTCTGATAACAAGCAAAACAACAGATGTCATATTAAATGTATTAAAGTGCTGTTTTATTCTGCAATGTGAATGTGCTAAAATGGTATCATGCCAGATCCACATGCAGTGGCCAGCTTCTGTCTTTTATTCTTAGTTACTAGGGCTGTGTGAAACAGCACCGTTCCATTTTGACTTGAGTTTCGAGGTTTTGATGGAACAACATTTCGACACTGTTTTGATATTTCACCCATTTGCTCTCATGGAGAAGCTCGAAACAGCCTCTCTCATCTGCCAGGCAGATCGGAGGCCCTCAGTTTGGGAGGGTTGCAGGGGCTGTGCCAGTCCTCTTGGGGCTGTGGGCCCTCATCTGCCTGCCAGATGAGGGAGGGAAGCCGGATGCTGCTGCCTGGGACCAAGTAGCTGGGGAAGGGAACTGAGCCTCATCGTTCAGTTCCCTTCCCCGGCACTGGAATTGATTGGGTTGGGGAAAGGTACCCAGCCTGGCTGGGCTTTCTCCAGCCTGATGGTAGTGCTGGGGATGAGAACTCAGCCCAGCTGGAATGAGTTCCTTTCCCCAGCCTGACTGTAGTGCTAGGGAGAGGAACTGAGCAATCAGGCTCAGTTCCATTCCCAGCCTGATCGCAGCACTGGAGAGGGAAACTGAGCCCAGGATCAGTTCCTTTCGCCTGAGCTGTGATTGGCTTCTCGCAGCCTGGCCATGGGAGGTAAGGAGAGCCAGGGCTGGGCTCCCGGCTGAGTCACATGGGGACACAGTGGTCCTTTAATTAAAGTGGCTCTTGGAGCTGCTCTAATTAATGTTTTGCCCCTCCCACCCACAGAGCACCCATAAAACTTTCCCCCAGTGTGAGGTACTAAATTAAGGTGAGTTAGCCTGCCCTAATGGCAGTAGTGTCAGTGCATGCTTTTTAGGTGACATTTAATGCACAGTAGCCAATATCACTGCACATTAATGTATTTGCACTGTTTTTACATGCTACTTTAATGCCCAGTAAAATAGGCACATTAAAGCACGTATATATACACGCCCATCATGTTCTAACTTCAGCACCACTTAAATTCAATATGCTTTAAGTATAATGTGCGATTTCAGCCTAAGTTTTGATGATAGCAAGTTTTCACAGGCCTACTTTTAACAGGTGCTCCATTGAGTTCCACTGATGATTCTCAGTTTCTGAGAGGTGACATGATTCTACAGGACTAAGAAAAAAAGTAGGGAAAGTTAATTTGAACATACACTGAGGTGCAACTTACTGGGT
The DNA here is from genome assembly GCA_030014935.1 of Caiman crocodilus. Classification (NCBI taxonomy): domain Eukaryota; kingdom Metazoa; phylum Chordata; order Crocodylia; family Alligatoridae; genus Caiman; species Caiman crocodilus. Next base: position 31,565,899 of record JAGPOW010003648.1, on the reverse strand, counting down.
AAGCAGCAGCTATTTTTCCATAATCATTTTCAGTACTGAACTGTTCTTTAAGTTGTTTCTTATCCATGCATAATTTTACGCACACAGATAGAGCTTGCCTTAACTCTACATGTGTAACCGTTGACAATTACGAGACTCTTTAGTGTACATGTATGCCTCTGAAGGCAACTGTAAATTTGATTTTATAATTTACAGTCTGACTTGACATTTCTGAAATCTGACAGGGGATTCCTCTTGCTCTAGCAAGTATAGTGTAATATTGTGTAGCTTGACAGGATAAGCAGTTTATCTATTCAGAAGAAACCTGTATTTCACTTGCTTCCTCAAATGATTTCTATCTTCTCTTTGGCAAGGAGATTCTACAGACTGCTTACAAGCTTTTCAAACTCTTGGCATTTTTTTACTTTTTATCTGGTAATCTTGCTTTTCTATTTTAGTAAACCACAGACTTATGATTCTGTGGTCTCTCTAACAATGAAACTCCTATTAAATTATCATAATTGTTCTTTCTGGTCTTCAAATCTATTACTTCTGAAAAAAAATGATGATGAAAGGCCATCATTTTCTTTGCCTCTCTATCTAGATTCAAGTGCTTCTTGTTTGAACTACACTTCATGTACAAAACTCTTATAATTATTTTTAGAAATCCATTTGAAAAAAATTGATATTTTTCTTCATCTGTCACCAAATAAATAGGTCCTAGCTATATGGTGCATTTTTACCATGTAGTGCTAATTTGGCTGTGATCCCGAAATCTCATTCATGGAGGCCTGAGTTGCTCTGGTCTACCTACCCTGCTCACCATTTTATCTTGTACTTATATTTGCTGCACTGTACACAAAGGAAGATCAACCTCTGTATGGCTATTCCACTAAAAGAAGAGACCTTTAAAAGAGAGAGAGAGAGAGAGAAACAATCTGAAAAGACTTTAAATGTACTGAACAAAAGAACACTAATAAAATAGTATTGATTGTATCAGGCTCATTCATTTGATTCACTACTGTGTTAGTTTGAGTTTTATATTACTCTAGTTTTATGCCTGTGTAAATCTATCGATTTCAGTGGAACTAGGCTTGTGTAAAATTAGAGGAATACAGTGGTGAATCAGACCCTTCATTTATCAACCCCCATGTTTAAAATCTAAGAGCTTAGAATTTCATATTTTCTAGGCACGTTTACATTAGATGCTGACTGTGCAGTAAGCAAAAAATCCTGTGCAGTAGGGTGTTACAGCATGGACAGTGCTAATACACTACTGCGCAGTATTTTTAGGCTACTGAGCAGTCACTTAAAAGATGTATGTTGGTACTACTGAGCAGTAACTCCGGTTACTGCGCATTTATTTTGTACTTGCTAATACAAGTACTAAATAAATGTGCAGTAACAACTGCACAGTAGCACCTTGTGTAGGCGCTCCGTCTGTGACCCCATTTTGTTAATCTTGTACTGTTGATATAAACATCAGCATTTACTAGTCATTATTATTAGGCTAAGAGAAATATCTCCAGTAAGTTGATTTCTGAATTAAACACATCCTAAAGAAACAGACCCACGTATGATGCAGTTTAAACAGCAGAAATAAGGAAGCTCAAATTAAATTGACAATTTAAATTTCTTTAGCTATTCTGCCTGTCTCTTTTGTATTTGCTACCTTTATACTGTGCTCTTATTGTTTTTCATAGAAATCTCTCTAGTAGTAATGCTATCAAGGCAACTTGGGACTTCATTGAGATAATTTCAGATTGTTTTGAGTGAAAAAGGAAAGCAGTGTCCCAAAATGACAAGGAAAACAGATTGAATGTCATCCCCTACCATATTTTATATTATATAAAATTGCATGCATCACATCCTTATGGTTGAGGCAAACATAATTTGAAAAATGACTTCATGATGAATGGCAAAGCTTTTCATCACTGCCTCTGAGTAAGTGCACTTAGCAATCCTCCTGTATGAGCCCAGAGCAGCTGGAAGACATGAATTCCTTGGATGAGGAAACAGACACATTTTGCTAACATTTTGGCATGAAATTATGTATTTGTATGTACACAAGTCAATAGCAAAGTCTAACAGGATAGATACGAGAGGCACCAATAAAACATAGATATTCTACAGGGCTATGCGAGTCGGCAGCGATCCAATCCAGCTTCAGATCTGGCCACTTCAGATGGCCAAGATCCGATCTAGACCCAAACTGGGTTTCTGCCTTGATCTGGCTGAAGCGGCTCCAAAGCTTCAGATCCACCTCGGAGATCTGGTCATAGGGTATAGTGGGGAATCAATGGAATATCTGTAACTTAGTTGATTTTTTGTATGATTTGGATTAAACTTGCAGGAATGGTAGCCTCTGCTAAGAGCATGAAGCCTGCCAAACTTCAAGAAGATCAGTGTTTGTGGGGAACTGTACTCCAAATTCTTGAAAGCCAAACTCATGTCACGGCTGTGTGTTATATCACTGGAGGCTGAAAACTGCAGGGGTAGTAGCTGTTACTGAGGCCACAAAGCCTGCCACCCGTGTGTGTCCTAGAGCAGGCCTGAGTGAGTTCTGGGCCCTGCCAGGCTGTGACGCCTGCCTGCCAGCTCTGTGTGTCTCTCTGGGGGGAGTCTGTCATTTGGGGCCTTGCACCACAAGCTGCTGACAGGCAAACCTCGTGATGTGGGTGGGTGATATTGTGTGTGTGTTAAGGTGCACCCTTCCTGGTGCTGGGGCCTCTGCACAACACGGCAGTGTGCCCCACTGAGGCCTCCTCCTCTCCTACAGTCTCATGTCTGGTCCTCCGCTTTATGTGTCAACAGGTACAATAACTTAGCTGGCTCAACACCAGTAGCATCAGCAGCAGCAGCATCAAAGGTACCCAAATGGAACTGACACAGAGCCTGTCTTTTTAT
>JAGPOW010003648.1:31549391-31562913 GCA_030014935.1 Caiman crocodilus | reverse complement strand
AAGTTGTTCTTGCTCCTACCTTGGGCGTCTTTAAGAGTAGGTTAGATAGGTACTTGGCTGGGGTCCTGTGACCCTGGCACTCGTTCCTGCCATTGGCGGAAGGTCAGACTAGATGGCCTGCTTTAGGCCCCTTCTGACCCTAGATACTATGATACTATGATACTATGATTGCTTCACTCTGCCTATCTGGGACTGTGATGCTGCTCTAGGCTTGCTGTATGTGGTACCTGTTCAGGGGATATATGGCCCTGCCTCCTGACTGAAGCTGCCTGGCTCTGGAACTGTCCTCTGGCCTCATTACAAAAACCAAGGGAAATCCTTCCAGTGATCCCATCCCAATACTACATCAGGGCAAGTCAAAGGTCTCCCTGCACCTTTTGATTCATGGAGCTTGTCTGGCTCCTTTCTGCAGACAACAACTTACAAGGGAGCATTAGGGCTAGTACTCCATCTGGCTGCCTTTGACTCCTACAAAGCCTGAATGACTAGGCATCCATTACAGAACACCTGTAAAGTTTAGTGAGGCCCTGGTCTATCACTGTACCACCCCATGCTACACACAGATGCTAAAAAGTCAATAATAATGATACAGAGATGGCAAAAGTGGTCCATAAATAGTTTTCTGCTCTAGTTTGATGGAAGCAAAATAATACTTTCCTATTGTATGTGGGTATAAACAACTCTCTGATTGACCAGCAACACAGAAGAATGTTAAACAGCATCTACAAAGGATAACAGATCTTAAATAACAGGCTTGGAGATCTGCTATCCTAGTGTCCTAAGTGAATTAGCTCCTGAGATCTCTGGACTTGCAATCCCAAAAACATTGCAAAAAGTTGGAAGAACCATTGCTGTGCTAGGCCATGTGTAGATGAAACAAGGGGCATATGTGCATGACACTTTTAAGTGGGCTAAATGTTTTGTACCATTTTAATGGTGTCAGTATTTGCACACCGCAGTGGTGTATTGCACCTTAATTTCAGTTGCTGTAGGAAATTCAGTGGTGTAATGCTCCTGAAATGACTTTGGGCACAGCAAACTAAAACTCCTTTAGAGTTTTAGTTTGTTGCCCTACAGCTGCGGATCAAAGCACCAGGCTCCGTGCAGCTCCACGGCTCTGCAGGAAGCCCTGCAGACAGCCTGGCAGCAGTCGGGAAAAGCAGGTGTCACCCCAGAAAGGCAGCAAGCCTGTTTTCCCGCCCTGAAGCGTGCCTGCCTGCCTGAGCTGTGTGGGGGCCTGGTGCTTCCCTTCACAGCTGTAGTGTCCCCTTGGGACTGCCCTAGACGGGTGCCTACAGGTGGGTGCCATGAGGCGGGTACTGCCACTGCCACGGAGGAAAGCACCAGCCACTGTGCCCATAGCCCAGGGACCACACTGCCTGTCAGCAGCTCATTCTCCCTTCCCCACCAGCGAGGCAGGAAAGTGTGGGGTGTGTGCACGACATGGGGGTTTAATCAGCGCTAAATTGAAGTGGTGTTTTTTAAACTCCACCACTTCAATATCAGGCCCCAATTTCATCTACATGCCCCTAGAGTTTACCAATCTGAGGAATAATAGGGTGGTAACCTGGGAAAAAAGTTCTGAGCAAAATCATGGAAAAAGATAATAACCTTTAATCCATAAACAATTTAAAGTTAGGGGGGAAGTGTTCAATGTGCTTTCATTGTAAACAGCTCTTCCCAAAGAAAAAGAAAGAGATGAATTCTCTGATAAGGGGTGGTTTAATTTGGTTGATGAAAGCAATGGCATAGACACAACACAAGGTTCAGCAGGCCTGTGTGAGTCAGCAGTGATCTGGTCCGGCTTTGCTCCGGACTGAGTTACCTCCTCGATCCGGCTGGAGTGGCTCCAAAGCTTCAGAATGGCCTTGGAGATCCGGCCATAGGGTATAATGGAGAATCAATGGAAGATCTGTAACTTGTTTTTTGTACGATTTGGATGAAACTTGTAGGGATGGTAGCCTCTGCTAAGAGTATGAAGCCTGCCAAGTTTCAAGAAGATCGGTGTTGGGGCTTGGGGGGAACTGTACCCCAAATTCTTGAGAGCCAAACTCATGTCACTGCTGTGTGTCACACCACAGGGGGCTGAAAACTGCAGGGCTGGTAGCTCTTACTGAGCCCACAAAGCCCGCCAGCTGTGTGTGTCCTAGACCAGGCCTGAGTGAGTGCTGGGCCTTGCCAGGCCGTGAAGGCTGCCTGCCAGCTGTGTGCGTCTCTATGGGGGACTGTTGTCTGGAGCCCTGAACCCCAAGCTGCTGACAGACAAAACTCGTGACGTGGGTGGGTGACACTGTGTGAGTGTTAAGGTATGCCCTTCCTGGTGCTGGGGCCTCTGCACAACATGGCAGTGTGCCCTACTGAGGCCTCCTCCTCTCCTATAGCCTCACGCCCGGCACTCTGCTTTACGTGACAACAGGTACAATAACTTAGGTGGCTCAACACCCGTAGCATCAGCATCAGCATCAAAGGTCCCGAAAGGGACCTGTCACAGAGCCTGTTGTTTTATAAAGGAATTGACAGCAAGAAGTAAAGATGTTGTGTTGTGTTGGACATATGATGTTATTCACAGTGTGTGATGGCTTCTCTTTTTTTATGTCTGTGTGTGTATTATTAAAAAAACCCGAGCGCTTAAAAACAATGTATCTTTGGAAGCTCTAGGGTTGAAAACCCCTTTGTCAGGCTGAGGAAGTACCTGCAGTTGGTCCTGGATGGAAGGAAGAGTAATGAAACCCGAGGTTGTCTGGCACACAGTACAGGCAAGAAAGCCAGTCAGTGAAACTGGAAATGGAGGCATCGGGGGTGAAGGACAGGCTGGGTGGGGGACAGGGGGGAAAGTGGGACATAGCAGTGCAGGTAAATGTGCAGAAGTGCCTGGGGTGTCAGACGCAGTGTGCCAGAACTCCACTGCGTAGATGGAGTGAGGAGGGTGGCACTCGGTCCATCTGCAGATGGAGCTTGGGGAACCCCAGCAGTGGGACATTCACCTTTAGGAACACCAGCTGCTCCACCAACATAGGATCCAAGCAGGTATGGTGGGGTGTCACAACATCCTCAGCAATGCTGAACACCCTCTCACTTGCAACACTGGTCAGGGGACAGGACAGGTGTTGCTGGGCAATGGTGGCCAGCTCCTGCCACATCTGGCTGCGGCTTGCCCAGTAGGCCAAGGGGTCATAGTCCAGTGGCTCCACATCCTCAGTGTGATAGGTAGCCACTGAAGCCTCGGCACTACCTGCCCAAGCCTGGGATCTGCTGTGTTTGGACCCCAGCATTGAAGCCATGCCCATGGCCCACATTGGCAGTAGCTTTTGTAGAGGAGACTGGCTGGCTCTGGTGCTGGTGCCGGCAGTGCTGGCACAGGAAAGTGGATCCCCCTCTTCCACATCCCTTCGCCTCTGCACTTTGGCCTCCCTGACTTTGTTCACCAGCACTTGTGTCCAGTGATCAAGGGTTTGGGGGCTGCCAGTGCACCTGTTCCCTTTCACCCTTGGGTCGCACTTGCCCACCGTCGTGTGGACCGTACTGGACTGCAAGGGATCCAGCCATCTCCTGATGCCCTCCTTCAGCTGCCTCACCGGTGCCAGCATGTCTGGTGACAGCGGCCTGCCCCAGCCAGGAAGGTCGATCCCCTGGAACTTCTCCATTTGGTTCTTCAGTTCCCTCACTAGGGGGATCACCTGGCTGAGGAGGGCATCGCCAGTGCTAAGGGTCTTGGTGGCCTTGAGGAAGGGCTTGAGGACCACCAGCATCTGGAAGATGGTATCCCACTCTGCTCTGTTCAGTGAGGTGCTGATCCTCAGCTCCCCAAGCAAGGCCATCTCATGGATGGCCTTCTGTTGCTCCACCAGCCTCTCGAGCATCAGGTATGTGGATACCTCTCCACATACCTGATGCCTCACTGAACAGAGCCTCTCCACATCCTGTACGATTCTGTGCTGTGGGATGCCCAGCTCTGCCTGTTTCTCCTGCTACATCTTGCCCCGCTTGATACTGTAGTGGAAGTAGCCCACCACCTTCCTGCATTTCAAAATCAGCTGACTTGTAGCAGTACTCGTGGCAGTACCGTCACTGTCAGCCCTGTTCCCCACCAAGACATCCCTCATTATGAGGTGCAGCCTGTGTGCCACACAGTGGATGTCAACAAAGTTGGCATCACAGACAGCCTTCACCATATTGGCCTCATTCATCACACATGGTGACCATGTGTGATAAAGTAAAAGTGACCAAACGCCAAACGTGAGAGCAAGTTATGCTCGTGGCATGGGGGAGGTGGCAGGCGCAGCCTGATAGCCACGCGATTGGTGATCCGAGCCTGCGAAAAAACCCTGATATAGTGCCAGAGACATAATCTAACTGGCCGAGCGACCGCTTGTTCGGAGCGCGATCAGAGCATGCAGCAGAATCCCCAGCTCATGAAGCCCGTTCAGCGTGCCAAAAGAACGTAATCCTATTGGCTATTTGGGCAGAATAAAAATAAAACTCGCTGGATAAAGAGGGGACCCGTGCAATATCAGAGAGGCCTGATCACCCTCACTGGAGGTCCTGCGTCTGCGAAATCCCTTCCTCTGGACACCCCCCATCATGACCGAATATAACATTCAGACGTGTTTAGAGCTCTCAAATCACCAACAAGTTTAATCTTGAAACTGCTGTAAAAGAAACCACCTATATGAAAGTGTGAGTAAAGCATTTATTTGTTATGTCTCTTTAATTGTTTTCTGTCAACGGGAAAAAGATAAGGGAAAGAGAAGCAAGGTCCCGTAACCCTTTCGTCCCCGGCCTGTTCGCGCAGCACCTCTCTGGGTCCAACCACCCATTGTCAGGTTGGTCACCATGAACCCATGGGTGAGCTTGGCCTGCCCAAGGAGCCACCCCTGCACCATGCGGTTCATGGCCCCCAAGATCTCCCTTGCTGTGTGGGACTCATTCAGTACCTCGGCTTGCAGCAGAGCCCACCAATGGCCTGACTAATCACACCAGTGCCCTGTGAGGGAGAGGTAGGCGTGATTGCCACCTTGGCTGCTCCAGATGTCAGAGGTGACATGCAAGGTTACTTGTGGCCCTGCCGTGCACAGCTCCTCCCTCAAGTACTTCCTGTATGCCTGATACAGGGAGGGCACCACTGCCCTGCTAAAGACGGTGCAAGCAGGCACTTTGTAAAATGGGGCCAGAAGTGCTACAAACCACCTGAACCCTGGTCGCTCAACTAGGGAGAAGGGCTGGCTATCCAGAGCAAGCATCTCCCCAATGCTCTGGGTGATCTCGCTCACCTTGGGAACGTGGCTTCCTACCTGTCCACCTTTCCCCCACTGGTCCAAGGTGTCCTGCCTCTGCTTTGGAGGTAAGGGGTAAGGGGGCTTTGGAGAGAGCAGGGGACTTCCCTCACACTGGTGCCAGGCTTAGTAGCAGGAAGAAGGGCAAGGGGGTGGTGCCTCCTCAGATGCAGCAGCATGGCAGTGGTGGAGCAGTGTCTCATGTCCTTGCCACAGCTCATGTGCCCTTGGCAGCGCTGGCAGATGGCAAACCTGGGATCATCTGCCACCTCAAAATGTTCCTGCACTACACTACTCTCCTGCTTCAGGGTTGAGGGCAAGGATCCTGCCATATAACCCTCCTCAGCAGGCTGAGGCTGAACAGCAGGAGGAGCTGCCTTAGCTGAGCCACTTGCCTCCACAACCTCAACCTCCTCCAAGGTGCTTCTTTCCGGAGGAGACCTGGGTTTAGAGGAAACATGAGGGGTGTGGAGCACAAACTTTGATTCTCCCTCAGTCCCCAGGATTGCTTGAGCCAACGTGCTTAGCATCCCTGGCTCTAGTTCCGGCTCCTCTTCTGGCAGTGGGAGGCTCTGAGGCGCTGAGAGCTGAAGTTGGGGTGGAAGAGGCAGTGATTCCACTGCTGGCGCCCACCTCTGGACTGAGTGGAGGTGGCGCAGGTGCAGCGACATTAGGGGCAGACACTGCCCCAATGCCTGGCTTCCACTGGCAGCACCGATGTCACGGCTGCTCGGGAACAGAATGTGTCTGTGTCTGAGACAGGAGGGGCTTGCAGCTCTAGCTCTCTCCTTACCCCCTCTCCCTCACCTGCTAGAAGACCTGGCATTTGCCTTTCCAGCACGCTTCATATTGATCTTTCCTGTGTTGCAAAAGGTGTGTGTGTGTGAATCATTTTGTATATCTTTCTGTCTTGTTCTCCTGTGAATATTTGTTTCTATCTTGTGCTGTGAATTAAATTATTTTTGTGTCTTCTTTCTGGCTCTTACGGTATTGTCTATCTTGTGGTGTGAATGAACTTGTGTGCGTGCGTTCCTGTGTCTCAATATATTATCTGTGTCTTGCGCTTCTGTAAATATCTGTCTGTCTTCTTCCGCTGTGATTTTTTTCCTATCTTTTAGGTCTCTGTGTATGTGCAGGTGTGTGTCTGTGTGTGCATGAGTGCAAGCAGTCTGTGCCTCCTGGCAGTGATAGATAACTGTGGCTGGGAAAACACAACTGTCTTTTTGCAAGGTTTCCAAAACAAGCCCCCCACCCCAAAATTCAAAGAAGTAAATTAAATTGTAATACTACTAATAATTGGATTGAATAGCTAAGCTAAGCTAAATTAAGCTGAATCCTAACCACTCCTTTATAACATGAAAAAGCAGCAGGCAGATCTCAGTCACAGCGTTCCTCTCTCACACAGCTGTGAAAGGGAACAAGCTGCAGAAGGCACAGAAAGGCTGGAAACGGGCTTTTTTTTACTTTTTTTAGTCTCACCCCACAGTCGCTGCTATTCGAAAGGTAGCCAGGGAGATATCCTTCTTGCTGCCTACCTACAGACATTACTCCCCCCAGCTTCCTCTCCCTCTTCTAATTGTCTCAGAATTGCCAAAACGACTCCAAAGTATCTGAAGCGACTCCAAAGTGCTTCGGATGCCCCCGACCCGCTCCAGACACAGTTGCTGGTATCCCGCTTCGACCTGGAAGTGCTGCTTCAGACAGCAGAGCATCTGAAGCAGGTCTGGATCCAAATCGGGATCCAAAGACTCGTACAGCCCTAGTGTTCAGGTTTCTGTGGGCATATCTATACAAGATGTTTACTGTTCAGCTAATTAGCTCCACTTTTAAACATCACCATCTACACGTGCCATGAATTAGGGCAGAGGAAACATTTTAACTCTGCCATAGGAAAGTGATATACTAAATATAAGTTCTTTCCTATGGCAGAGTTAATTAAGGTGCATTAATGCATATGAAGACACAGATCTGGCAGGCTGGGGCACAAGGTAGTTTCAGTGCCGGGGCTGCCTTCCAGCTACCACCAAAATGAAACACCCTTGTGTCCCAGCCAGCCCCTGCCCATGCTAACATCCAGGGTACACACCCTGACTTGTATACCTCTGCAGCTCTGCCCATCTAAGGAAAAGTCTATAAGCATAGAAAGAAGGCATATGAGTCATGCCTGCAGCCCAGCTACTTGATAGATTTCTTTGCTCTAGGGTGACAAGGTAATGGGGAATCCTGGCTTAAAGGTAATCCTGTGGGTCTAGCTGAACATGGGGGCATGTAAATCTCACGCTGGAGAAGTTGACCCCCATACTGCACTCCATACAGTAAAGATGTCTACTGAAAGGCACAGTATCCCAACTTTCTTTGTGACATACAGGACAGGGATCCAGCAGGTGAGGTTGGGCTCTATATGAACCTCAGGGCAGATTTCACTACCGATACTCACAGAGGGAGGAAAATGAAGCTGCTGACATGGCATTAATATGGGCCACTGGTTTTTTTTTTTTCTGCTTTCAGGTCCACTGGGTAATTCTCATCCCAGTGCAGGGAGAGGACTTATGTATTCTTCTACTCAAGCACGTCAGCAAACTCCTGATGCTTCGGAGGCAGGCCAGATTCAGCTTCTGGAGGTGACGCTGCCCGAGGGGCTCTAATTTTTGGCAAATCTTCTTGGATTATGGGGTGGCTTGCAACCCTAGGTTTCTAGCCATGGTGCTAACAAATAGGTGCAATTCTGGCATAGGATCCTCCTGGCTTTTCACCTGACCAAGAAAACCTCCAAACACAAGGGGTAATGTGGGGAGCAGATTGCCCCAAAACATATTTCCTCTTAGCACCCAAAAATGTATAGTTCCAGAGTCATGGTCTGCCCAGTTTTGGGTCCCAGATGCCAAAGCTGAGCCATTTATCAATTCAGTCCTCTCAGACTTCAGCTGCATTTTGAGTAGGATTCACAGGGTCTGAGCCACAAGCTCATCAACAAAACTGTACACTGCTCCAGAGTCCAGTAAGGCACTGGGCACTGGTAATAAACTGTCTGTCCCAGGATCAGGAGGTGGGTACACTGCATAATCTGAGGAGTCATTGGGATGCATTAGCTGCAGGCTTTGTTGGGTGCATATGAGCTACCTGCCCGGGAGTAGGATGGGGCTGCTGAAGGGAACACAAAGTGAGAGAGAGAGAGGAGCTGAAGTGAGCGATGAAACCCCAGGACCTCAGAAATCGAAGTGGAGGGGCTGGAACAAGCCCTTCTAAAAACAGCAAGCTCTGCTGATCTAAAATGCACTGAGATCCCTTTGCAGGAACGGTCCGTACGTTCAGTTACATTGGAAAAGCCTTGGAAATCCTTCCCTCGCCTTGCACAGGGACTCTGTGTACCTTTGAGTGCTGGGGGTTACTGTGACTCTGGGCTCCTGAGGCAGCCCCACCATGTCAATCATATTTCCAGAGTCAAGGAGTGTGACTGGTGATATTGTGGACACACTCTTCATTAATGAATGGCTGGATGGAAAGAGATCACCCAGAAAGCTCTGACCCAGCACCCTAGGATTTTTTTTTTTTTACCAATGGAGGTGATGAGAAGCTAGCAGAGAGGTACAGACTGATCCATCAAGAGCAAGTGTTGCCATTTGTCATCGACACACAAAGAGGGGTTTCCCTATGCAGTAAAGCTGCAGAGACTTGTGCTTTACACAGACTGTGTACATGCCTCGTTTACTCTGTAAATCACCTGGGCAAATACAGACATTTTTGTTGCACAAGCTTTGATAGAGTGGGGTTGGCACAAACATTCCTGTCCCAGAGGCTGAGGGCAGAAGGAAATACCCATGATTTCCATGGCATTGTCCTGGAGAACTGTTTTTGCACAGGAAGGCTTACAGGTAGTCTGACATGTATACGAGGGCTGTGCAACATGACGAATCGTCCTGCCTCTGCTCAGATGGCATTTGCATAAGGACAGCAGCCAAGAGGATTATTGTGGTCTCTCCCTGGGACTACACATACCCCTCACTCTCCTGTTTCCCTCTTCTTACCCCCAGTTTCAGGCTCATTCAACGCTTGTATCTGTCTTCTTTGGGGAGCCCTGGAGAAGGGTCCTGACATTTGGCTACCTGCAGACCCCTGGCTCAGCTGCAGCAGCCACAGGCAGGAGTGGCACCTGCTGCTGCTGCCAGGGTGTGGCTATAAGGAGTCAGGGAGTGCGTTTGCCCCTGAAAAAGGGTATCTGGGAGCACTGAATAGGTACAGGCTTCATTCTGCAGGACAAACTCCTAGTGACAGAGTGTACCCATGGCACCTGCCTAAAAGGGACGGCACTGTGCCATAGTGCGTGTCCTACCACAGAAGGTACATCTGCAGTAGGGATTATCCCCCAACAAGGGAACACATGGGTCTGAGACACATCAAGATATTGTTCCAGTGTAAAAATGCCTCTATACCCCCAGTCTCTGCTCCTGCATGCTCCCTGTGCTGCTGTAGACAGGCAAACACAGCAGCAGCCCTCCAACCCAGTCCCATCCCAAGCCCATCCCCATGGCAAGAGCCACATCTCCCTCCCTCCCAGCCATGAAGGCTGGAGCAGGCACTCTTGCTGCGGTTGCCCAAGGGGCCCAGGGAAAGACTATGCAGCTCCATACTGGTGCCAGTGAAGAGCCAAATCCAGCTTTGTGTCACCAGGGATGTGGCATCTGCTGGACCCAGTCTCTTCTCTCTCCTGGGGATTCACCTATGAGGGGCAGGGTGGGGGAGCTCTCACCTGAGCAGATCACTTCAGCAGCATAATAATACCAGCAGTTACGTTCATGCCATCCGTTGTGTTTACAGTCCCAGACAGCTGACTCCGTGCCTTGACACTCAACCCAGTCCAGCCAATTTAGTCCTTCTCCTTGTCCAAAATGACCCTGTTTAGGGGCCATGACAGCAGATCCGCATCCGAGTTGCCTACAAACAACCGCGGCACCTTGCATGTTCCATATAGGACTACACACTAACCTCCACTTGTCCTCATGTTTAACCTCCACCCTGCCGGCACAGGGGCTGTCTCCACTCACCAGCCTCAGCTCATCAGCACCTGCAAACAGAGAAACATGGGACTGTTTTAGAGAGATGGGATCCACAGAGCAGCTGTTCGACCTCCCTCCAGCCAGAGCTGTCACACAGAGACCCTGGCATCTGAATCCTGCTCCCCACTCTGGCCTGTCCCATTCCCTCCCTCCATTTCCATTGTCTGGGCAGGTGGATACTTAGCATTACTCTTTCTGTGTCAGCAGACAAGTCGAGAAGTATGGAGGGCTCAACGAAAAGTAGCACTGGACTGAATATTGGGCAGAAAGCAATACAGAAATTTTACAGTGAGGAAGTTAGAATAATAGGAATTGTCTGAAGAGGTTCACTCAGAAAGTGTTTTCCTGTCAACAGTTATCATTTGCATTTCATCTTTTTTATTTTTAGTTTTAGATTTAATTTTGGAACAAAAATATAACTGTCAATTTGTGGGGCGGGGGGGTTTAAGGATGAAAACCGAAAGGCACTTAAAAGCAAAACAAATAGGATACGGTCATTTCTACATTTGGGCATCTATACACACGCTTTGGGAAGGAATGGGGTGCATTAATTAGAGCAGCTGTGAGACCCTCTCTAATTAAAGCTCACATCGCGTTACAAGGTTGCAGCCGCCCCAGAGCATGCACCACAGGCTGCACGCTAAATGATTTGACATGGACAATCTTCTGGTGACAATAGTTTCCACTCGCCCAGTACTTCACCAACATCATCCACCACCCCTTCACCAAAAGACTCAAGGTGTGTGTTTCCTGGGTATTGCCAGTAGCCAACGATCTCTACGAGCAGCCTAAGTGAAACAGTTACATAACTGTTGCTCGGCAATGGGAAACACGAGGTCCTACTTAGGAGATTAGGTGATCCTATTTAGGGAAGTCCCTTCTACCTCAATCCCAGGAGGCCCCTATAAAAATTGGGATAAGAAAGGCTCACCTCTCATCAACTCCTGGCTAGTTTCCCATGATCAGTGAAATCTCCATTTTAAGTGGGAGAAACAATCATAAAACCAGATAAACTGGCAAGTGGATACTGGAACATTCATATGCTACGTTACTCAAAGGAAAATCGAGGGCACAGAAGAACTGCATTAGTAGTGAAAAAGCTACAATGGTACCAAACAGATATCACTGTTTTATATGACATTATGCGACAAGACAGTGGTGTGTTTAGAGAAAAAAACATATACTTTTTACTGGCCAGGTTACAAGGTGGACCAAAACACCAGCCTACACGGGGTAGCACTTGCAATAAAACTCCATTGCTAATAAACCACCACAGCAACCTGTATCAAAAGCCGAGTGTTGGCTACAAGGGAGCAACTCACAGGATCATAATGAATTCTAATTTATTGTACAGGATGTGAAGTTACCAATAAAATCATAAATGCAAATTTGAGATATGAGGGGCACTGGTCACCTTAGCACACACAGATGCATGCACTCACTCGTTCAGACCCATGTAATATAGTGTATATTACTGCTGCTGCGGTGATTGTGAGAGCACTGGTGTCAGTATATCTACCTATCTGGGGCCCTGGGGTCGGCTTTTGATGGTCAGCTTCCTTCAAGGCGATGTCTTCAAAAGGGGGTCGTCCTTTCGTCCTTCTGTCTGGGTAGGTCAGGTGCTGGATGAGAAGGCACCACTGACGGTCACACTTCACTGCCTTTTATCCCTTCTCTGGCAAACTTCAGTGATCCCCCAGCATCATCTTGGCTGCCCAATCCAGATGTTGCTGTTCCACATGGGTCTTGAGTAGTGCATGACAGCTGTTAGTCACAGTCACTGAGGGTTTTGCCCAGTGGTGCAGTTTTGGGAGTCCAGCCTTGACTTGACTGATTCAATGGCTGTATTCTTGCAGGTTTCAGGTGGCTTGATTAGCTTAAAATGGCGTGTTGAGTTGAGTTTTGTGATGCTAAGTTCCTCTGGTTAAGCTATAGAGCTTCTTGCTTTGTCATTTAATTATCTATTGACTCATACTCCTATTCACTCAGGGGACCAACCCAATATAGCAGATTTTATCACTTTACTATTACAATTCCAATGCCGTTTTAAACACATTCCTTAAGGGTTTAAAAGCATAAAATATAAAATACAAAATGCCATGGCAAAGATGAGACAGATGAAATATAAAAATGCACTCTGAGAAATATATAAAAATGCAATGTGAGGTCATGAGGATCAAAGGCTACTGGGGACAGTGAGTGAGTTAGGTTAGCACCAGGATATATTTTACAGTCTTTGCAGTAGATCTTTTAGTTCTTTTGTTTTCTTTGGTGACACTTAGCTCAATCAACATGTAAGCATAGTTTGTAGGTTCCTCCTACAGAAAGCCACTTCAGCTTTCTGGCTTGCTTGGAGCTTTGCCACAGCCATGCAATGAGTGTGCTAGGTCTCTACGAATACTCAGAAGGAAAAAGAAATGAACAAGAGGTACAGCCAAGAAGAGGCTTCTTGTTATACAACACTTAATTATCTCACAACAGCTTTCTGGAAATAAGATGCACTTATGCAACAAGACTACTTGGTCCTGAAGAAATGAAGACTCATCTCTACAGCCGGATGAGTTACACTCTAAGAAGCATAACCTCCAATGACAACATTTTATTACTGGATTACTTCAGTGCATGCAGTGGAAATGCGCCACGTGGAACAGAGTTATAGGGAAATTCAGATGTGGATATCTCAACACAAATGGAGAACTACTAACACTGTGCACAAAGTTTGAACTTGCTGTTGTGAACACCTTTTTCAGCACACCAGAGAAGTGGTTCTACACTTGGCAGCACCCACAGTCAAAATGGTGGCACCTTTTAGATAATGTCATCACTTGTCACAATGACCTGAGGGATGTTCATAATACCAGGGCTATGCAAGGCACAGAATGCTCTATGGATCACCAGCTTATCCATAATAAACTGAACCTCAGGATCCACATTTCTAGACAGAAAGTTTCCCAAAATCAAAGTGAAGTGTCAATGTCTCAAAACTTTACATGAAAGAGGGCAGAACCCAGTTACCAACTTGCACTCGTGATGCACAATTAAATCGTGCCAACATAAGAGCAAGCAGAACTGTTCTTGAAAGGGGGAGTGCCTTTCAAACTGCAGTGCAATTAACAGCTAAATAAATCCTTGGTGTCCTAACTAGCAAAAATGTAGACTGGTTTGACACAAATTACAGCAGTATTTAAGCAGTCC
>JAGPOW010003648.1:31481946-31534088 GCA_030014935.1 Caiman crocodilus | reverse complement strand
TCCCCAGCACCACCTGGGGTGACAAGGAACAATGGTCATAAGCTGATGGAGAATAGGTTTAGGTTAGAGATCAAAAGGCAATATTTTACAGTTAGGGTGTCCAAAATCTGGAACCAACTTCCCAGGAAAGTGGTCCTCGCCCCTACCTTGGGCAAATTCAAGAGGAGGTTGGATGATCACCTGTTTGGGGTCTTGTGAACCCAGCATTCATTCCTGCCTGGGGCAGGGGGTCAGGCTAGATGATCTGTTCACATTCCTCCTGACCCTAGCTACTATGAAACTATGACAGGAGCAGGTTTGGTCCTCTTGTTTGGACACATCCATACATATTTTAGAGTCATTTGAATACTCATAAACAATATATTGTTAGTTCTATTCTCCTCCTCTTTGTACCTTTCCAGTTACACAGGCATACCTTCTCCCCTTCCAGGTAGTGCACAGAGACTCCAGGTTCAGAGGGAGCTGGATTTCTCCTGTTATTGCAGTAGCCAATCATTAATAGTTGCCATTTCTGCAGTAGACATTTTCTTCCCCTTCAGCACTGAGTGTTTTGTGTGAAAGAGCCTTATTTCCAAGCCAGACTCCAACAATATTGTGTTTTCCAGCTATCCCTTTCTCTACACATGTAGTAACAGGTATCTGGGGAGCTCTTCACATGGGTTGTTCTAATAGTTGTTGATGACAGGTACTTGTAGCATTAGTAACTTCTGGTTTCCCTGCTGGGGCTTCCCTCCGTTTAGGCAATTTGGTCTCCGATGGTGTTTGTCTCATCATTGCCTACAAATGTCATCTGGCCTGGGACACATTCAGAAAACAGTGTCACTTATCTCATGGGATGCCCATAAACAACTTGCACTTGGGCCTCCTCCAGTTTCTTAGCCACTTCAGTAACCATCATGTCCTGAAGGGCTGTATCTGGCATAAAGAAGTCACCATGGGGCCAGGAATTAATGACTGATCCCTTTAAGGTATCCTCAGTTTCTGCCTCTGTATATACATCTCTCTGCCTACAGTGTAGTCCAGCCTGTTCCCTTCCTTCACCAGCAGATTATGAAGTTCCCTGCTAAGTAATGTAAAACTTGGCATTTACACACAGGTTTCTCTCATGACTGGACACTCCCTGGATGCAGAAGTGTCAGATCCTTCTGCATTTGAGCTATCTCCCAGCTAGGACAGTGCAGGCAAACTCTGTGGAATAGTCTCATTGGCTTGCTATTCCTTCCTGCCAAAGGGCCAATACTTGCCTCAGAACATTAATTCAGGACAGTCAAAGAAGGTTTTTAACTGGAACCTATTCTAAACACAAACTAACACTAACACTGGTCAACATTTGAGAAGCTTAAAGCGCAAAGTGGAACAAGGCCCAAAGACAACAGATAACACTAAGATACCACTCCACTTGATACCAGCTGCCAAGTAGACATTGAGCCATTGATTCCTACTTTCTGAGCTCAATGCTTCTGCCAGTTTTTCTATCCACCTTACAATCCAGTCATCCAGCTCATACTTCCTTAGCTTGCCTGCAAGAAGGTTGTGAACGACCGTATCAAAAGCCTTGCTAAAATCAAGGTATACCACATCTACTTGTCTTCCCATATCCACAGAGCTAGTCATCTATTTACAGAAAGCAATCATGACATGCCCCTGCTGAATCCATGCTCACTGTTCCTAATCAGTCACCTTTTTCCCCTACAAGTGCTTAGAAAGTTCTATCAATACAACTCCCTGAGGAAGCAATGATAACAGAAAAAATGTATTTTCTAGCTGTATTTTCTACTTCCTGTCCTATAAGAAATAAATGCTGATATACAATTTTATATCTTTATAGTATAGGTGCATATTATATACCAGTACTGTGTAATACCTGTCCTGTATTTTGCCTTACTGATGCAAGCGGTTCATCCAGTGGGACTTAGGTAAACATAATTTTGTCCTAAATTAGAATATATAGTTGTTAGTAATTCTGAGCAATGTTACCCTTTACAGCACTATGGCTCCACTCTCAGGTTTCACATGTCTATTGGTAGAGTTCATTTTATGGTGAATCTTAGCTCTATCCACAACTTTTTACTGATCACCTGGGAAAGAGTATGGGTCTACTCATTAGCATTTTGTATTTTTCAGTACAGGTAAGGATCCTGTTGTCAGGCTACCTGCAAGCTGTGGTTTGTAAGAGAAGTGAAGATCAGACTCCTTTCTTCCTGTGCAGACTAACAGAAACAAATCCATGTGCAAATAGACTCTTTCTTCAGCTACATTACTTTCTTGCCCAGGAGCTCTTGGAATTCCTTTGGTAAGAACTTCTTGACACAGTTTTGATGTATCATTGTAGGTTTGGAGCTGAAGAACATACTGAACAGTGTAGATGTTTCCTTTCCTCTGAGCAGGTTATTATAAGATTGTTAATATTGGTAAGATCCACATTATTTCCCTTCTTTGCAACTTCTGCATCTCAGGTGTTGCACTCTGCTCAGAAAAGGATTAATAGATTCATAGATTGTTAGGGGCTGGAAGGGACCTGGTAGATCATTGGGTCCAGTCCCCCTGCACTAGGCAGGAAAAGACAACTAGGGTCAAGTGACCCCAGCAAGGTGACTGTTCTTTTGACTCTCTCCTTTTGAAGATTTCCAGCGTAGGTGACTGCACCACCACTGGAGAGAATTTATTCCATAGTCTGGACACCCTGACTGTGAAAGAGTTTTTCCTGAAATTGAGTCTGAAGTGGCCTTCCAGGAGTTAACATCCACTGGTCCTGGTCTTCCCCAGGGGCTCCCTGGTGAACAGGTGTTCACCGAGTTCTTGATGTACTCCCCTGATGTAGCTGTAAGCTGCTACCAAGTCCCCTCTCAGCCTTCTCTTCTGTAGGCTGAAGAGGCCCACTTCCCTCAGCTTCTCCTCATATGGCTTGTCTTGCAAGTCCCTGATCATAGGGGTGGCCCTTCTTTGGACCCTCTCAAGTTTTTCCACGTCCTTGTTGAAGTGTGGCACCCAGAACTGGATGCAGTACTCCAGCTGTGATCTCACCAGTGCGGAGTACAGTGGGAGTAACACTTCCTTAGTTTTGCATGAGATGCAATGGTTAATGCATGCCAGCGTATTGTTTGCCCTGCTGGCCACAGCATCGCACTGCCAGTTCATGTTCATGCAATGGTCAATCACTACCCCAGCTCCCTTTTGGCTTTGGTGTAAGTCAAATTGTCACCACCAAGCCTATAGGTATGTTGGGGATTGTTTGCCTCCAGATGGGGTACCATGAGGATGATCACTGGTAGTATGTCTCCTTATGATGTTTTTTCTGGAAAGCCAATGGAGGCCTCAAGTAGCACCGTGGTACAAAAAATATGAGGCGGCCAAGTTCCAGAATTAAACTCCCTATAGATTGCTTGGGTCCTGCAGATTTTTAAGATCACATTTGTTCCATTCTTTGTGAAGCAAAAAACTCCTTTCCAAGGAGACCATGTGAGGCCTGTGCCTCAGAAAGACACTTGCAAAGCTTGATGCCTTTCTTCTGCCAAGGCTTTTCCACAAAAGAGGCAGACCTAAGCCTCAGAAGGATGTTTGCTTTGAAAAATCTGTTAATAAATGGAAGTGTTTTCATCACATGGCATCACTTTTCCCCTAGGCAAGAAAAAATCTGTAAGGGTGTTTCTATGCCATGGTGGCAGCATATCTCAGCTGGCCTATTCTTAAACATTTCTTTCCCACCTGCTCCCATTGGCATGATCCAAACCTGGAAACATGCCAGTGAAGATGCTCTAGGGTGACGTTTCAAGTTTCCAACCCCAAATAGAACAAAGGGCAGTTTGTGTCCAAAGCTTGTCTAACATCTGTCCCCTCTATGTATTTTTAGTAGGGGGGTGTGAAATGGGCCGTATTCAATTCGTATTTGGATTTGAACCAAATCAGGAACAGTGATTCAATTGATTTGGATCACTGTCCCAATTTGATTCGGCCAAATCTGAAGATTAGATTCTAATTCAGAGAATCAGCAATTCAGACATAGACACAGCTTTAAATGTTTTTTATACATACCTCGAGGTACCAGGCACGGCTCATGAACACTGCAATAGTGGAGTGGATAGAGTGTCCCACAGGAGTGTGGGGGCACCCCCTGCATGCTTAGCAGCGAACTCAGAGGTGGACCGGAAGTACTTCTGGTCCACTTCTGGGTCTGCTGCCGAGCACACTAGGGGGCACCCCTGTGCCCACCTGGCTCAGTGATCAGCCTTGGGGGGACCCTGGGTGCCCCCCCAGACCAAGGAGGCACCAGTCACTGAGCCAGGGGAATGCAGGGGGGGCCCTTTAGTGCACTCCCCAGTGCACCACTTCCAGGTCTACTGCTAAGCATGCTGGGGAACGCCCCCTCCCCTGCCACACTCCTGTGGGACGCTCCATGTGCCCTACCATCTCAGCATTCACGAGCCACCTGGTAGCTTGAGGTATGCAGGAGAAACATTTACAGCTGTGTCTGTTCAAATAGTTGAATCTCTCCAAATCTCTGAATTGATTTGAAGAGTTCCGATTCAGAGGGATTAAAGGATTTCCTGATTCGATTTGGATTTGGACACCAAATCGCACCAAATCTCCACCAACTCGAATCAGCAACCAAAGCTTCACACAGCTTTAATGGTTTCACAAGTGATTTTACATTAGCTGGTTTGGTTTTGGTAGAATAACTTATTTAATAGGGTCACTCTCTTGTCTCTTCCAATAATTTTGATGTGTAGTATGTGTGCATTACTTTAAATTAATCTGAGTTCTTTTATAAGTTGTTTTGCTTTGACAACTACATTTTTCTTTGTTCTTTCCTTCTTTCTCTTATGCTGTTTGCAGAGAAGAAAAAAATACACCCACACACACAGTCACAGATATACATATACATACACACACACATATATAACTTTGGGACAGTAAAGAACAGCTTGTTTAAAATGTGCTTTTTATGTATATGGAGCCAAAACATGTCTCCTTTATATCAGGCTTTTGGTACAGAATATTTTAGCTGAAGTTATATTGAGAGTTCCATTATAAAATCCTGTTTTCAGCTGGTCTTAAATGTCTGAAAAATTATTTTTCAACTGAAATTTCCTGTGCTTGCTCTTAGCTCAAAGGCAATATTTTACAGAAAGTCTGAATCAAAGCTATTTTCTCTCTCCCTCAGCTGTATAAAGATGGAAAAATTAAATAAATATTTTTTTCTCTTATGTGTACTTATGGTGAAGATTTTGCCCCATGCATAAAGCCTAATCAAATTCCCAGAAAAGCTGATGAGAGTCCTGGCATTTATGGATGTATTGGTACTCTCATCTAAGTAAAGCATAACTCAAAGTTGACTCCACTTTTCAAGGTGAAAACATTCCAGGTGTCTCATTCTCTCTGTTTTCCAAGCCAATCTGAAAATAAAACACACCAAGGATTTAGTCCCTGAAAAATCAGTTTTATGTATGTGCCACACACACTTCCATGCCATGTAAAGCTGAAATTCTATGTACAGTACATAACAACATACACATATTATCATTGCTACCAAATTATATAGTTCATGTTTTGAGTTTCAGTTTCAAGGTGAAATCCATAATCTCATAAATCTCTTTGGAAGAGCAGTGACTTTTTTTTGGAGGGCGGACTAATCGTAAGGTTTCATCTTATCAAATGGCAGAAGCACTAGCACACAAAGCACTCCATGCTGTAAAGGAAACATGAAGAACAGCATATAGGTAAGGATGGAGCTCAAGTGAATAGCTTATGAATGATCGAGAGAGTGGCTTGTATCTACCAAAATTGTGAATTACATTAACGTAGATCAATATCTTCCAGTGGTGACATGTAGGGGGTGCATGGGGGTGCACATGTACCCCTGAGAGTGCTGGTGCACCCCCTGACAGCTAGCTTTCCCTGCTTAGGCGATGGGTGGGGGGGCAGGTGGGATTGCTAGTGCCTCCCCTAAGAGCACTAGCCAGGGAATGGGGATGCCAGGAGAAGCACCGCTGGCACTTCTGGTCATGCCTCTGGCACTTCTGGTTTTGCCACTGGCACTTATGGGTTGGAGTGATCGGCACCTGAAAACTAGTAGAAGGAAACACTTTTTTGCCTCCTCCATGCAATCAGACAGTGGAGCTCATTGCCACAGAGAGTCATTGAGAACAAACATTTAAAAAGATTGAAAAAGGGATGACATTTTTCAGCAGCAGCAGCAGCAATCCCTCAAATCAAGGATGATTTCTGCCACAGCTCATTGATGGGTTACTAAAGAGACTTTGAGCCACAGATCTGACTGCAGAAGTTGCTGATCTTTCTGCAGTGGACAGTAGTCCATAGGCTGCTATTTCTCTCTTTTTCCTTCCTCCGCTCTCTCTTATCTTCTTTGAGGGCAAGACACTTTTCCTCAAAATGGGTTGCCACATGGTTGAGGTTGCAGCACCACTGGAGTTGGTTAGCAGCCAGTTCCTCCTAGCTCTTGATGTCAGTGTCCATTTTCTTGAGATATGTCTGCAATGGATTCTTGTAGCATTTTTTCTGGCTGCAATGAGATCTCAAGACACAACTAAGTTGGGAGTAAAGCACTTGTTTTAGGAGTTAAGAGTCAGGCATCTGCACACAGTGTCCAGTCCAGCAAAGTTTATGCATGAAGATCACCGACTCAGTGTTGATAACATTGGCTTTCGCAAGAATGCTGATGTTTGTATGGCAATCCTCACAATTAATGCAAATAATTTTCCAGAGGCATTGCTAGTGATACTTCTCCAGGCTCTTGAGATGACAGTGATAGGTCACCCACATTTTACATCCATAGAGGAGAATGAGGGTGATGACTACATTGTAGACCTGGGTGTTTGGTGTCTTTCCAGAGCTTACAACCAATAAAAACACTCCAAAGCAATTTCCCAAAGGAAAAATTTGTGCACCAGATCCTGTGCTCTATTTCCTCATCAATTTTCATTCTCTGAGAGAGATGTAAAGAAGCGCTTGACTGCCTCCAAGGTCTTTCCCACTTGGTAATTTGGGGAGGGCATATTTGTGGCCTAGAGCACTTTAGTCGTCTTGATGTTAAAGGTGAGGCACAAAGTTCAGTAGGCTTCTGTGAACAGATCCAGTGTGGTCTGGAGGTTTTCCTCAGTGTGTGCAAGGATGGCATGGTCATCAGTGTATTGAAGGTCAAGGATGGGTATTTTGGATTTTTTGGTCTTCTGGTGAAAATGTCCCAGATTGAAAAGCCATCCATCCATTTGGTTTTCGGTGTCAATTCTAGAAAGGAAGCAATCCTTAATGAGAACGAGGGTGATAAAAATGGACAACAGGATTGGGGGATAGGGGGGAAATAGAGAACAGAACTGAGGGAATGGCACATCCTTGCTTGATCCCGGTTTGATGACAAATGGATCTGTCTTAAATCCACTAAAAAGAATGGCCCCGGTCATCTGGTTGTGGAGAAGCCTCAAAACCTTACTGGGGGTCCAGATCTGGTCAGTACTTTTCACTTTGTGACTGACAAAGCCAAGACCCTTAGTAAGAACAGAGAAGGCCATATATAAGTCCTGATGTTGTTCCGAACACTTGTCTTGGATCTGGGGAGCAGTAAAGCTCATGTTGATTGGCCTTCAGGATGGTCTGAAACCACAATGAGATTCTAGCAGGACTTTCTCAGAAAGGGGTAGACAGTTCAGGAGGATGAGGGAGAGGATGTTCCCTGCTGTGGAAAGGAGAGCAATGACTTGATAGTTCCTATATGCATATTTACCTCCCTTTTTGAAGAAAGTCACAATGGGCACATCCCCATGAGTGAGAACATGAATTTCCCTGGGGATAACATATTTGTGCCTCTGCTAATTATCACTGGGCATGCCTTTGCACATGCTCTCTGGCAAGTGGCAAATTGCCCTGGGTGAGGTAGAAGAGTCTTACCTGGGATCCTGGGGGCCTCCTGGAATTGTAGTGGCAGTAATCCAGGGGTGTGAAGCCTGGCTGGCAGCTGGGGTGTGGCTCTGGTTGGCCAGGCTCCAGCTTCACCACACCACTTTTTTTGGTGCAGATTTTTTTGACACTGCGATCTCCTGGTGTCACAAAATCCACTGCACTGCAAATTAAAAGCATGGTGAACACATGCACATGTGGTATGTCTGGTTTGTGACCCCGCAGATGGGTTTGCAGTGCTGCAAACAGCACGAGTGCTTGTGGGGATGTGCCCAATGTTGGCATTCCTCAGGTCTCCAAGGAGCTCTTTGTTGTTCCTAATCTGAAGAATAAATTTGTGGAGTCTCAGTACCAGTTCCATGCTGCCAGCCTTGCAGATTTCAGCAGGTATGCCGTATGGTCCCGTAGTCTTGTTGTTTTTGGTTTCTTCAATGGCATGCCAAACTTCTAGGATAGCAGAAGTGGTGAGGGATCCCTTTTCAGAGTGTTGAGGGACGGACTAGGTGGTGGCATGCATCACAGTCAAATCATGATTCAGGAGTGCCTCAAAAGTACTTTCCATCTAACTTGGGTAGATTAATTGTCTCTGAGGAGCATCAAGCCATCCTGCAATCGCAAGAAAGTAAAACCATGGTAAATTAGACCATAGATTACTTTTGTTGCCTAGAAAAAACCCTATGCGTATCATGTTTGTCAGCATAGAGATGAAACTCCTTGGCTGTATCCTGCCAGCACCGATTTTTGATTTTTCAGATCCTCCTTTGAGCTTCAGCTTGCTTTGAGGAGTTGATAATGTCTCCTTCTGAGATGACGTTTCATTTTGCCAAGCAGAATAAGCCCTTTTTTGTGGTCAAGGAGGGATTGGATCTCAGTGTCACTGTCATCAAACCAGTTTTGGTGTCAACAGGTGGTATAGCCTATGGATTCCACAAAGGTCATATGGATGGCAGTTTTAAACCCCTTCTAGATTTTCTCAATATTGCTTTTCACTGATGGTAGGGTAGACAGCATCTTATGAAGATGGTGCTGGAAATGCTTCCACACCTTTGACTCTTGAAGAGATTTGGCACTGAAAGTCCTACACATTGTTTTTGTCTGTTTTTAGTGTTCTGGAGCAAGGCATATGTCCATAATGGATTTGAGAACACGGACTGTCCAGTAGTCACTGGTTCCTCACATGGAAATTTCCATTTCATCATAGGCTCTAAAAAACATAGTCAAGGAGGTGCCAGTGCTTACAATAAGGTGTTTCCAGGTAGTCTTATATTTGTCATTTTATCTGAAGATGGTGTTCATAATGACATGAGCATGCTTCACACATTTTCTTAGTAGAAGAATGCTGCTGATGTTGCTTTTCCCTATTCCTTCCTTCCCAATGGTGCCATTCCAAAGTTCCAGGTCATGCCTGACTTTGGCAGGATGACAAGAATATATAGAATCATAGAAAATGAGGGTTGGAAGGGATCTTAGGAGGTCACCTAGTCCAACCCCCTGTTTATCTTCCCAAACCTGTTTTTTTGCTATTGTTAGCTGCTCACCTCCTTCCCAAACTGTTCTGACCAGTGCAATAGTCTGGGAGCTGACCATGCCTGTGAAGACTAAGATGAAGAAGGCATTGAGCACTTTTCTAAATCCTCTATCAGAGTTGCCTCCCCCATTCAGCAAGGGACCCACACTTTCCCTGATCCTCCTCTTGCTACCAACAGACTT
Source organism: Caiman crocodilus (assembly GCA_030014935.1). Taxonomy (NCBI): domain Eukaryota; kingdom Metazoa; phylum Chordata; order Crocodylia; family Alligatoridae; genus Caiman; species Caiman crocodilus. The sequence goes on along the minus strand of JAGPOW010003648.1, from coordinate 31,524,467 downwards.
GTAGAAACCCTTCAAGTTCCTTGCTAGCTGCAACTCCAATAGTGCTTTGGCCTTCCTGACTTCATCCCTGCCTTCATCCCTGCACACATCTTATACTCCTCCTGATTTATTTGTCCAAGTTTCCACTTCTTATGAGCTTTCTTTTTGTGACTTATTTTACTGAAGAGTTCCCTGCTAAGCTAGGCTGGTCTGCCGTACATCGGCCTGACTCTCAGTAAGGCATCTTTCAAGGACAGCCAGCTCTCCTGGATTCCTCTCCTTCTCAGAATGGCTTCCCAGGGGAACCTGCCCATGAGTTCGCTGAGTGAGTTGAAGTCTGTTTTTCTGAAGTCTAGGGTCCTTACTGAAGTCTGCTGTGCTACTGTACAATCCTTCCTTTCCTCAGGATCCGGAACTCAATCATCTCATGGTCACTGCTGCCCAAGCTGCCATCCACTGCTACATTCCCTACCAATGGAGTGATAATTATTAATATGGACACAAATTTTGAAGGTGCTACCAAACCATATGCTTTGATGTGCAAATCAAACTCTCGCTACTAGAGAGGAGGTTGAGCTCTAATGTGAAGGGCAGATTATTCCAAATTGCCCATATGGAGTTCTTTCACCTCATTCTAAAGCATCAGCTTATGGCTACTGTAGAAATAGGATCCTGTGCCAAAAAGGCCCTAAGATCTGACCTATTGCAGCAGCCCCTGGTTTCCTATGTACAAATAATTTTTTTGTAAAAACACAATTTGCAAACAAGAAAAGGAAGGACTAAATCATATACGTTGTATTTAGAAAGATTTTTCTTTCCTCTAGTCTGAAAGACCAGAACTTCTGTCCTCACACCATGACTTTATATAGAATACAACATATTTGTTAGTTTTGACAGATGCACTGTATTTTTCACATGTAAAATGCACCTTTCTTCTTCCAAAACTAACTGCTGTAACTTGCAGTGTACATAGTATATGAGCAAATATGGTATATAGTTTGCCATAGCTAGCTGTATTTTTAAGCTAACTATAGCATAGTACTACAAGAAAGAAAACTCACTTGGTACTTGTGACCCACTAAGAAGCAGGTATATTAGAAATTTCATGGGAAATCTGCTTCCATGAGATTTTCTGCTTTCCTTTGGAGACAGAAGAGACTGAAGTATGTCAAAGTTCAGATGAGTATCTGCAAGTTTGCAGTCTAATCTGCAAAGGACCATCAGACCCAAGATATGCCCTTTTCTTGTAGCATCATTTGAATGCAAAATGACTTCTGTCATTGTAAACTACTTACAAAAATATTTCAGGAAAGCAAACATGATGAGTTTCATTACGCTTTCCCTTAGCACCGTATGAGCATTAGTACTTGTGCTTAGAGAACTGATCAAACAGTCCCGTGAAAGTGAAAACCCTCAGGTACTCAAAAAGATGGCATTATTCAGAATCCTTTTCTTATGATTTTATGATTTCTTTTACTGAACAGTTGGGTTTGGGTAATTATAGTCCCTTGTGAATTGGTTTCAGTGACTGACAACCCCCAACAATGCCTATATCTCATGCTCCCAGCTGCACAGGGAAGTAAAACTGCAGACAGAAGCAGATTTGTTCAAATTTATAGCAGCAGGAATTCTTGTTTGGGGGGGGGGGGGGGTTTAAAAGGTTTCTTAGTTCCATATAGGAGAGGGAGTTTGCGTGCAAAACATTTTACTTGTGTCAGCAGCATCACCAGTTTCTGAGTCCACGAGCAATTAATGCACTGTGGTTCTTTTAACTCTTTTCTCACTGTTAAGTATATGTAAATAAGAAAGACACTGCTCATCAGTCTGGTAAAACTGATATGATAATTTATTGGCCAGACACAACATCTGCTTAACTACTTAAGCTATGCGTATGAAAAAAAAATGAGTGCAATTTTATTCACCATATACAAAAATGTATTCAACAACATACAATTCTGCAAGACTCTTGCATATAACCAATTTTTAAATCAATCTAGTAGATAAACCTTCAGCATGCGTCCACACACACCCCCCATTAGGAATATGTCTATACATATTTTTCTATGTAGTGTTCATGGATATAAATAAAACAACAGTTGGTGCAGCTACACTATAATCAGATAGAAGTCATACTAGTTTTTATGATAGCCAAGTAAATAATTCATTAGGAATAGATAAAGTTGTTTCAGAATTTCCAGGGTTTTCCAAAAATGTCTTCTGTGGCAAAGTTATGGGAGTTTGCAATTTCCTTTCAATTGCTTGGTGTTCTTTTCAGTTTAATCTTAACTCTGAGTTTCATAACTTTCTAATTCCTTTTTCATGTAAGGTGCTTTAGTACCCATTACGATACTGATGTGTTCACCCAAACTAAACACCAGAATAAGAAGGGGTATTGACTAGATTAACATCTACACATTATTCCTTCCTCTTTTGTAGGAAGTAACATTTAGATTTTCTTTTCCCAAATTTTATAATAGTGAGAAGAGCTACAAGTAATTTTGAGAATGAAGGATTTTTGATAGAAAGACTACAGTTAATGATGAGGTTCAACATGATTAAATTTGAGGTGTCTGATGCTAGGTCTAGCCAGCTCATAAAGTCCCCATAAAAGTAAAAATCCAAGACTAAGTTTTATAAAACGTAAATCAAAAATGCCTTTGCAGACCTGTAAATTTATTTGTGGAAGTATTTGGAAGACCCTAAAGTTTGCTCATGTTCTATTGTTCTTTCTGAACATCCATTTTGAAAGCTACCAAGAAAATTTCTCTCTTACAGCTCTTAGGGTAGGGTAAGGTGTCACCTCTGAGACTAACTAGTTTTGAGGGGCATAGACTTCCATAGGAGATTTATGCCTCTCTCAGCCAGTTAATCTCTCAGGTACCAACCTCCTTGCCTTCTGCCTGACTTCAGACTAATACAACTACCTACCCTCTCATCTCTTAGAGACAAAACTACTCCCATCACATAGAACCTGATTCTGATGTCAGACCCATGGTTAGCAAGAGGGGTTGCTTCCCATTTCCCTCTACAGTTGCTATGCCAGTGTCTGCAGGCAAGGCCATGCTGTGTCAACCATGCTGTAGTTAGTGTTTCTGATTCTTTGGTTTTGTTCCTAGCTGCCCCTATCCTTACCTTTTGATCTGGCCCACAGAAAGAATAGGACAGACAATTTCCATGGCATGTACAGGTGTCCAAAATTTTTTGGCTGCCTGCATTCTCCATGAGTGAAGTGAGAAAGAAGTCCTTGTGATGCTCCTCAGCACCAATGAGAAATTTTCATCCTGAAAGTGCAATACAATGGGTGTGTCTACACAAGATGTTTACTGCTTAGTAGACCAATTAGCTGAGCAGTAAACATCATGTCTACACATGTGCCCCTATTAGGCTGGAGTAAATTAATTAACTCAGTAGCAGGATAATACTTGTTAAGACCTCAGTTTTCACAAGTCTTTACAAGTACTATCTCCCTGCAGAGTTTTTTACCACATAGCAGCACATGTTTAGGCACTGTCCCAGCTGGCTTGGGCACTAGGATTCTTCAGTGGGAAGGTGCATACCAGCTGTCCCCCCAGTGAAGCACCTTCATGCCCCAGCCAGCCTCTCTGCAGCACATTGAGCCAGGGGGAGCAGCTCTGAGCTAGCAGGCTGACCGCCAATCCTCCTACCAACTGGGGATACTCCAACCCAGCTCAATGTGCTACAGGCCCAGGTGCACATGTAAAGATGACACCCAGGAACAATATTCATACGCTTTAATTGCACATGTAAACACATAGCCAATATTGACCTCTCTGTACAGACTTATCTGGAATAGGTTAGACTACAAAACAGCCCGTAAGATGTTTCTGATATGCTGTGTTCAGTGCTATAGTTCTATACGCAGATGCACACATGCTTTCTGTGTACATCTAGATATGTATATTTGTAGCACCCCTTTTACTCACAAAGAAAAGTACCCTTCAAAGAGAGCTAAAAGCCTGTGATTTCATGCTCAGAGTAAGTTGTCCTGCCAGGATACAAAGGGTAAAAGCAGATGCTGGGTTTATCCTAGGTCTGATTGTCATTGTCCCAGGCTTTGACTCTCATCAAAACAGGTGCAAGGCAGTTATGGAGTTTGAAAGGTAATTAACACAAATTAGTAGTGATTACCTTAGGAAAAAAGTATTTTCTCAGATATTTCGCTGATAATTAAAGTAGCACAATGGGCTTGTATGTCTGTAGGATCTCAGAATAAGAGGCATTGTTCTGGAGGTATCCACTGAAAGGTAATACAAAATGTGGTTCCTTCCCTCAATCCAGCTAAAATAAACTGAATTTGTGCCTATACTGATGCCACTCATGGGAATTCTGGGTACTCAGTGTCAGCCTCTCCTTTATCCCAACTCATCATTTGCAGATTGAGGTTTGAAAGCCCAGTGTCCCTTGAACTTTCTGTCTCTGAGGTCAGAATGCAGACAGAAGAGGTTTCCACTGTGTTTGAGTCCATCCTGACATTGGGTTGCAAAATTCTTTTGTATGTGTGCCTCCTGGAGGACAAGAGTGGGAGCTGGGAGGGAGTGGGAGGAAGGCAGTGAGACGGGGGGGGCACCATGTGCGTGTACATGCACATGGCCCCAGGCAGCCTGCAGAGCAGCTCCAGTAGGTAAGTGGTGGGGGGAGGTGGGAGGGAGAGTGGGGCTGAGGTTGCTGTAGGAGGGGGGAGAGGAAAATGGGCAGGGCTGGGGCTGCTGGTTCTTCTTGTACTGCGAGCTTCACACTGCCCTGGTGACATACCCCTTTTTGGCCTTGGAAAACTAACATGGAGTGGCTCTGTGGAGCTGCTTTTCCAGAGCTCTATGCTGCCTCAGGAGCCTGGCTCCTCATGGACACACTCCCCCACTCCTTGCAGATGCATGCCCCTGGACCCACTCTGCTGCTCAGCCCAGACCCATGGATCTAGCCTAAGAGGAGTCCCCATGATCTGGGGACTAGAGGTGAGTTTGTTGCTCCTGCCGTAAAACCTTCTAATGGAGAAAGCAGCATTTCTGGAGTGGTGTGCAAACCTACCCTTACCCTCCAGCACTCTGGGTAATGAATTATCTGAGAAGCTGCTAGCTATCGTGCCAGGGAAGCTGGCCACACCATTTGCTGTCACTTTGTGGAAAATGAATGAGGTCAGAGCAGTTGCTACAAAAAAGTGTACAGTTGGTAGCTAGAGGACTACTACAGCCAACATGAGATAAAGCTACATCCAGTGGCCATGTGGCAGTTGAGGGCTGATGTCACTAGAGTGAGGGACAAACATTACACATAAACTAGTTTAAGTAATCAAAAACTGGTTTAAACCTGTAACAGAACATATGTTCAGTGCACATAAACCAGTTTGAAAATGGCCAAAACCAGTTTGAGAAACCTGGGTGAATATAGTATTATACTTAACTGATTTGGGTCACACGGTTTTTGCAATGTCTGTCCCAGACCTGGGCGAGATGGTATTACTCGGCTGAGGCAGACTGAGGTTTTGTTGGCTTATATAGGTGGATGAGTACAAGCTTTTTTGACAGAATTTGACTTCTTTTGGCAAAATTTCTAGTGCACACTAAAGCCAGGGGAGAGAGAGAGGATGAAACAAGACAAATGAACAAGAAGAAAAAGAAAAGCAGAGTGTAGTTACCCAGGGTAGGAGGAGAAAGAAGAGGAAAACTCGGAGTTATTCCCACAGCCATGCTCCTAAACCCTTCTTCTGAACCTACAGCTGGATTCATCTCTATCCCATGGAAATGAGCTCATCTACAACCAACTGCCAGCATTTCTCTCTAGGGCAGGGAGAAAAAAAAAGGATTAATTATTCAGTTGCCAGGCCACTCCTCGGTTTGATTGCTGCACAATTCCTGAGAGGAACTGAACTGCTGGAAGCTCACAAGTCTGTTCATGTTTCAGAGACACTACTGTTAATGCAACGACCTGTGTCTGCATTATGTGCACATTTTCTGGCATCCCAGAGGCTATACTGCTGCAGGGATCTGTACTGAACAGGTTTGTTTGTATAAACTCCAGTGAACACCCTCAGACCTCAGTGCGGGAGCCCAGGTTGCTGGATCGTATGCCTAAAGGCACTTGCAATTTACAGTTACCTTTGCATATGGATTTCTGCTATTTTTTAACACTACCTGTTCAACCAATTGCCTGTCTGTCAGTGCTGGGCCTGTGAAAACTGGAGTTCCTACCCAGGGTCGCTCAGTTATTGCTGTCCAGGAATTTTCTGCTACGTGGAAATTTTTTGAAATTCCAGTGGTTCTTCCCATTTCAGAATAAACACAAATGTTGACATTTCCCTCAGGATAGAAATTCTGAACATTCTTCCATACCAGGTAGTTGCCCATGTGTCACTCATCAGTGACCGTGTGTTATATATACATCACCCTGTATGCCTAATCCATAGAAGATATATGCTTATTCTAGCACTATCTATGAACCTTTAGCAATTTGTGCTCATAAGTTGCTTACATATATGAAAAAAACAAAAAGTGCTTACTTTCAGCTAGGTGCACCCCTGCACTGAGCACAGTGCATGCCCAGAAGAGAAATTGTGTCAGATGCTAAGGAACCAGGTCAAACTGATGTGATTCCTCTTCCAGTAAACTGTTGTTTTGGGTTTTTTTCCCATGTCTATCATCACCCCTAGTGACCATATAGGTGGCGGCTTATCCCAAGTTTCACAGTTTCACCTAACTAATTTAAATTCAGGGGACACTAGTCCCTGAATACATAGGGAAATATCCAATTCAAATTTGACCGACTTGGAGGACAGTGATTCAGCAGCAAGAGGGCATAGCAGCCCCTCTGGCTCTATAGGGATCTAGCAGACCTCCTGAGGCTAAAAAAAAAGGCCTACAAAGGATGGAGGATGGGATTCACCTCCAAGGAGGAATATTCTTCACTGGTCTAGTCCTGCAGGGAGCAAACCAGGAAAGCCAAGGCTGCAACTGAACTCCAGCTAACTTTGAGTATCAAGGACAATAAAAAGTCTGTTTTCAGATATGTGAGAAGCTGAAAGAAAAGCAAGGGCAACGTTGGACCCCTACTAAACCAGATGGGACAACTGACAACTGACACCCAGGAAAAAGCCAACCTATTAAATAAATTAAATTGGATACCTTCAAGTCAGCTGGCCCTGACAATCTATACCCCAGGGAACTCAGGAGCTGGCAAGCATCATAGCCCAGCCTCTGGCATGGATCTTTGACAGCTCCTGGTGCTCAGGTGTAGTGCCCAAAGACTGGAAGAAAGTCAATGTGGTTCCTACCTTCAAGAAAGAGAGGAAAGTAGGTCCGGAAAACTACAGACCCATCAGCCTGACCTCTATCCCAGGGAAGGTCTTAGAAAAGTTTATTAAAGCACCTACATTGAACATCTTCAAGAGAAAATTGGATGCTTTTCTTGCTGGGATCCTATGACCCTAGCTGACTTCCTGGACTTCCTGCCCTTTAGGTGGGGTGCTGGACTCGATGATCTTCCGAGGTCCCTTCCAGCTCTAATGTCTATGAAATCCATGAAATCTCTGATTAGCTGATTTGAATCACTGTCTCCATTTGATTTGGCTGAATCAGAACTGGAGATTTAACACTGATTCGGAGATTCGGATCTGTCAGGCAAAGGCAGGCACAGCTGGGCGGCTGCAGGTTCTCCCATGGCTCCTCCAGTTGTGCCTCCCTTTCCCTGGGCAGGAGGAGCTGCAGGAAAAGCCTCCATGGCTGCCCTGCTCAGCCCCAGCCCCAACCTGGCCCCAGCATCCCAGCACTTAAAAAAAAAATCCCTGCACTCACTGGCTCTGGCAGTGGGGATCAGGACCTCTGAGGGCTAATGGCAGAGCCCCCTCATGCAGCACAGGGCAGTGGGGGCAGCGGGAATGACCCCCCCTGCCTGGCATCCACATAGCAGCTGTCCCATGGCAAGCAGCAAGGCTCAGCAGGATACTGCATGCTGCCTGGAACCTGGGGCCACTGATGCTGAGTGCTGCTGGGCTCCAGGAGACTGCTGGAGCTGCCCCAGCTCCCAGACAGTGTACAGCACCCTGAGCCATGCTGCAACCATGCATTGCAAGAGCTGCCATGTGGGTGCCAGTCAAGGGGTAATCCCCACTGCATGCTACATGGGGGGTGGGCTCTGCCATGAGTCCTCAGAGGCCCTGATTGCCACTACCAGAGCCACTAAGTGTGAGGCTTTTTTGTTTTTTAAGTGCTGGGATGCTAGGGCTGGGTGCAGGGGCCATCAGGGATGGGGCTGGGCAGGGGGAAAGATCAGGGAGTGCAGGCTGTGTGTGGGGGGGGTGCTCTGCCACATGGCTTCAGAGTCCCCACAGTCCCTGCTACAGCCAGTGAGTGCTGGGGTTTTATTATTTTTTTGATTCCCGGACTGCTGGGTCCAGGCAGGGGGGGAGGGGAGGGGGCAATTGGGGAGCAAGGGCTGCATGGGAGTACTCTGCCACAAGCCCCGAAACGTCCTGATCACTGCTGCCAGAGCCAGTGAATGTGGAGCTCTTTTTTTTCTTTTTTTAAGTGCTGGGAGGCTGGGACTGGGCCGGGCAGCCATGGGGGTTTCTCCCGCTCCTCCTCCAGCTGTGCCTGCCTCTGTCCCGGTAGGGGAAGCCATGGGAGAAGCCCCCATGGCTTCCCCGCCTGGCCCAGCAGGGCATAGCTCCCACTCCCAGTGCTGCTGCTCCCGCATCAGTGCTTGGAGCAGGGGCTATGCCCTGCTGCCGCTTGCCCCCTTCTGCCTAGAGTGAGCCATGTCTGCATCTTGCCCCTCTGCCCCAGCTGGGCAAGCACCAGCAGGGCAGAGACCCTACTCAGAGCACTGCCACACCCACACCCACATCCCACACTCCCCTGCCTCCCTCCCTGAGTATCGTGCACCCCCCAGCTGGGCAGCTTATCCCAGCCCCAGCCCCAAAAGACTGACCAGCTGGAGGCAGCTGTGTCAGCTGCCTGTTTAGTTTATGGCCAAATCTCCAAAGTGGCTGAATCTTTCCCAGCTTTTCTGAATCAATTTGGATGCTTCAGATTGATTCAGAGCTTTTAATTGGTCTCCAGATTTGATTTGGATTCAGAGATATGGTCCCCAAATTGGGCCAAATCTCCTCTGAATTGAATTGGTATTGAAGCTTCGTACCGCCGTAGAGGCCACCACATGTAATGCTTCACTGTGGGTGGAAGATGGGGTAGAGAGGCATGTTTATTGACTAACTAAAAGATGGTTCACGCTGGGTGGGCTAGCAGAGAGACAGAACCTAAGACCTCAGCACACGAGCTTCTGCTGCTTATGTTTAAAGGCTTAGTACTTCTTGCTGAGGTGATAACAGTCTCATCCAGACATATAAAAATTCTGCTTCCAGAAGAAACTGAGGCCTGAGCACAGAGATAAAAGGACTTTGCAGGAGACACGGTGCTATGTCTTGGTTATGTGTTTTAATAGGAAAAAGTTTTTGACCTATTACTAATGTTATCTCTTTGAGATCAGGTCACCTTAATTGTAAGCTTTGTAACCCTGCTCAAATGTATTATCTAAATCAAATATTCTTTTAAAATACCTCCTTACTGCCTGTATTGTAGAAGCAATGTCACCTTCCCTTTTCCTTTTTATACTGGATAGAGACAACTCTCACTTCTAACCAATTTTGTTGCAAGTCATTGCTGATTTAATCAGAATTTTAAAGAAACATCTTAATTTGAAATTTGTTGACCCTGTTTGTCTGTCATATAAGAGAATCTTTCTCAAAATAAGCATTAAAGGCCTGACCCTCAGTCCTTGATCTAGACCCTTTGTGCAGGATAGAAGGGTAGATGTCCTTCTAAAGTTTTTGTGCCACTAAGATGCCTTGCTCATTATCTGGCCAGGGCATAAACAATTAAAGTTTGCATTGTTTGCACAATGAAAGAGCAGGCCCACCCTTGGAGGGGAAAATGGAATGTGGGGGAGCTGAGTGAAGTATAAGAGTCCTAGACGAAAAGCACCAAAATCTACCCTGGCTTAAGTATAGCGTTATGTAAGAGTGACTAAGGGGAAACCTGGAGAGATTTATGGATTGATTTTACATAGCACAGGTAGGGTTTTGTGCCAGTACATGCATGGGGAGAAGTAATTAGCCAAACAGAAAGTATAGGGGAATCTGATTCTGCATACATGAGAGCACTGATGTTTGGCTGAGAAATTATTCCTGGAGTAAAGCCAAATAGAAAACAAATAGGTAGACATGACATTTGCACAACAAAGATTATGCTTAACCCATGCCTGCTCAGGCAGATTCTGTGCATCTTGGGTTATTAGGAGCAAAATACTGGGCTCAGTGAGAGCCAGAGACCTTTAACTGAGTATCCAGTCAATGCTTAGCACTTAATCTTACCTGCCAAGGGTGGTAGATGTAGTGTAAAAGGGTCAGGATTTTAAGAATCAAATCACAGGAAAATAGGGCTGGTAGGAATCTCATGAGGTCATATAGACCACCCCCTTGCTCAAGGCAGGATGGTTCCTGACTACACCATCCCAGCCAAGTATCTGTCCAATTTGTTCTTGAAAATTTCCAAGGATAGAGATTCCACAATTTCACTTGGTAGCCTGTTTCAATGCCTGAACACCCTCAGAGTCAGACAATTTCTCCTAATCCCCAACCTAAATTTCCTATGGTGAAGCTTGAGGCCATAGCTTCTAGTTTTGTCCCCTACAGCCACAAAGTCTATCTCCATCCTTCTATAATCATCATTCAAGTATTTGAAGACTTTTATCAAATCCTCCCAATCTTCTCTTCTGCAGACTAAATAACCCTCATTCCTTCAGCTTTTTCTCATAAGTCTTGCTTCCCAGGCTCCAAATTATTTTTGTCACTGTACTCTTTCCAATCTGTCCACATCCTTCTCGAAGAGTGAGGCCCCAAACTGGACACAGTACTCCAAATGAGGTATCATCATCACCTAATACAGATGAAGAATCATAGAACCGTGATCATAGTCATAGAACATGAGAGGTGGAAGGGATCTCAGGAGTCATCCTGTCCAACCCAATTTGCTATGAGTCAGATGGTGCTAAATGGTGCTAATGATCCTGGTACCAGGTCACACCATCACCACTGCAGTGTAGGGACCGTAGTACCAGAGAAGGGTGCAGCACTTTGCGGGGCACAGACCCCGGCACCAGGGGCGTAGAGACACAGGCTGCAGAGAGCCCAGTGGGGACAAGAGGCTGAATTATAACAAGGCCTAGGCCCAACAATGCTATTACTATCTGCGAGGCTTGGGGCATGGTAAAGGGATGGTTGGAGCCACGCATATATGCCATAAGGCTAGGGTACCTCCGAAACACCCATCATGAATTGGGACCTACAAGGCATCTGGGAACCCATGGGGTTCAGAGAGTCCATCAAACTGTGTCCAAGAGGATTTAAAGGCAGCCTCCCTATTCATATTTTCCATCAAAGATGTGGCGGGCAAGATCTGAGGGTGTCCAAATTGGCATGATTGAGGGGCCTCAGGAGATCACAGCTGTCCTTGAGGACCCCATCCCGTGACAGCCACATGTGGAGTACTGTATCCAGTTTTGGGCCTTCTACTAAATAAAAGATGCAGCAAATTGAAGAGAATGTAGTGGAGGGCAACAAAGATAGTTAGAGGTTTGGGGTTAGAGGTCTGGGGAACATAACTTCTGAGGAGAGGCTGATGGAATTAGGTTTAGTTAGTCTGGAGAAGAGAAGACTGAAAGGGGATTTGATAGCAGCCTTCAACTCCCTGAAGGGGAGGTTCCAAAGAGGATGGAGAAAGACTCTTCTCAGTGGGGGCAGGTAACAGAGCAAGGGTCTCAAGTTGCAGCAAGGGAAGGTAGTAAAGCACTATAACAGTTTACCTTAGGAGGTGGTGGAATCTCCCTCCTTGAAAGTTTTTAAGACCAACTAGACAAAGCCTTGGATGGGATGATATAGTTGTGGACAGTTCAGCTTTGAGCAGGTGGTTGGACTAGATGATGTCCTGAGGTCCCTTCCTGCCCTCACTGCAGACCCTTCAATCACAAAAATTAACTTAAATATTTAAATGACCACTGCACAGAGCCAGATCTGTATGGACACTCAGCAGGACAGAGGAGGAAATATTTTTATTAGAGAGAGGATCAGTGAGCAACCTTGGGAGGTTGTTGATGTGGAAGGAGGTGGTAAAGAGCACTAACAAGGCAATGGGCACCACATGAATAGTGCTGTTGACTAGCAAGCAGAGGGACTAGAAGAGAAAATCCAGTTTTACAGATCTCATAGTTTGGAGGTAATCCCTTTGGCTGTGAACTTCTGCTGGATTCACAGGTGTTGGCCCCAGAACTCCAACCCTTTGTCCAGCTCATAAATAACAGGTGTGGGTCCACATCATCACCATAATATGTACAGGTAGGCAAACTAAGGATATAAAGAAAAATAGACAGATCTGTGGCACAGAGCCAACAACACCTGGCAGCACTTCAGGGAATAGCAAGATTGCCTTCTGACACTTCTGTGCTGTTCCCACAGTGTTTGTCAGTTTTTCAGGGCATCCATGCTTTTGTGAACCATCTGGGAGACTGGACACTCTGGCACTGGCCAGACCCAGATTGATAAGCTTTTCTAATAACGGGAGTTTCATTTAAAGTCTCCTTACCTAAACCTCTTGCATGGTTAAAAAGCTGTATCAGTCACACCTTCAAACTCAGCCCCTCTCTTCCTACCACATGGGCTCACTATTTACACAATGTTCTGAATCTACTCAGAGGGGCTATGTCAACAGCCAACTTAATGTTACCATAAGTCCTTGCTGCAGCTTTGTCTTAAGGGCAAATTAGCTGTCATCTCTTCACAGCTAGTTTCTGTCCTCTAATTTCACAGAAGTGTCTTTTAGCACAGCAGAAAACTTGGGCTCATGTGAACCCTTCGTCCAAGAATCCTCTTCTTAAGGGGATTCTGGGGTCTGTGGAAGTACAGAGAGCAGTCGTGATGAACATAAGAGCAATAGAGCCACTTGCCATCCCACATAGTAAGCAGATGCAGTTCCCACCCTCACTACATCGAGATGGTTTCCTCAAGCCTCAGTTTTATTGTCTCTCCTTTGGGATGAAGAGGCAGAGGAGTACAGACAAACTTGAAAATCTTTATACTACTGGGAACTAACTCGAAAGTATAGGAGCAACACTCCTTTGCCTTTCACCACCTCCATGAATTTTTATTAACATCATTATGGAAAACATTTAAAACCTTCCTTGCATCTTAATTGTTTAATTGTTTAATTATTTCATTATTTAATCTAATATCTATATCATTAGTGATGTTTTGCTGTGAAAAGCAAACCAGTCTCTGTGGCTGACTGCTCCCTCTCTTCACCTCTCTTTTAGTCTCTACAGCATGAGCCATACTTTGGTGTTGTACTTTAGCTTTCACACACTGACTTACCCTCAGCATATCTCAGGCATAAAATTAGAATTGAAAATGTTAAATTGAATCACCTGATTCAGCACAATTAATGCAGCGCTTCTGGTTTTCATTGAGTGTAGTTTGAATTAAGTAGGTTTCTGCACATGTAACTTCTGTGACACTGACAAAAATATGAAACTTCAGCAAGAAAAGCAAGCAAAATTTCTGGTCTTGGTGTTTTTGTAACTTCTTTCCCCAGTCACTCTAGTGTCTGTGATGCTCCAAAGCCCAATTTGCTTTGAGTCAGATGGTGTGACCTGGTACCAGGATCATTAGCACCGTTTAGCTGAGAAAAAAACAGACCTATCTCAGTGGTAAACTGCTTCCTCTCTTCAGGAGGTAAAGACTATTTTCTCTTCATCCCAAGATCAATCAGTGCTTCTGAAGAGGCAGCTGGGAGCATATTTTCTACAGGTTCTTCCCTCTGCTGGGTCTTAGTAAGATCTTTGCAGATCAGGCTAGTCAACAGCACATGCTTTTTTCACTTTTTTCTGGTTCCTGTCCATTACTGAACATTGCTTGACATGCCTACACACACATTTCTAAGGAGGCAATACTTTGTTACTGTTGAGGTGCTCTACTAGTTTCAGATACTGTGCATGTGTCCATGAACTTGACAATGACAAACCAAAAAAGAAATAGCAGGTAATGTTTACAGCATCTTGCCAAAATAGATCAACTCCAGGTTCACACAAGTGTTTTCTGGCCTGGTATCTGTGCATACTCGTATATATTGCTAGTAGCATAAGTAGGGATGGGCAACAAGAGTACCAACTTAGGAGAGGCACCAGAATTATCCCCCACCCAGTACAGTCTTTGCTGCGGCAGCAAGAGCAGTCTCACAGCTGCTGCTGCTTTAAGAGCAAGAGCCAGGATAGGCAAAACACATGGTGTTGGCAGGAGGAACTATTTGAGAATTTCCCCCATGGTTAAGATGTCTGTGCCCCCCACTACCCACCTCCACTCTTGCAAACTGCCTACCCCACTTCCCAGCTCTCAGAGCTGCACTCTTCCATCCACCCTCCCTCAGGGTTTACCCAGGGCACATACCATGTTTCTTAAATGTCTGTATATTGCCAGCTCCAGCTACTGAACTGGCTAGTGGTAGAAAGATTTATTTAGGAAGAAGTACATCACTTTGAATACTATTGGAGTCCTGGACTCCATTGTCAAATGAATAATGGAAGTATTTCTTTTGCCAGTACCTGTGCCCTTGTTTATTACAGCTCCTGGCAACCAGTCTCAGAGTCAGTATTTGCAATTTAGGGCATGAATTTACATGCACTGTGAGCAGATACTATTTATTACAGGTAGTTTTGCAGAAGTGATTTGTTTCAAGCAAGCAAAACATCCATATCTTAAACTCTATTTGTTCAGAATCCCAGACAGTGAGTCAGAGCTCTTTCCTTTGATTCTTACAGTGATGGGCACAACAGTGCAATGCAAATCCCACAGACAAGCCCATATGAAATATTTCCTTCAGATTAACACTTAATACCTCAGCCTGCCTCATATCTGTACAATAATGTATAAGGCCTACATTAAAAGAAAATTATTAAAGTTGCAAACTCAAACACTCAGCAGTTTATAGATGCCAGATTTATAGTTGTCCATGTAACTTAAGACTGCACACCAACCTGCCCACTGATGGAGGCATGGCTCTCTGGCCAGCAGCGTGTGATCTTGCAAGTAAAGGCTGGCTCATAATGCAGTCTCTCAAGAGAGAAGAGTAATGGTTACCCAAGCCTGGCCTCTTTCCTCTTGCAGATACATTAACCTCACTTCTCTGAGGGTAGTAATCTTCTAATTTATATACAGTTTACACCCATGTGTTCTTGTGCCAGCATTGTCCTTGAGCTTAAATGTCTTTTCCTCCCTGTTACTTACCTCTCCACCCCACACCCCATCTTAGCCCTTTTCTGAGCGAGATGAATGAGAAATGAGGGACAAGCAGCCCTCGCTCAAGGGATGGATACTGTGATGCTGTCTTGTACAAGGCTGGAGAATGGACAGAGGTGGTTTGCCTGCGTCTTCTCCCCAGAAGTTCATTACAATACTGAGAACTCCACCAGAGAACTGAGACAAAGAGACAGTTTTCAGAAAGAATTTCAGAGTGCCACATTCACGCTCTGATGCCCAGCCGCTGCTCACACTCCTTTACATTGTTTCCGTTCTACTTCCTAACCTTTCACTAATGTTTTCCACTTATTTTGAGTGTGGAATTACCCTGAAGAGCTGTTCTCTCGTCACAGATTTCTATCTGGATACTTTCCCACTGTTCTGTAGGCTATGGGGCTGGTACCTTTTCAAAAGCTTTCAAACCCCTTTCAATTATACCTGTCTTCACTGGCAGGATTTCATCCTGTTCACGCTTTTTGAGGGGGCGCTGCCTACCCTTCTCTAGCCTGCAGAACTACTGAGCTATCTGAGGCCACTGTGAGGCCACCTTGCCTCAACTGTTCTGAACTACAGGGCTGCTAGTGGTGATGACAGCTGGACAGGCAAGGTTCGACTGCTAATGGCTCATAGTTTCCAACTCTTTTTTCCCATATTAGACTACCACTTACAGCTAGCACTGTTTTTCGAAAAAGACATGCTAACACTTCAGCCAACACTGAATCACAATGGACACTTTATAACAAGCTTATCTGATGGTAACATGCATAAATTGGCTGCTGTCATTACCCTTACAGTGATGGGTCACACAATACACTGTTGTTGAGACACAGTTGTAAGAAAATGCAAACTTGCAAACATACCATTTTAGAATATATGCTAAAACTAAGGAGGAATTTATAAAGCTGCCACAGCAAATTCATTCATGTTCTTCATTCAATTATTGAACACATACAGGAAAATGTCACTGAATATTGCAATGTTTCAGCTTCTATAGGCATGTCTGATGGGAGAAAATATCTCAGTCTTGAGACTAGTCTAATGTATTACTAATCCAAAGCCTTGTATATATGAATTATGGATCTATATGAAGGTTTCAATAATTATTGGATCAGAATAGCTGAAAGGGAACAATGAAGTCTGCATATTAATCAGCCAGGCACCAAAGAACCTCGAGCCAACAGCAGGTTGTCAAATAAAATGATATATTTGGTGCATAAATATCTTAGATGAGTTCAATTAGCAGTACCACCTAGAGCAACGGAGAGATGCTTGATACAGCTAACAAGAGGGTCTGATTTGCATTTGCCCTGCCAGCCTATCTATCTTAGGTAATTGTGTGGCCCCTTCAGGCACCTCTTCCACCAAGTAATAGAAGTTCCCTACCATCACAGGCAACCACATTACACAATTCTAATATAATAAAGGGCTTAGTCTGTCTGCAACAATATTAGGCAATTGTGCATGCTCTGCCAAGAGGGCTGGTGGAGTTTGGCTATGCAGGTTCTGCCTCCTCAGGCAGGGAGAGTGCCACTGTTGCCTCAAGCAGGTAGGCAGTTAGAAGCCCTGCTGCTCTAGGGGAGGATGAGTAGGCAGGCAGGTAGAGAGGGAGCCTCTGCCTCCTTCGCCACTGCCACTACCTACCTGGTAGGGAGGCAGTTGCAAGCCCCGCTGCTCCAGGGGAGGAAGCGGAGGCAGGCGAGGGAAGGGGAGCCACTGCTACCACTACCACCTCAGACAGGGAGGTGGTTGAAAGCCCTGCTGCTCTGGGGGAGGAGGTGGAGGCAGAGATGAAGGTGGATGGGAGAGAGGGAACTGCTGCCACCGCCATCTCAGGCAGGTAGGTAGGAAAAGCCCCTCTGCTCCGGGTAAGGAGCCGGAGGCAGAGGTGGAAACAGGCAAGGGAGAGGGAGCCGCCACATCAGAGTCTGGAGAAGAGATGCCCATCAAGAATGACGGGCAGGGCATGGCTCCGGTGAGTGACACAAGGGGATGGGGAGGGGGTGGCACGGGGCTGGACACAGTGGGGCACAGGGCCATATGCAGGGCGGCGGGGTGTTGCGTGCAGCCAGATATGCACTGGTGGCAGTGGTTGCCATGTGCAAGCTTCCCTCCCCACCCCATTCCTAGGAGGCGATTACAGTCCCACCCCCACCCCGAAGGATCACAGTCACTGGCCAGCTACATAGTCAATATCAGAGCAGTCCTTGCCTCCTCTTTCCCCTCCTTCTCCTTACTTTCTGTCTCCCTCCAGGAAAGCCCAGCTTCAGCTTTGAAACTCGAAACGTTTCAAAACTTTTGAAATGTTTCAACTGCTCCTCATTTTGAAACAAGTGGAAACAGTGTCAAAACAAAATAGCTGGTGAAATTTCGCACAACCCAACTACACAAGGCAAATTCTTCTAGTTTTCCCTTGTAAAATGGGAACTGTATTCCCATGATCATCCCAGTAGCCTTCCCCTACCTTTTTTTTTATCTCTTTCTGTTTGAATACAACTGTCTTTGACCAAGGATGACCAGAATTGTAGTCTGAATTCCAAATGAGGTCTTACCAGTGTCATGTACAGTGGCATCCATACTTCCTGACTGCTGTTGGAAATAAATTTCTTGATACAGCCTAAAATAACATGTCTCACAGAGGTAGCGCATCAATGGCTCATACCTAACTGGTGACCAGATACTATACCTAGCTAAGTCTTACATCTCTACTCTTGAACAGAGTTGAGGTACACTGGCTTGGTAGTATGAGTAAAGATTAAACTGCTGCTACTGAACCTATTACATAGGCATATAGGGCACATCCACACATGCAAGCATGTGCACTTGCAGCAGCTCAGATAGAAGCAGTGCAAATCTGAGCTGGGGCTTTTTGCCTCAGCGCACGTACCCAGACATGCACTTTCTTGTGGAGCAAATTGTGCCACTTGAGGCAAAATAACCCTGCCTGTCTCCACCCAGATCTGCAGCCAGAGGGAGCTAGAGCCCAGGGCCAGCACCCATGCTGTTCCCAGCAGCAGAAAAAGCTGCCCTGTCCTGGCCCCAGCAGTGTAAAACCCTGCCCTGGCCAGCAACTCAGGGTTACTTGACCTCAGGAGCTTCTGAGGCCCAGGCAATTGGTAGCTGAGGACATTAGTCCCTTGTGTCAGCTAGACTGCTGAGGCAGCATCCAAAATTCACTTTTTAAAATACTCCAAAATCCACATTCTTCCACAACTAGAACAAAAGAGAGAAAGAAAGGGGGATTGATCAGATAGGCAATGTTTTATTGTTATATTTACAATGTTAAAGAAATTTGGAAGCCTATCAGTGTCTCTAGCATCATAGTAAAATAAATCCTAAATAGCTATATGTTTTAATGTATGCTTTGAGTTTCCTTATTACATAGTGGGTGTGTGATGGGGCGATGTAGGGTTTGCAGTAGGAGGTGGGAAGGGGGAGTGGGGAGATATAGGTAGATGTGGTGGGATGTGGGGGGATGTGAGTCACTGTGTGGGTAGGTATGGGGGGACTGTGGGTGTGGGGGCTGCTTAGGAGGGGTGGATCCCCTGCATGAATACTGCATGCCTCCAGTGGCTGGTGGGGCACGGCGGTGCTGGCGGCAGTGGGAGCCTGGTGGCAGTGGTAAGTGAGGAGCTCCTGCAAACCCTGCTGGCATTGTCAGCAGCAGAGGGAGGGATGGTGAGTGGCAAGCTCACTGTGGGAGGTGGCAAGTGGCAACCGCCTACAGGCACCACTGACAGTGCCAGTGGCACCGTTTTTGAGGGGGTGCACCGCCATGCTCAGGGAGTTCATGTGCCTCCCCTCCTCATCGCCAATAGTCCCCTGCTCCCCACAGGGCAGAGCCCCCCTATTGCACATGGACTACCCTGTCTGCGGGGTCCCAGGCCCACCCTCAGAGGTGACAGTTCCCCCTCACCCCACTCCACTGGTCTCCAGCCCCTTGCTCATTCCATAGTTTCATAGTTGCATAGTTGGTAGGGTCGGAAGGGACCTGAGCAGATCATCAAGTCTGACCCCCTGCCATGGCAGAAAAAAGTACTGGTGTTAAACAACCCCAGCAAGGTGTTTGTCTAACCTCCTCTTAAAGACTCCCAGCGTAGGAGCCAGCACTTCTTCACTTGGAAGTTGGTTCCAGATCCTAGCTGCCTTGACTGTGAAGTAGCGCCTCCTGATGTCTAGTCTGAATCTACTCTCTATCAGCTTGTGACCATTATTTCTAGTCACTCCTGGTAGTGCTTGGGGGAACAGGGGCTCCCCCAATGCCTGCTGGTCCCTTCTGACTAGTTTGTAACAGGCCACTAGATGCCCCCTCAGCCTTCTCTTGTGGAGGCTGAACAGGTTCAGGTCCCTTAACCTCTCCTTGTAGGGCCTGCCCTGCTGCCCCCTCACCATGCAGGTGGCCCTCCTCTGGACCCCCTCAGTGCTGTCCACATCCCTCCTGAAGTGCGGCGCCCAGAACTGGACACAGTACTCCAACTGCGGCCTGACCACTGCCACAGAGAGGGAAGATCACCTCCTTGGATCTGCTCGAGATGCATCTATGCATGCATGACAAGGTGCGGTTGGCCTTCCTGGCACTGACCACATTCCCACACTGTCGGCCCATGTTCATTTTGGCATCAATAATGATTCCAAGATCCTTTTCTGCCTCTGCACTGATGAGAAGGGAGTTCCCCAGCCTGTAGGTCTGCTGCTGGTTTAGGACCGATTGCAGCCTATTCCTCCCTTCTAGCATGCCCACATCCCCCCACATCTTAGTGTTGTCAGCAAATTTGAACAGGGTGCTTTTTACCCCTCATCCAAGTCACTGATGAAGATTTTGAACAGCACGGTTCCAAGGACCAAGCCCTGGAGGGACCCCACTGCCCACATCCCTCCAGGTTGAAAGTGACCCGTCCACCACCATTCTTTGGGTGTGGCTCTCCAGTCAGTTAGCGACCCTGACTGTGACATCTGACTGTGTAGGTGTCGATGTCACAGTCCCCTAGTTTTTTAATGAGAATGGGGTGAGAGACAGTGTTGAAGGCCTTCCTGAAGTCCAGAAAGACTATGTCCACTGCTACCCCTGCATCTAAGCCAGCGTCTAAGCCTCTGGAGGCTGGAGATGAGCAGAAGAGGCTGGAAAGAAAGGAGAATGAACAGGAGGCTCATTCCCCCCCACTCCCATTGGTTCCCCCAGCTCCCCTGTCTCCAGCTCCCTGCTCCTTCCCCTGCTCTCCTGCTTGTCTCCAGCTTGTCCCAAGGCTGGAGACAAGCAGGAGAAGAAGCAGGGGGCTGGAGACAGCCCCAGAGATATTCCCCTGCTGTCTCCATCCCCCTGCTCCTTCCCCTGCTCCCCCCGAGGCTGGAGACAGCAGGGGAATGAGCAGGGGGCTAGAGACAGCCCCGGAGACATTCCCCTGCTGCCACCAGCCTTGTGAGAACGGGACAGCAGGGGAATGCCTCTGGGGCTGTCTTCAGCCCCCTGCTTGTTCCCTTGCTGTTTCCAGCCTCCCCCATCCTCTGGCCCCACAACCCCTGCTTACCTGGCAAAAGCTGGGTCCCTGCAGCTTGCACCACTGTCTGCCCAGGGGCTGAGCCTCCAGTTGCCTGAGCCTCTGGTTGCCCCAGAGCATGGTCTGGGACCGTGCCTTGACCCAGTTTTTTTCCCCTGGGTTTTTTTTTTTGTTTGAGACGGGGCAAGGGGCACATGACCACTCATCTGGACATGCCTATACAATATCTTTTACAAGCATGAAGTTTACCAAAACAATTCACAGAATGCAATGCCACCAGTAAAGGAGGCAGAAGGACATATATCATGATTATCCCAATGTAGCCGCTTATAAGTTGTTGCTTTAAAGATCGGAATTTCCACATTTAAAAAAATGGTGCAGGAACAACAGTAGATCTCTAAAACTTGCTCCATAAAGAAAACGTTTCAAGTGATCAGTGAATTATAAGTCTCACTTGCTTCTGATTTCCTCACCATAGTGTTTCCTTACCATAGTGTGTAGATGTTGGTAAAAAACTATGTTATTATGTACATACAGGCTGTAAGGTGAAGACTTTCATCCTTGTCCAAGCAACCCATAGTAGATAAGGTGGCCTTGCACTGCCACTATGTGGTAATGTTTTTTTTTCCAGTGGGACAGCTGAGGCACATAAAGATAACTGATGCTATTTACCTACAGTCACCACAAGAAGCCTTTGGCAGAGTTGGGAAAAGAGCATTCGTGTCTTGATTCTCTGTCCAATGCCCCTACCACAAGTTGTCCAAACATGCTGAGTGCAATTTTCTCTTGTGGGCTGTAGGTGGCTGAAAAATATGGAGAGAGTGCATTATGTGGCCATATCCTCCAAGAGAAACACTGTCTGTGGCTCCTGGACAGCATACATTGTAACAGCAACACTGGTACCTTTGGAAAGTATACAACCTGCTTCCCTTTCTCTTCCCAACTAACTTCATTCTGGGCTATCCTATTCCTAGTGGTTGAATGCCTTCTACTCTTCCCACTCTCTTTCAGGCCATCAATTCCTGCGAGATCACTGGAAGACTACTGAGACTATAATCACCAGGGAGGTTTTCCATCTACCGTGGCAAGTATGCCAGGGAACAAATGAGAGCTCATTGTACCCTTCAATTCTTTACATATTCATGCAAGAACTAACAAGGCTCTGGCCATAAAGCAACTGACCTGCTTATCTGTTAGTAAGTTGGTATAGAAAAAAGATGCATTGACTTTATAGTAAAGTGAAAAAAAAACATTTGAGGTTCTATTTGGCTCTGTGGAAAGCCTAATTATAAAATGTTAAGGTGCCATCCAACACTGCAAGCAGTGCAGCACTGGGTGTGTATTCTGATTCCATTCATGCCAAGCTGACCATGGGATATCTCTTTTCCAGTCAGTTGAGTTGTTCCCAACTTACTCCAATGGGCCAAGATCAGAATAAGACCTAATGTCTTTTTAAAGGCTTAAAGTAGGCTAAAGCTTGGCCAAAAATCTAAATTAAAAATCTGTTTCCAAGGTTTTGGCCAGCAGCTCCAGCCATCACCACAGTGTACTATAAATCAATTTGGAACAGCTGTGTACAGCTTTCAAAATGCAGGGCCAGAACATTTTAATTAGGAAAATGTGGTGGATGTTAAAAAGCCCGGATCCCCTTAAAAACAATTTATTTGCTTTTGGTGGCAAGTACTCCTCAAAACGCAGAATCTGGTGTGTCGTACTATTCCCCTTTCTACTTCAAGGATATCATCCCAGAATTTTTGGACATTTCAGTAGCTACGGAAACAGACACACAGGGTGTGTCTACACATGCCTTTATGCCAGTTTAAATTTACTGTTCAGTAAGTTACTGCTCAGTAAGCGGTAATAAACTGCCATCTACATGTGCAGGTGTTAAAATCACATTAACACTGTGTTAACTAAAGTTAACTTTAGTCCCAAGTCAGTCCACACACACAGTTACTGTGCAGTAAGGAGTCTATATGTTCATTACTGTGCAATAACTAATCTGGCATAAATTTGATACCTGCATGATGCAGGTATCAAATTTACACTTACATAAGCATAAATCACCATATTTACTGCACAGTATGGGTGTGTACATGTAGATGTGCACCTGTACTGCATAATAATTTTGGTTACTGTGCACTAAATGCACATGTGTAAACATGCCCAGAATTTACTTTCTGCTATAGGATCTTTTCCTGTCTACAGGAACTCTCTCCCTTTGTTGGGCAAGAGGTTTCATCCCTTGACTGGATCTCTCTGATTTCCTGTGAAAGAAGTTTCACCATGTGTTATTCAAATATCAGATGTTGATAAACTTCTCGCCTTAGGAGTTTATGTTGTTGCTTCTGCCTTCCACCTGCCTTGCCACCTTTCTGAACCACCTCTAATAAGTAACCCAATTAGGATGCTCTCGCAAACAAGAGTTTTATATAGCAAAGTCATATTATCTGGCTTCAGTTACAAACCAAAGAACTTAGAAAATGTCATAAAATAATAGTGTGATAAAAGAAATAATGCTCTGCTGAAACAGAAAGGAAAAGATTCTAAAACTTCACATTAATAATATGTGCAACTGAATGCAGTTGTTTATGTGTTAGTAACAGTTTCCAAGGACAACATACAAAGGAGCTTTCTCTTTTCTTTCATAGCAATGTATTACACACAGCTGCCAGGTTCACCATGCTTTTTTTTTATATATAAAAACTAAATGGTCAACTCTGAAAAGAAAAAAAAAAGAAAAGAAAACCTTGACCAGAATTTAGTAGTAGAAAAAAAATCTTAATAGTATGAGAAAAGTAGCGTAATCACAACCCTTCTACTCATTCCTAAGGAGCCTGTATTAGATGAAATCTCTGAGTGCCCTATGAACCTTTAAAGTGAGCACTGGTGCTTAGCATTGATGTAACAAGCCAAGGAGCTATACTTTTAAGAGCTGAAGTGTAGAGCTGTTTGAAACATGGAATTTCCATTTCCTGGTGCATATCATCAACATTAATCTGAATTCACTGGAAAAAAAAATATTATTTTTGTTGAAACAGCTTGTTCCAATGGAAAAATAAGTTTTCTGGCCTATTGAGGAGCCAGTTTTTAATCAAACAAAGTGGCAGAGAGACATTCAAGTTGAATATATTAAATCATCACATGTACCTGCTGCTTCTGCTATCACTTCATTCCTTCAAACCTTTCACTAGCCTCTATTCCAGGAACTGATCTACAATTTTGAAAAGGGTAGAAAGGTCACTGCACATGCACAGCCAGGCTGAAAGAGAATGTGACTGCACCACCACACTCTGCCACTTCTATTTTTTTACACCCATTAGGTTCAAATTCCCCACATGTATCCTGATGAATATGTAAAATCCTGTCTTCACTGCAATGTCAGTTTTCATTTCTTACTACTCTGGGCACATTTACAAGTGATGCTTCATCGCTGTAGCAATACACTATGGTGGCGTAGTCTTGGCAGGCACAAACTTAGTGTTGGTGGGCATAAAACATGTCACAGAGCTATGTCGCTGTAACAATGTGCTTCCTCGCTACAGCGTGTTGTTATAGCAATGTCCTGCTGGCACAGTGCAGTAACAATGGCCCTGTAGGGCCACATATAGACATGCCCTCCATCATGTACTTAGGGCTCTTCCTGATCCTTACTTCTACAGACCCCTTTGGTTTCTTTCTCCTTTCAGGAGACAGCCATGGAGCTAGGTCTCTTAAATTTGCAGGTGACTTGGCGTATGACCTCAAACATGTACACATTTATTAACACTTACCTATATAAAGCAACAGGATATCTGCAAGTAAGAAACCTATCAAACCTTAAGGATTCATACTTTGTTTTATGCTGGACTTAGAACAGCCTTTGGCTTTTCATCTGCTGGCTTTCTTCTCCTTTACAAATCACTTCTCCAAAGTCTTTTGGTATTGATCTTCCTGTTAACTCTGTGTCCTTTTGCCATCCTTTGTTTACTTTGTTAGTTTCATGTTTGTCTGTTTGCATTAGCTTGTGAACTCCTCAGGGTAGAGACCACTAAAATCAAGTTATTAGCAGTTGACTATCTCTAAGGTCTGGGCTCATGTCTGTGTATTTGTAAAGTGCTTGTACTTGTATCTCTCTTATAGATAAGGGGTATAATGCAGCTATAAATCAATCATATTTTCCTTAAGTACCCATCTTTGGTAGGGGAATTCAACTACCAGAACCATTCTTTCAGGTCCTCCTAGGTTTCAGTGGGCATAGCTACACATGGTCATTTAATGAGAATTAGTCCAATTTAAGCTGCATTAGGGGCAAAGGTCTACATGGGCACACCTTTAATGTGGCTTTAAAATGGCAATTTTAGGTTATGTGAGCCAAAATTTGATACCTGCACTAACCAAATATCAAATTTAAGTAGGACTAGTTAATGTGGATTAGCACATGTGTAGACACATTAATGCACATTAGCGCAGAGACTTTAGCCCTGGGTCTGCCCAGGCACTGGGGGCCAGCTGGAGCTCACCCCAGGACTTGTAGCTGGCTGCCTCTACTCCTCCATGCATGGGCTGTTCTCTGGCAGCCCCTAGCTGACAGTTATAAAAGCCTCTAGTCATTTTGTACCTTGGGGTGTACTGCACAGGGAGCCTGAAGAAGTCAGTCTGTCTGCAGCAGCCCACCTGGCCCCATGTCCCCCTGCACAGGACTGAGGCAGCCTCTGCCCATGCCTAGCTGAAGCTACTCCTTGGCCACAGGTGAGTGTTGCAAAGGGCTGCAACCTGCTAAGTCCCTTGCCCAGCCCTAAAATTCTACCCAACAGCTGCTGGCCCTGCTCTCTATGGCAGGAGGGCCAGCACCTGCTCCCTGCTGTTCCTCACCATCAGCTCTCTCTCTTTGCAAGCACTGTGATGAAGTGCCTCTGCCACACAGTTCCCCATCCCTGGCCATGCCCCTGTCCTGGACGCTGTTGCCAGCCCTCCAGGGCCAGCATCACAGGGACAGCTGTGCAGGGGGCCCCCAAGACCTGGTGTGCAGACTACATTGAATACATCCTCCCTGTCCAAACCCAGCTCTGCCCTCATGCCCATGCCCATCCTGAGTGCCAGGCCCCCAGCTGGACCTGCAAGGAGGTGCATGACCTCACGGCACTCTGGGGTAGGGCTGACATCCAGAGGCAGTTTGCATGGGGCAGACACAGGGATGCCCACATTTATGGGGCCATTTCAACAAGGATGCATTCATGAGGCCACTCCTGGATGTTGAATCAGTGCTGTGTGAAAGCCATGGCCTTGTGGGCAGTATCCATGACTGACTTCAATCATTGGTCCAGTCATGTCTGTAAGGCCATGTCCTTCATGCGGGAGCTGACCCACATTTTTGTGCTATGAGAGACAAGCCATGCCCCTGTTAGTGCCACCAGCAGAGAAGGCCTGGCTTCACCTGCATCCTGCCCTGACATCTCTGGTGACACATCACAGGAGGAGGGACCCTTGGGCTTTCAGTGACCTTCCCTGCCCACCTCTCTGGCTGTTGCACCCACTGGCAGCTCAGGGAGCCCTGCCCAGTGGCTGCCTCACCTCAGTCCAGCCCCACAGCCTACCACCACCAGCTCCTCCCAGGTGCGGTGCACCATTGGTCAGGCACCAGCCCACCACACAACATGGGTCATGGACACTGGGCACAGCTGCTTGCCCTCACCAATGGGGAGACTCACACCAAAGCACCAGCCTAGTCAGCCCCAAACACACAGTAATTCCCACACTAGAGGCCCTCCCTGCCCTTGCCCCTGCCCCGGTCCCTGCCCCACTTCCTGCACAGCCAGTCCGTGCTCCTCTGACTTGCAGCTAGGCAGGCACAGGCTTTGTACACTCCAAGGAAGGCACTGATGCCAGCAGCAGGGGCAGAGACATGTGGCACTGCAACAGGTAACCATCAAGACAGCAGCAGAGGTTGTGAGGCATCCTGGGCTTACACCCCCATTTCTTCTTAGCTCAGGAGTGAACCAGGAGTGCAGATGTGGCCAGGGCACAAGCAGGATCAGCAGCAGCAGGGCATAGTGGCTTGGGCAGCCCTCTGCCTGCAGAAACAGCTCATTGCACATTGCCCAGGGCACATGCTGTGGGGGCATGCTCAGGGAACAGTGGCGACATGGGAGGGGCTGGGCCCTGGGAGGCATCTGGGTGCAGGAGAGAGGCTGCAGGGCTCTTTAGGAGTCACCACTACATGCTACTGGAGCCTCCCAGATGTGTCAGCTGCACCAGGGATTGGGCCCTCCTGCTCCAGCAGCTAGCAGCAGTCATGGAGAACTGGGAAGTGTGGGAGAAGGCACAGCAGCAGGTGCAGAAGGCATGGGAGCTGGCCTACCAGGAGGGTGATATCTCTTGAGAGACTTCCCAGGAGGAGACACAGGGCCAGGCACAATGGGTGTACTGGGCCTAGTTGGAGACCCTGGAGTAGCACCATGTGAAGCTGCTCCAGCTGCAACTGGCCAGGCAAGGTGGGCTACTAGGGCCGACGTCCAGGCTGCCCCATGCCTGGCCCCTGGCCCTGGCCCCATAGGAGGAGGGCCTCCTTGCCTCCCACCTGCAGGAGTCCCTGGCATTCACCACAGCCCCCAGACTCATGAGGAAACTGTCCATGGCCAAGGTGCTGGCCACCTGGCACCAGGCTATGCACCCTGGATGCTCCCACCCCACAGCTCCCCACTACAGGACTCAGAGAGAGACTCAGCCTCTTGTACATAGTTTTCAGTTTGGGAGGAGGGTTTTTTATTGTTGGAGAGTAGAAAGGGTGGTGGTTCATGTGTTGGGAAGGGAAGGAAGCAAGGGCTCTGTTGGTTGAGGGGGGCAAAAGGAAAGGTAGGGTGTGGGTCATGAGGGAAATAAAATTTTTCATTGCTAATGTGCATGTTCTGAGAGTAATGCTGGGGATGGGCAGCTGGTTGTGGGTATGTAGGCAGTGGGGCCAGCAGGTGTTGGCAGGAATAGGTGGGTGCAGCTACATGTCCTGGCACTCCAGGTGGGGCTGGGGCTGGCACAGCAGATCTTCAGAGGTGGCCAGTGTCATCCTGAATGTGTCAACCCACTGGTCATTGTCCCATTCTGCAGCATCAAATGCTGTCACCAGTCCTGGCTGGTGACAGCAGTCCTAGTGGGATGGCCTGGGGCCTGTGGCAGCAGGTGTATGACAGCAGTTGTGTGGCAGCAGGGGACCAGGAGGCCATGTGCCAATTGTACAGCAGGCAGGCAGAGTGCATGGGGGAGTGAGGTGGTGTCAGGTGTCCAAGTACTAGGTGCATGAATAGCAATGGGTGAGCAGGACATCTACAGGAGCCCTGAGGAGCAGGAGAGCCTGTCCCTGGGTGCCAAGGCCAGAACCTGGGGCAAGCAGAGATGGCAAGCACAGCTAGGCAGGGGCAGGGGCAGAGCAGGCATGTGCTGCCTGTGTCTGTGCCACACTGATGCTGGGACACACAAAGTGTCAGCCTAGAGGTTGCGACATGGAGGATGTGCTTTTAAGATGGCTGCCAAGGGCTGGCAGCTGGCTGTGGCTTCAGCACGGCTGCCAAGTAATGGCAGCCATGCGTTTGGAAACTGGAGCTCCCACTGGTGGCCACAGGGACAGATAGCATGTCTGGATTGACA
Source organism: Caiman crocodilus (assembly GCA_030014935.1). Taxonomy (NCBI): domain Eukaryota; kingdom Metazoa; phylum Chordata; order Crocodylia; family Alligatoridae; genus Caiman; species Caiman crocodilus. The sequence continues at coordinate 31,496,024 of JAGPOW010003648.1, read as the reverse complement.
TGGGACTGAAATTAGTTCCAAGTCCTACCATGTGTAGACACCTGCCAAAACCCACTTGATCCACATTTTTAAAGTGCCTTAAATTTAAGCCTGCTTAAAATCAAGTGTAGACACACCCAGTGCTATTAACTGTGATCAAGGAGCCCTGGAATTCTAATATCTTTCATCTGCTAAACACTCTGTTCTCCACTTCATAGGCTCCAAACCTAGGATGGATATAATCTCTCTTCAACGGGTACTGTCACAGAACCAGCCCCATTTAATTCAGGACTCTATGGTATTGTGAAAGTAAGCCATTTCAGTAAATCATCTTTTAAAAACACCCTACTCAATTCTGGTTTACCCCAGGTAGTCTTCAGGGGCTCCCGCAACTTGAAGTATAGCCCTATTAGTGCAGCACCAAATTTCAGCTAATTAATTCTGTTGATTAGCTTGGGCACAGCACTGTTTTAATGCAGCTATACTGTTGCGGTTCAAGGCCTACCTCAAGCATGTCTACAATGCACTGCCTTGCACTATTCAGACTCCAGAACATGAATTAACAGATTCACAGGTAGCTCAAGGCATCTCTGAATGGTACTGCATGGCACCATGTTGATTTACCCAAAGAATTACTGTTTCTGTCTTACTCTATTCTGTAGCAAGATGCTGCCCCCAGGTGTGGTTCAGCTCTTCTCACACACAGCTAGTAGATAACTGACTGGAAAGAAACTGCGTGCTCAATACAGGTACTATGAGTCCAGTCCACGTGGCTTGGATGCTGGGTCTATCCAACAGTAGTCCTTCTAGCATAAGACAACAAATTGCTTTGCAGAATCTGCTCAATAATGTACAAGGCAGGGTGCATCTCTCCTTGTTTACATATGGTTTAACTGACCAACCACAATCGTACCCTACAGTACCACATTTGGACAATTCCTCTAACTAACTACATTGTCAATGCCAAATTACATACAAGATTCACACATAGCCAGTAGCAGATCCAATAGACCTGTTCCCTAGTTTGGACCTCCCCTGCCACCTTTAGGTAAGGTCCAGTCACTTCAGATGTGGCGAATTCAGACATGCAGCACATGACCAAAAGGGGGCCTTTGTGATCTGCGCCTTTGTTGCTCTGCCTCATTAGAAGATGCAAGTAACATACTTGCAAGCTGGTCCATAAGCAAGGCCAGCCCTTAGAAACTACACAATACCCTTCACTCAGACATTATTTAAATGGTTAAGACATGCAATCTAACACTCTTGAAATACAGTTAATTGTGTACCTGTGTGTGTGTATATATATATATATATATATATATATATCAGTACATCTATATTGATTGTTTGTCAAGCATGTTAGTATGAATATCTTAGGTACATGTTATATAACTGTATTATATTTGGGTTCTAAGTCCTAGCCCTATAGCTAAGTCAACTATTTCTCTGTGATTCTACAAGCCAGCAGTCATCTTGTTTAATTTAGAGCAAGACAATGATTATGAGCTCTCAGCTCTGACCTCATAATTGCTCAGCTCTTATGACCCTAATCATCTGCTTTATGATGCATTTGATTTATAGGTATGCTGCATTTCAGCAGCTTTCTTAAAATGTCCAGACAAAAGTTTCATCTTACTGTGACTATTCCAAAGAAAGGCTTGACCTCTAGGTCAGTATGTGTTAGTCTTTGCTTGTCTGGGTAAGGGTGTCTATCAGTTTGTCACCATACTTTAGATTGCTTAGAGTTTTAAATTCCCATTTCTCAGGGCCATTAACATTACGTCATTGTCTGGGCTTCAGGCAACACCTTCTGTATAATTTGCTTAGCTTCAGAAAGGAACTATAGTTAAACATTTTTGCCACTGAGCAAAGATTGTGGGGTACCATGTGATCAAAATATTTGTACTGTATATGATGAATCCTTTAGGAGGATCTCCACAGGCATTTTTGCTGATATAGCTTGTTCTGTAGCTTAATTAGAATGTGTCCTGATGTCAGATATTTTCCCAGATGTCAGATTGTTTGCCTGCTGTGAGAGTAGGGTGGCCATCACAGAGGACAGTCCAGTTGTCCTCTGTCCTCTATTGATATGAAACCCAATGCCTTTATGTCCTCTATTTTTCTCTTGAAGACATCATTTTTCTCTTGAAGAGAAAAATAGAGGAGATAAAGTTGTCAGGTTTCATATCAATAGAGGACAGAGTAGCAACAAACTGGAATGTCCTCTATGATGGCCACTCTATGTGAGAGAGTCATGGTTTTTTATGCCATTACTTTTGCAGGACACGGGCAATAAAAATATAAGCGCCATCTGAGGTGAGCATGGTAGTGCCGCTCTCTCTACATTGAGTTATATTTTTGAAAGTCTGTGGCTAATCATGGACAATCTCCAAACTATTCATAGCTGTAAACTTCACTGTAAATGAGCCTAAAGAAGAACAAATTTGCATTCATAAGTAATTTTTCATAAATGGTTCCAAAGAGCTGCCCCAATTCTACTTTCAATCTCCTTCCAGAATGAAGGCCTTTATCTGAAGTCCAGGAATATTGTAGTTAAGATGATACTTGTGAAGGACTTGTATGATACCAATTGAAACCAGCTTGCTAAGAACTATTGTATCAATAAGGCTTGTGGACAAGATTGTACTATTAAAATGTTCCCCACAATATGGTTGACCAGCGTTGTTGGCTGGGGTAGCTAAGCCATTTCCCTTCTGACCTTTGTCTTGTATATTGTGGGTGATAGGGTCAAAAGTCTCTGCAGTTGAAATAACACAGGAATTATAATTGCCCAAGATGCAATCTCAAGAGAATAGGATGAGGTGGTGGCTCTATGTGCTTTCTTGGAACAGCTGGACATTATCTGGTTTATAATTAGGAATGAAAGAAGAAGTCATCGGTTTGCCAGTCTGTGTATATTTATATTATGATAAAACTAATGAAGGAAAGAGACATTGATGACTCTTGTTTAAAGCAGAAATGTTTGGTTAATTTAATATTGGTTTTAAAAAAATATAGATGGTTCAGTGGCAGTGCGTAGCCTTAGCACCATAAAAGTGTGAGATCAAGAATTGTTCTAGATTTATGATAAGGGCCACCCCCTGGGTGACTCAGTCACAAATGGGTGCCCAGTCAGCCTGGGGAATGTTAGAAGTGATGTTTGCTCCCATCACGCCCTTGTGTGCTGTTGGCTAATTAAGCTGGTTTGCTTTGACCCCACTAGCCCAAAGGACCACTACACTCAAGTGGACTTTTTAGGAGGGGGCATTATTAATATGCTGACATGTTTTCTACATACTTCTAAATAAATAGTAAATAATTTTCTTAAAATAGCACATGACTTTTTTTTGTACACATGCATATGTGTGCGTGTGTGTGTGTGTGTGTGTGTAGCCAACACAAAGGTATACAATATGGAATATTCACTTTTTAGATACTGTATAATAACTGCAGTTTCCCACTGAAGAGGCTGAATGTATCCTTTTTGCTTAATTGAAGAGCTGCATGTTTGCTGCATCTGTGATGGCAGAGCCCCAAAAGGGGATGTGAAATGGGGAAGTGGGTGGAATTAACAAAGGAAGAACACTTACTCGCATGCTTCTGTCTGAAACAGGTGGATCTGGAGGGAATATTTTCGAGCTTGAGTTAATGCTGACCTTAGCCATAATAACTTGCCCTCTTGCTCCTCCTCAGATGTATAGTCAATAGAGAGTTGTCTGGCTGCTCCATGTGATTGTATGCATCTGTCGAATGAATCAGAGATCCAAATGCAAAATCTAGCACTCGGGAACATTGTGTGAATTTGTGACACTCCCTAAAGGACTTTAGGTCCATAAACCAATGAATGGATTACAATGAGGCATAAATATAGCATTTTTATCTGTGACAGATGTAATCCTGCTCCAACATGGCTCATGTTATTTAAAGGGAACCGTATCTATTTTCCTCACATGAACACTGTGAATTTCCAAAGATAACAAGCACTTTTCCTCATGAATGCACTGGGAACTACATTTGAAAATTATTTGGCAGTATTGTTTTGAAATAGGGATGGCCATAATAGAGAGAGCTCTCTCTCAACTCTCAACAATGCCACTTCTACTTACAAGCAAGCACAACCCCTTGGAAATGGCTTGAACAACAAGTACAAAAAGGGAGTGCAATATTTTGCATCACTGGGCATGCCAAGGAGCTGCAGCTTGTCATTTAGACTGTGCCACCTTCCAGGCCAAGAATGACATGATAGAGTTATGGAGAGCAGCATCCAAGCCAAGAAACAGGTGTGTGACATGCACAAACATATGCTACACAATACGTTAAACTTTCCTGTATAATATTGTAATATATATTAATTAGTAAGGTCGTAGCACAGAACTCACCTAGACATATGGAAGATGTGTGCTATTTATATTAAGATACAAGAGTATGCACTTTCTTTTTAGTTATTGCAAGCACCTAGACTATGCATTACCAAGGCTCCAAACTATGGGTTGCAGGCCAAGCCCGGGCCAGTTTTGAAGAGGAAAGCACTTTCAGTGTATAGACTAAGCAAAATTATTATGTATTGTATATTGCTTGTAAAACTGTCACACATGACTACATCAGATATCTGACTACATTTCAAGGAGTTGCAGCATACTACCTGTAATTCTCTAATGTGGAAAAGATTAAAAAAACAAAAACTTGGTAGGAGCAAAGTTTGTGCCAGCCTGACATCATACAGAAACACACCAGGGTTCCTATTCTGTTATTAATCCTATTCAGCCAGGTAGCCTCTCCAGTACCAGCACTATCTAGGAGAAAACCTTGTATGAATTTCTCAAATACCTTCTCAGTGATGTAAGGCTGGACATTGAGATACGGTTGAGGAGGTTACTCATTGGTCACATTATACCCCAACTTAAGTACTAGACTATGATATCCTTGAGGAGGCAATAGATAAAAGGTGCTAATGGTCTTGTGCACCATTCCAGTTACTCTAGATACCATATTACTAAAAATATACTGGTAGAACTAGAGCAAATTCACAGAAACAGAAATGGTAAAGCTGAAGGAGACTGCTTAAAAGGGGTAAAATTAGCCTAAATTTGGGATTTGAGAATTATCTGCAGTTTTACAGGGAGCAAACATCAAGGGGGGGATTGCTATAAAGAGATATAATACATCTAGTAGAAATAAGGTGAAGCTTAGACAAAGAAATTTAGTCTAAACAACAGGGAAAACTTCCAAGCAGTTAAATGTCTTAGGCTATGGACTAATTTCCCAAGGAGAAAGTGAGAACCTCATTGTTTGGGACATTAAAATTTAGATGAGATAAAACACAAGAAATTACATTGTAGGAAATAATCCTGCACTGGTGCGGGAGATGAACTAGAAGATAAACAACTCATCGACAACTGGGGAGATGCCCCCTGCAAGGTGCTTCTATGATGATTTTGTGACTCTGTGGATCTGTCTTTCATCACAGATAGGTAAATATACTACAGATAACTTTATTCTTTCTCTTGATCAATCTGCTTCAGATTTCTTTGTAGCTCATTTTGTACACTTCTGTTTCTGTTCCCAATTAGAAAGATCATCAGTGTCTTCAGGTAAGGAATTCATTATGGAGACAACAGCAAAAAATAGCACTTTGACCCAAATTAATAAATATTCGTTCAGCTTTTATTCAGGTTGTAGTCAGACAATAATCCAAATGGCTGTATTATCTTGACGAGGTAAAATCTGCAGAGGCAGATAGGGCATCCTGTGCATCCTGTCCCTATCTAATCTGCTCCTTGCCAACCTGCTTAGTCCCCAACTCCACAGATCCCAAACTCTGGAATTTCTTATGTGAAGCCTGGAGAACTTGGGGGAATACAGATTTCTCTTGATTTATGCGGTACATGCATTCCCAGAGAACGGTGCATAAATCAAATTTGCATAAAGGGAACCCACTTTATAATGTAAGAAATAGGGATAGGCTCCCATGGTGGTGAATGGGGCTGCGGATGGGGAGTTAGGGGCCTGGCCCTGCATCCTGGTGTGTGAAGAGGGCAGGGGCAGCTCTGATTTTCCATGATAAAAAACCCAAAATAAAATGGCAACGTGTATAGGTATTTAGAATTTATTTTATTATAGTGATTGAGGCACCGGTAAGCTTCCAAGTTGCTTTAAAATAAAACATTGTGTTCAACTAATACCTATATATATAATGATGTTTCATTTTAATAACAGATTTGGGATTTTTTAATCAGAGAATTTGTGATTTTTAAACAGAAAACCAGGATCCCCCATCATCAGAGACAATGTCCCAGCCCCTCCCTGGAAGGGAAAAACTTAGCAGTCTGGCCACAGTTTGCAAGTCTTAAGCACGGTATTTGGAATAAGAGGAAGGGCTGTGACAGCACGCTGTACTGCCAAGACAAGCTGAAACATGCTTGTGCTTCTTTCCTGACTGGTCAGTTTATACTTTGCAGCCAGCATATGACTTGGAGGACTCAGTGGGTAAAAGCAATGATTATAGCTGAAGACAGAATAAATGCAAACACTGCTGTTCCGCTCCATATCTCTTGTACAGTGCTTCTCTTGCTGTTCTCAGCTGGCAGCTGATAAAACAGTGTAGGGGGCTTGGGACTCCTGCTGGGATTATTGCTGAAACTACTGTAATACCCCTTGGTTTTTTTTCCTTGCTGTACCTATTGGTAGGCAGCTGCTATTGTTTACCAGCTTAGCATGAAATCAGGTTTTGCAGAAAAAAAAACCTGAGTGTTGAGAAGGAAAAGTCCTTCACTTCTAGCAGGTTAAAGAAGTGTTCATGCTGCATCTCACTTTCTATGCAGCTGTTTGGAGCCAATTTCTGCCTTCAGAAACAGGCACACAGCCCTTGGTGATGTCAACGGGAGTTGAATTTGCATCCATCTGAGGTCAGAGTTTGGTCCTCTGTAATTAGCTGTTAGTTCTCAACTCCACCCTTTCACTTTCTTCCTCGCCATATACAAAATTGTGTGGGGAATATTTGGTCTGAAAAGTTAAACTCATATACAGGATTCAGTTGTCACTGAGATTCAGCCCTTACTTCAATATTTCAGGCGGATTTACAGCCAATGTAAGGTGGGGAAATGTCTCATGCAGTCACACAATGGCTCATCAGCTCTTTTGCAATTGGAACCCAGCTTGTCTCTGATTTTAAGCATCTAAGCCACATGACCAACTAACATTATAACTGTGGGAAGAATTTGCTCAGTGCTCCTCTGTCCTTGTAACCTTTTAATACTCTTCCACTTTAAGCTGTTCAGGGCAGAACCCAGACTTAAATAGCTAACACAGATGTCACAAATTGCTTTTCAGTATGTCCTAACAATATCAGAAGTCGCTGACTAAAATGTTTGAGATACATCTTTAAAGGACAGTTTAATTTTGGATAAGCTTTAAACTGCTTTTAGTCCTAAATCAGCATTTGGCTCTACATGAGGTGTGCACTGAACAACTAAAAGGGAAAATAAAAGGAAATATTTTCTCATCCAGGGCACACTTACCATATGAAACTCATTGCCACAAGACATCATTGAGAGCAAGAGCTTAGAGAGGTCATTTATATGGATAACAAGAATGTCCAGAGGTAGTCAACATAAAAAGAAAGTTTGGAGAGGGGATATATCAACAATCTGAAGATGGGAAGGAGAGCACCCTCAGCAACTTTGCAGATGACACTAAGCTGGGGGGAGTAGTAAATATGCTAGAGAGTAGGGCTAGGATTCAGAGACACCTTGACAAATTCTAAGTTTGTACCGAAAGAAATCTCATGAGATTAAATAAATATAGGTGCAAAGTCCTGCACTTAGGATAGAACAATCCAATACACCAGCACAGGCTGGGGGAGGACTGGATGGGCAGCAGCTCTGCAGAAAGGGACTTGGGGGTTACAGTGGACAAGAAGCTAAATATGAGCCAATAGTGTGTCTTTGTTTCAAAGAAGGCTAACAGCATACTGGACTGCATTAGTCAAAGCATTGCCAACAGATTGAAGGAAGTGACTATTCCCCTCTATTCCGTACTGGTCACTGCCTCATCTGGAGTATTATGTCCAATTTTGGGCCCCCACTACAAAAAGGATATGAAACTGGAGAGAGTCCAGCATAAGGCAGTGAAAATGGTAAGAGGGCTGGGGCACATGTCTTATGAGGAAAGGATGAGGGAACTGGGCTTATTTGGTCTGCAGATGAGAAAACTGAGAGAGGATCTATAACAGCCTTCAACTACCTGCACAGTGGTTCCAAAGAGGATGGAGCTAGACTGTTCTCAGTGGTGGCAGATAACAGAGCAAGGTGCAATGGTCTCAAGTTGCAGCAAGGGAAGTTTAGGTTGGATATTACGAAAAGCCTTCTCACTAGGAAGGTAGTAAATCACTGGAACAGGCTATCTAGAGTGGTTGTGGAAGCTCTATCCTTGGAGGTTTTCAAGATGCAGGTAGACAAAGCCTTGGGTGGGATGATATAGTTAGGGGATTGGACTAGATGACCTCCTGAGGTCCGTTCCAACCCTAAATTTCTATGATTCTAGGAACTTCATTCTTCACAGCAATTAAACTCTGGTAGGGATTATGAAGGAGCTAGGTCAGTTCGTAACTGAATTGTAGAGTTCCTTACACTTTCTTCTGAAACAGATAGCACTAGCCACTGTCAGAAAAAGAATACCAGACTAGATGGATCACTTGTCTGATTTGATCTGACAACTCCTGTTCATAGCTATGTGGCTATGTGCATATTTGAAGAATAACACAAGAACAAGTTAGCATCTAGTTATTCTAGAAATGCCATTTTAAAAATGCAACCTTAACAAAAAAAATATATTAAACTGAACTAAACACCCCTACTTCCTTCACTTTTAGGAAACTTGCTATTGTTGACCATTCAAAACAAAAGTGGCAGGGAACTGAATGGAAACATCTGCGTGCAGGTTGATGTAACACACCCTTATAGGCACTGCCACAAGAATTTCACATTGATTCCACAAAGTCTTGTAATGTAGTGCAGTGAATACAGGGGGAATGTGCCAGAGGATATTCTGGAGCAATTAAATCTTTATTTCTTTATTATTTTATGTCCTTGTTTATTTCAGAGTTCATGTTGATTACTGTACACATGTGAGTTGCATGCCTCAGGCGAATGAATAATACATCTCATTCCTATTTTACAATGTTTCTCTCTTTTTCTTTCCTGCACCCTCCCTCAGGGGTTACTGTAGATTCTCAGGCATAATTCATCTGTAATTAATAACATGGGAAGATCTGTAGCCTAGGATCTACACTTGAAAGACTTCTTGGCCCTAACTCTGCTCCCACAAAAGACCCATTGGGCATGTCTATACATGTATTAATGTGCTGTAATTACAGCGCATTACAGGTACTAAACTTAATGCAGCATAATCAGAGCCACTGTGCAGTAGTCCAGCACATGCTTTTTATAACACTAATGCACAGTAGACTAATTCTACCGAGCATTTCCACATTAGCATAGTTTTTGCCTGCTGTACTAATGCTCAGTAGAATTAGTCGACTGCATTTTTAGCATCTTGTGTAGATGCACCCATTATTTACCAGTTTATGTCTTATGGACTCCATTTCATCATAATATCTTTGTATACCAATCCAGACTCAGATATTCTTCATACTTTTACCAGCAACTCTAATAAAATACATACACTTGTCAGTAAGGACCAAAGCCTCCACGGGTGTTCACATTGGATGATATGGTTATGTGCAAGGCAGATAGATGGTAAGGATGCCTCCCACTCTACCTGAAAAACTACCTCAGCTCATAAAAACATTGTCTCTTTTTGGTAAGCATTATTTTAATTTTTACATGACTAAGCTTACTGCATGAGGACATTCAGTGGATATTTCAATGCCTATATTTTCTTCCTGCAGCTTGTGGCTCTTGTATTTTTATCATCCATAATGATACTTGGGGAAAATGAATCCTGAGAATTGGAGCCAAGTAGTGAATCAGGATGCCTGAGCTGTATTTCATGTCTTAGTGATGAAGACATGTCCGTGTACCTGATTCTCCATCTGGCAAATGTAATTACTGTATTTGTAATTATACTTATCTAGAACTGTAAAGTGGATCTAGGCCCAAGAGCTGGCTGTGGAACACAGGCCCAGAGAGTGATGATTATCAAGTCCATGATGGAAAGGGGTCAGCCCCCACTAAGGTTGGGCCCTATGTCACTCTGGAACGGTGAGACACTACAGGGGAAAATCTGTTTCCCATAAGTGCAGCCCAGCCTCTTCATCCACCAGCCAATCATACCCCGAAGAAGAAATGCACTTGTAATGTTACCTCCTCCTGAGGCAATGTATCCTGAGCCTGGTGTCTGCAGGGGTCACTGAAGCAAAAAGGTCCTTGGCCCAAAGTGCATAAATGCACCAGCATGCTTGTTGAGGTTTCCTTTGGTTCTGTCAAGTCCTGACTTCATTCATTGTACCCTGCTCAGAGTCGCAGCAGGCTCCCTGTTACATTCTTGCTACTACTCATGGCCGCCTGCCATTTATTTTAATTCACAGTCCCTATAAGCCACGCTGGACGGAACATAACAAAATGTTTACAATTGGCTTTTCTGCGTGCTGGCTTTTTCAGTGTCTCTAGTGATGACTGTATATTGTTCTGATGCTGCCAGTACCCAAGGGATCCCATGCTTGTCTGGCTTTCCTGCAGGGGTTTTCTCAGAGCAAATGTATTTGTTCTCAGAGGTTGAGTTTTTTTTCCAGAAGCAGAGACTGCTACAGCCCAATGGCTGATTGATCCCCAAGGCAGGTGTGGTGTCATCTCTGGAAGCAAGCCTTCTGGTCTGATGTAAAAAAGACTCTAATAGCTGCTGTCTGGTGCTGGTGGAATAGACACAAAGAGGAAGAAACAAAGGAAAACAGAAGGGAAACAATTTCTGCAATAACACAGCTGATCCTTCAGCTCCTTTTAAACAATTTTCTGCGACAAACCTTAAAAGGCTTTGATTCCCTACTTCTGCTCTGCAACTCTCCACAACAATGCTAGATAGTCATGTACGTTTCTGTAATAAGTGTAATGACCCCTTATACTACTGATTCCTTACACTGTTAAAGTCATTGTATTATGTTATAATAAGGCTGGAAAGGCCCTCAAAAGGTTATCCAGCCTAACCCTTTGCTTAAGGCTTCAGGCAGCATCATCCCTGTCTAAACCTTCCCAAACAAGTGTTCGTTTAATCTGCATTTATAGTCATTTTCAGTGGCCGTGCCTACAAAAGACTCAGACTGCACAGTTGTTACTGCATGTGCAAGGACTAAATGATTGCACAGTAACCAGCGTTACTACACAGTAGCATCCCTAGACAGCTTCTTGGTGATGCTGACTATGCAGTAGCTCATTATGACTGCACAGTAGCATCACATCATGTTTTGTGCCACATGATGCTACTGCACAGTAGTAACAAGTTACTGCACAATAATGAGCTACTGCACAGCCAGCATCTTGTGTAGATGCAGCCAGTGACAGTGATGGCACAATCTTTCTATGATATCTCTTCTTTATGTTGAAATCTCTTTAAGAGCATTGTCATCCCTATTTTATAGAGGAGGGAACTGAAGTCACAAGAAGGGCGACAGACCTGGTCAAGGTCCAAGTCCAGTGGGCAGCACCAGGAATAGCATCCAGGTTATGTGACTTGCAGTCCAGCCTGCAGTTCACTAGGCCATGTCGTTTTCACTTCCCCACTCTTCCAGTCACAGGAATGATGTTTATAGAAGTAGTACTAATAGCCAAAAAGAAGCAGCTATATTTATTTTTGCCAACCCTAGCCTTTTCATTTCTACCCACTGCTTGTCCCAAAGCACAGCCATGGAATAAAAGTGCAATCCTAGCCCAGATATACCTGGAAAAAAATGAACTGCAGGATGAAAGATACAGTGCATTGCCACACTGTACGAGACTCCTTAATGTTTTATTCATATTGCAAAATTATACACAGAAAAATACCATACATAAATATATTACAGCCTCTGACCCTTTGCAGTAGCATCAGTGCAATACAGGTTAAAGTGTGTCTTCTTTTGGCGTTCTGTGGAACTAGTAACATTAGGTATTGAACTGCCTGAACTATTTGTTATATATGTAAACCATTTTTCCCTGTTAAAAACAATTTCCAGATTGACCCAGTTCTACCAATATGCTCTTTCTCTTCGTGCCTCTTTTTTGAATAGTGTTGGCCATTTTTAGCCTTTCCATTATTTATTAACTCATGGCTTCTTGGCTGGACACATATTTAATAAAGGGGACAAAGGCAACAAAATGAATGTAGAAACACAAAGCCTCCACTGGTCCTTCATGCCACTCCAACAATGCAAACCAAGCCAAGACAGCCATTTAACTAGCCACCTAGGGATTCCCTTCACATATGCTCCATGGGTGATATATGGATATTGTTGCAAAGGAGGCATGGTGAGAGTGACACTGTTCTAGCCATAGCTGCTAGAATGGCCCCTTTAAGGGCAAAGGGAGACATGTCTAACCTTAGAGCAAACTTTAGGTTGTTACAAGTTAGGGTAGCAAACTGGATATGCTGAAGTCACCATTTGTCATTTGCTCCCTGCTCCTACAGGTCAGTAGTCCAGTAAAATCTTGTTGAGTACAGATCAAGCACACCAGAAAACCTGTCTCTTTGCATAAATCTCTTTGTCTTTTCTTGGTGGTACTTCCACACTGTTTATGTGTCTGTGTGCCTGCATGTGCATTCCCTATATACTGAATACTTACAGAGGTTTTACAGTCAGGACAGTGTACTATGTAAATACATATTTAAGCTATTACCAAACATTAAGTCCACTTGTACAAATAAGCATTTGTAGCCCTAGCATTAGATATCCATATGAAAAGTGCTTTGTGAGCACAAAGACCCAGCTGCTTTTGAAGTTTTGTGCTGTTAGGCATTTGAAAAGAGCAAATGTCAAAAGAACATCCTCCTTTAAAACAACCACACTCTGGTGTTTGGATTATTATGTTGCCAAACCTTGTTTCTAATTGAAGCATTTACATTTCATTACCACATATAAGAGCAAGAATGCAATTAAAACCACAAATGCCCACATTTTTTAACATTTACAATTAATTACAACACAAATTTTGAACTAATGCAAATAATGGTGTATTTTTAACTGTCCTGGGAAATAATATCCATCTTGAGCTAAGAAAGTCTTATTCCCATACGAAGAGGAAGAGCCCAGCAAATCTTTTCTATTCTAAGACCAAAGCTACTTTGCAACATGATCATTTCTCTGGATACCTATTCCTAGACCAAGGGAAAAGTCCCATAATAACTCTCATAGAAATAGTACGTGTACAGAAACCATTGTAAGTGCAAAGCCCTCCAGTTTCAGCATGTGTTTTACACCTGCAGAGAATTTCCATTGACAATTTAGGACCATTTCCAGATGTGGCCATTGATTCCATGCTTCAGAATATTTGGGGTACAAAACCTGAGACATCTTTGACTCAGAGCATGTCAAATCAAGTTTCCACAAAGGGTGACCACTTCTGAAAAAAATAATTGTATGTCTTTTCACACATGTTAAGTGTTTGAAGGTTTATATACCTGATCCAAAACCCACTTCAAATCAGTAGGTGTCTTCCCATTAATTCAGTGATTTTTGGATAATTTTTTAATGGGTAGACCTTTGAAACCTTTCTTTATTACTAACCTGCTGAAGAACTAAAATATAGTCAATACTTATTTCACCTCAAGAGTTTAATTCCCTAATTGTTCCAAAGCTCCCTATTATCCAAGGGCTTTGTGGTAAAATGAAAAAAAATACAGTTCAGAGTAATGCCAGCTGAAGTTTACGTGATGCCCCTGAAAAATTCAGAGAACTGTTGATCCAGCTATGAAGCACCAGTGCTGTTGTCAATGTTTTCTGTCTTTTTTTCACAAGATATAGGGAAAAGAGGTGGAGGGGTTGCGGTGTATGTCAGAGAGCGTTTCTCTGCATCGAGCATCAACTTGGGGGTGACTGAGGACCAGGTGGAAGCGATTTGGGTCAGGCTGCAAGGAGGATGAGGGGAAAGGGACTTAATGGTGGGTGTCTGCTA
>JAGPOW010003648.1:31459850-31476689 GCA_030014935.1 Caiman crocodilus | reverse complement strand
CACAATCTTATTCCCATCACCCACTCAGACTTCCTAAAGCCCAGTGTTGTGCTGGATGCAAGTGCTTGTGCAACAGACAGATTCTCCCTACCAGTTATGCGCGTTTTCCAGAGACAGACAGAATTTACCAGATTAGTATGACCGGTCTTGGTTCTACACTGACCTGTAACAAAGGTTCGAATCCAGCTACCCAACGTGAGCAGGGAGCCTATGAGCAGTCTTCCTCTGACACCCCAATAGAGATTTAAAATATAAGATTTATTGGTGGCTTCGGGGTTCGGCAGGGAACGGCTCACGGTCCTCCAAACGCATCGTTGGCTGTGGATCCGAGTCACAGCACCATTTAATTGTCGTGGAAAAGACATGCTGTAGAATATGGAATCAGGTCAGGTAGAAACTTTATTTTGATAGCTATCGGAGAGAGACCCTTAAAAAGAAGATTTCTGCTGTGGTCTCTCTAATTCACATCCAGGACAAACAATCTTTCATAGATTCAAGACAAAGGGTTGCCTAAACTAACTTTTCCCGCTTTGGGGCTATCTGTCTTGTGTCCTTCAAGACAGTTTAATGGTCATCTTTCTCTTATCTCAGGAATTTCTCTCTCCCCTCTTGAGACCTTAGCCATTCTTTGCTTCCACATAAAACAGGAATAATTTATAAAACATGAGAAAACAGAATACAAAAACCCATTAAACAATATCCCAACCTACTTTGCCAAACAATTGCCCAAATAGGAAGGCCTAACAGCACTCCCCAAAAATGTCCAGACTCAGGCTCTGGTTACCTTCAAGATGGAAGACGTCCCAGACATGCAGATGTATTTTTGCTCTTAGGTATGTAGAGCCCAGACTATTTAAGTCTTATAGGTCACCACTAGCACATTGAATTATGCCCAGAAACTTATTGGGAGCCAGTGCAGATTCTGGAGCACTGGGGGCATCTACATGAGATGCTTACTGTGGAGTTGCCTAATTAGCTCCCCAGTAAAGTGTCACCACCTACATGTGCAGAGCTCTTAGGCTGGATTAAACTAAACTAATTAACACCACCATAAATTAGTACAGCCTGACACAACTACTACCCTACAACAGAGTTATTTACTCTACTACAATGCACTTGTAGACAGTGACTGGGGCTGGCTGGAGCACAAGGGTGCTATAGTATGGAGGCTGCTCCAGCCAGCGCCTCTGCAGCACTTTGAGCCAGGACAGAGCAGCTCCAGGCTAACAGTCTGACTCCCTCCACTCCAAGCAAACTGCACTGGAATTTATTCACACACATTAATTGCACATATAGATGTATCCACTGGTATTATGTGCTCCTGGAGAGCCACTCTTGCCATTCTGACCCACCCGACCCTTGTCCTTTGCACCAGGGCAGCCCATGTACAGCACATATACTGTCTCTTTACAGGCAACCCCCCGCTTAATGCTTTTTCACTCAGCACTATTTTGCTATCATGCTCATTTTAAATTGATACTTATTTTACTTAGTGCTCAGTAAGTTTTGTAATAATGCTTGCAGTCACTATCTCAGGTCATTAAAAACACATGCAGTCACCATCCTGGATCGCCAAATAGTTTCGCTTTCACTTAACACTCATTTCGCTTAATGCTCAGTCTTTCAGGAACCAATTAAGAGTGCAAAGTGGGGGTTGCCTGTAATTATTTTCTAATGGGTGTTATTGTCAGCACTAGCCCCAGCAATCAGTCCACGTATCATCAGTAATCAAACTAATGTTTTTTATCAGATTGATATGTACCTATGCTTGTTATGGACTTTGCTGTATTGCACTTTTAATAAAAAAACACCCCAAAACTTGAGCGTCTGTAACAACCTCTTCCAAATTAGAAATCAATTTGTAACTCTCAACTGTAGCTGCAAAAATCAGCTCTGTATTTTAATATTTATTGTTTGCCTGCCCCTTTATAAAAATAGCAATAGTTTACTGTCAGTTTCCACTTCCATGGGCCTCCCATAAACAAAGACATGAGATTTCTACACTCATGGACTGAGGCCAAAGCCTCTTTTCTGTCAGAGTATACTGACATTCCGCTCTGGTAAAGACCTGTGACACACAAACATTTGCCTCCAGCATTGACCATGTTGTCGTATTTTATTACTCTCCTTGGAAGCATCTGTAGACAACTTGCTTTTGTGCTTACTGTCAGGGTATCTTTAAACTCCATCTATTTCTCAAGCTCTTTATTAAACTCTTTGTATCCTATGTCCATTCAACATATTGACACAGTAGCGCCCTCTTATTGATGGTTCAGGCAGCTAGATTAGACACAAATTTCCCTAGATAGTTCATCCTTCCAAGGTACCTTTGTACACTTCTCCTGTTTGAGGTAAGCATGTTGGTGATGGCTTTAACCTTATTCTGATCCACCTGTACACCATGCTATCTCAACTTTTCTCCTCTGTATGTTTCACTTTAGCATAACAGCTCTAGCTCTTTCCATAGCTCCTGGGGCCTCTGGTCATCCTTTTCTTCTGCTTTCCTGCAGATCAAAGCACCATCTCTGTAGACATTAGTACCTCTGAATGTTGGGTTGTGTTTTCTTTTGAAACATTTTGTATGTTGAACACAAATGGCAGTGTACAGAAACAGTTTCCCCCCAAGTGATTGCTGAGTTAATGCAAACATACTCCATTTTTCTCAGGACATCTGCCAGAACCCTACTGGTCCATCAAGCATAGAAAATTATTTGCATTAACTTTGTCTCCAATAATTTCTTCCTTTGTAGATAGTAGAAAATAATCCTTTTTTACATATTTATGTTGGGGGGTTATACATGAGCAAAAAGATCCATCTTTTTCTTCCACAATGACCTGCAAGCACCAGCCACTCTGAATTCTTCTACTTACTGCATGACTCCAAAAGCAATAAGCCTATCCAACTCTGCCCTTATCCTCTGCTTTAGGCCATCAGATATTTTCCCAGGGAGCGTAAATCAGGGGTCTGTTCTTTTGGCTCTATTATGCTTCCCTACTCCTTGAAAAACAATCCTCAAATGCTTTCTCAATTATTTTGGTCCCTTGTCCTTCTAGCAAGTGCACCCTTTTGATGAGACTAAGAACTTGACATGTTTTAATCCAATAACAGACACTTTTTCCCTGGTACAGTTTCAGATTGCACCTTTTTCCAATTGGTTATTTACCCATAGTGTTAGTTCATGTAATCACTTAGTGGGGATAAGTTCACCACTGTAAGCCCTGAGTTTTATTTTTTTATGTTCTACTGCCTTTGGGTTTCTTCCCTGTGCCTTCAACTTTCCTCTCTGTGCTAATATCTTTGTTTCTGGCACCATATTGAGTTTTGCACCCGGGTTTAGCTCAAAATTAATAAACATTCCATTTGCTTTCAAGCTGACAGTTCATTCATCTTCTGCCGCAACATTACCCGCTGCTTTTGTGAAGAATTCCTCTCAGCTAACAGTGTTGTTGTCATCCATTTTGTCCATGCTGTGCTCACTCAGCTGGTATTCGTGCACTTTTGCAGATTGATGTAATCCATTGCAGCTCTTGCATCATTTTTTCCAAATGCTGGGTATTGTCTTTACTCTTTTGTTTGCTACAATGTGTGCATTTGTGCACTTCATGCCTTTTTTTTGTAGACTTAGACTATGAGTTTGACATACCTTTTTACTTCAGCTCTCTTTTCTTGAAATATTCTGAGTTGTCTAAAATAGCATAATGTCATAGCACCATTAGCTCTTCATGATCTTCAGTCTGGACTGTATGACTTCCTTTGCTTAGCAAATTCTAATTTCTTTGTCAAGTTAATCTTAGGTCCTCCAGGAGTCTCTGTCTAAGTGCTTTTCCCTACATCCCAATCAGTCTCGCTATCCCAACATGACACGACTGGTTCTTCAGCAGTAGATCAATCATGGATTCTTCAATATTTCCAGCTTCTTTTTTTTACTCCCTGTTTAAAACATCACTCACATTTCATTTTTATGTGGCATTCCTGTTATATCAGAGGTGGGCAATTATTTTGGGTGAAGGGCCGCTTACTGAGTTTTGGCAAGCCATCAAAGGCTGCATGACAGGAAGCCAGGGGCAGATAAATATGAATTTTCTAAGTTGTTTAGGGGCCCTGCAGGCCAGAAAGAATGGCCTGGTGGGCTGTATGTGGCCCATATGCCACATTTTGCCCACCCCTGTATATAGTCTCACAGTTAGTTTTCATTTTTTGAGTTAGCTGAAAATGCCTGAAAGCCTCAAGAGTTTCAGACTCAGCTGCCATTAGATTTACAGCTACCTTCCAACTCTTCCTTTTTTGCTGACCCCCATTGCATACAGAACCAAAAGAAGCATTGTTTAAACCTTCTTCAGTTGTCCTCCACATTTCTAGAGTGTTTTAACTCTAGTGGAGCTTGTTTCATGTTTTCCCTGATGTTATTTTCTCAGTTAATTTTATTCCTAGAAGCATGGGTTATTCAGCAAATGTTCAGAGAGGAGGAACCTTACAGAAGTCTACTTTGAGCAGTTCCTGAGATTTATCTGAGCATATAATGCAGTTGGGTCAGCACAACAAATCATTTCATCTGGTTCTTGCCTCTTATAATTCTCCGTATTGGCTATCTCCAGAAGCAGCTGTGTCCAGCCTTCCTTAGTCAGCCACAATCCAGTTTAATTTGTCTCTAGTGCTGTCAGCTCTTGTGATTTTATCTCAAGTTTCGTGATACCTGATGATTTACTTAAAGCTTGCTTGCTTACTTTGAAGATTCTGGGAAATAAGACAGCTTCTTAATAACTTTAATCCCATACTCCTTTTGTTTATGCTTAAATTACATTCGCTTATACATGTTACCTGGTCTGGTCCACTGCTTAATCTCAGGATCAGAGATGTGGGTTTGTTCAGAGGCAACAGTGGGCTGTTATTTAATTCCAGTAAGCCTTCTTAATGGTGTTTGAGTTTGTTTTTAGGGCACAGAAAGAGCTCTGAAGTTATCCAGAAAACTAAATATCTTTAAAGACTTTGCTGATTACTCCTAGATTAAGCTACAGACCTGAATGAAGTCAATGAGGTTATTGTAGCTTCTGCAGCTGCTTATTTTAAGGCAATAGTTCTACAGATTGGTGTGCTCTGTTTAGCCATCCAACATCTGTGCTCCATCATCTGAATGAATAAGAACAAGTACAGCATAGACCGATGAGCCAACCTACCAACACTAATTCAGACTTCTATTATTAGATCAAAAACAATTTACTTCTATTTTTGTTTACCCCTAATTCATTAAGTATCGAGTTTGACACATTCATAGTGCTCCCTTTCTTCCACAACTCTTGCTTCTCAGAGGTCTTTGCAAAAAAGTCATAGCTGCCTGTATTAATGGCATAAAGAAGAATCAGGACATATTTTAATGGCTTCAATGCATTTCTCATTCTTTCCTCATTCTCATTCCTCAATTCCTCATTCTTTTACAAAGGGCAAAATAAAAGGGCCAGATAAACAAATCCAAACATGCAGAAGCCCAGAAATCTCATCTCAAGAAGCCCACTGACCAAATCACATCACACAAGAAGGCATCAAGCAACTCCTAAAGCAGCCAGGGAAAAAAGATATGGAAGATCTCTTTTCCCCTGCTTAATCATATGGGATCACTGTGTTGGCTCACTCAGGCCTACCAAAGTCAGTCAGTCTCAGTATCTTAGCCACTGGTATGGAGAGCCCCAGAAGACTGCGTCTACAGCTTTCAGCAGCACTCTGTACCAGGTACTGGGTGCTGCAAGAAAAGCTGAGAACTGGATACTGCAAGAGAGCTTCAGTGAGAAAGCAAGGTAACTTGTGGCTCTAGGACTACCGTTGACAAACCAGCTTTAGTTAAAGCATCCCCACAGCCATTTTGAAATGCTGGGGGGTTTAAGAT
Organism: Caiman crocodilus; assembly: GCA_030014935.1. Classification (NCBI taxonomy): domain Eukaryota; kingdom Metazoa; phylum Chordata; order Crocodylia; family Alligatoridae; genus Caiman; species Caiman crocodilus. Next base: position 31,470,810 of record JAGPOW010003648.1, on the reverse strand, counting down.
ATGACAGTAAGAAATTTTAATTAGATCAACTCTCCAGGAACTACTCTAAGTAAAATGCACCTCTCCCCCAACCTTCAAATGCATGTATAGGCAGCCAAAATGATCACTTTTTAGCTGATACATGTGTTAGCCTGCAACCTCTGTAGAGACTGATCATGAGTCCTCTACTCTTAATGCTTGAAGTCTGTTAGCTTGGAGACTGTGAGATACTTATATTTAGGTTGACCATATTATTTTTAAAGGAAATCTGGAACACTGCCTCCCTCTAAGTCAGTGGTGCTGCTTCAGGCAGAGACAGAAGCCAGCAGGCAGGGGCTCAAGGCACAGTCTGGTGGGGAGGCATGGTGCACCAGGCAGATAGGTGGGCAGGCACTGATATTGCTCGGTGGGAGTAAGGCAGGTGGATTGTAGCAGGCACCGCCCAACATGCACATGCCTGGCCTGGCTCCTTTTGAACAGTGGCTGGAGGCAGGGGGCGGGTTAGTTTGGGCACCGCTCCAGTCCACTCCTGGTGCGCCTCCTGGCGCACCATGCTGCTCTGCCTCCCCGCTGGACTGTGCCCCATGCCCATACAATTCTGGGATTTTTGTTTCAGTTTTTACCATATGGCTAGCACCAGAGTACAAAATCTGGAACTGTCCTGGCGAAACCAGGACTTATGGTCACCCTACTCAGATTGTACACCCTGTAACTACTAGAGAGAGAAAAGATCCCCATTATATTAGCATGGTCTACATGTAAGATCACAACAATGATCTGATGAATTGAGTCAGAGATTCACCTGAGCCATGCAGCCCAGTTTCACTGTTGAAAAGAAAGATGCACAAGGAAGTGATGCAGCCACTTTTGGTGCCCCACTAGAAATAACCAGGTACTCATTTACAACTAGGTGAACTGGGGCCAGCACTTGGCATAAGTAGAATAGGGTTTGAACTCACACCTTTGCAACCGTAGCAAGACTTACTAATCCCTCTGCCTCTGCAGACCTTTGAGGCTGATGAAAGGCCTTTCTTAAAACAGCTGAGGTTGTTCAGGGTTAGGCACTTCCAACAAGCCAGTCACTTTGGCCCACAAATTCCACTTCAACTTGCCCTCTTTCAAAGAAGGTTGCAAATTTATTCTTACAGGGTTTAGGCAATGAAGAGACATTACTGAAATCATACATGTTATTAGTAGCATGATTTAGCAGGAGGGGGTGGGGGCAAGAAAAAACTGCCATCAATTGCAGTTTTGCAATTGCATTGGTGACACAACAGCAGCCAAAAGATTCCTCTGCACCATATATTGCAGCTGCTTTGGTATTGTTCACCTCTTTGTTTTCACCTGGTCGCAAACTGGTGGAAATATTGTACTTGGGTCAGGACCAAAGCAGGCCACTTCCTCAGCTTATATTTCATTGGAGTGATATAAAGGTGTTTGATAGCAACAGTCACACTGTTTGGTTATATTTGTCAGTTGATGCTGTGATGTGTTTTCTGCCAGGTGAAATTTATAGACACATTAACCTGCTTGATGGGAACAGTGAGTCACAAAAATTTCCTGAGGAGAAATGTCCATGTGCACCATGTGAGATGTTTTATTTTTCTTTTGGCTGCAGGGTGATATATCTACTAATTACATTTGCATTTGGGATCTAAAAATGTATATGATCTTCACCAAAATACTGGTGTCCTTGCAGCCTGGATTTCCTAGAAATATCTGTCATCTTTAAATAACCCAGAGCAAGATCAACTATGAGACTGTCCCTTCGTGCCTGCTATTGTGCTATTAATTTGGATTAAGAGACATTTGTCCTTTGCCATAAAGATTGCTAGTGAAGTATTTGCTGTCTGCTCCAGAATTTAAAAGGAATGAAGAAAACTATAATTGTCCTATCTGATTTTGCACTTGTTTAGTTGGCTTGTGGAACCCCTGGGCCTAACAATGCAATGTATTTCTTGTTTTTATGAACTATGCTGTAGGCCCCAGTTCAGAATTGGTCTCCACTGGAGTAGACACAGGCGCTGCCTTAAAGGTGTTACAATCAAATCCAAAATGTGACAGAATTGGTGAAAGTAACAACAATAAGGAGGCGAGTAAGGAGAACAAAGGTGAATGCATATCACTACATCAGTTGAGCTGTGCACAGCTCAATGATTCCCCGATGATCAGAAATCAGTACATTTGCTGCTGTGCTTATTTATTGGGGTGTTATCATTGGTCAGATGGTTTCTGGCAGGTACCATGCTACATGTGCATTTCAAGAAGAGAGCTGAAGGAGACTCAGATTGATCCAGGCACACCAGGTAGCTTGTTAAGGGTAATCCAGTAGCGTTACTAGGTCAGGGTGATGGGGGAGACACCCCTGCTGCTGGATTTGCAGGGTAGAAGGGGAGCAGAAAAAAATGACTTCTGCTACAGTCACACAATCGGGCCAGTGGTGGTAGCAGCAACTGGAAACACTAAATGCCGCTATGTGTGGCAGGTCTTCCAGGTGCCTGGCCACATCAATATGCATTGGGGGTTATCAGTATTGATTATTTATATTGGCTGCTTTTAGAAATATTAGGTGTGCAGCCTGGTGATGACAGTTAATGTTGGAACTGGGGGACAACTCAGCATCTGTGGTGTCTTTATGCTAAAGGATAAAAGTTCCCAACGCTGGCATGGAATATTTCTACCAAAGTATTACTTTTGTTTGCACAGCTCTATCAGTTTCCGCTCAGACTGTCACAGAGCTTCATTAGCCTGAGTGTGCACATATATGTGTGTGGCTCCCATTACTGTAACACTGGAACTTCCTTCCCCCTATAGAATTTAAAGATAAAAATAATGCTCTCTCGCTTTCCTCTCCCAGCTGAGAGGATAAGTGGCTTGATTTATTTATAACACTCTTTTAAAATGCACTTCCTCTGTGGGAGAATATGAAGGAGTTGAGGTGGAGCTGAGGGAAAGCTGAGCAGAAGGAATTAGTTGTGCATTTAGATCTGAAAGCTGTTAGTTTTGTGGTCTTGGTGCTAGGCACTGTGCAAACCCAGAACAAAAAGATGGTGTCTGTCCCAAAGAACTTATAGCATCAGCATAAGGAAAAACAAGGCAGGACTTGATGGAGTGATAAAGGAGCACAAGGAAACAATGAGACAGTACTGGTCATCGTGATGGGCTGTGCTCTAAAGGTATGAGCAGCCAAGCCATGTTTAAGGTTCGTGACGATGTCACATGAAAGCTGTAAGGAGAGATTTGAAAGAGGACAATGAGGTAGCTTTGTGAGTCTGATGAGGAGTTCATCCCTGTGGTGAGAAGCAACATAAAAGAAAGCAGAGAAATGTGTGTTTGAAAGTTTACCAAGCGAGCACTGAAGGCTGGCACCTGGGGCAGAGTTGAGCTGGGAGTTGACAGCATGATAGTGGATGAGAGATGACGGGGGTGTGGGGACAGGCATTGAAAGGCTTTGAAAGTAAGGACAGGTAGCTTATGTCTGCTGCAATTGAGAATAGAAAGCAAGTAGAAAGATGAAACGAGAAAGGTGGGCAAAGTGACAAGCAAGGAAAAAGGATCTTTTTAGCAGCATTTTTGAATACAGATCACTGTAGGGCCCATCTAAACTGAAGTTGTTAGGAAGGGTCAGCAACATTTTTAGACAGAATGCCAAAAACACCCTGACCTCTACTTGGAAAATATTTGCATTCCTAGGGGTGGATGGTGGGGAAGCCGCAAAGGGTCTGCTCCTTGTGGCAGTGCAGCTCCAGCCCCTTCCCTGCCATCCACCCAGAGGTACGAATACACCTGCCACCAGCAATGAGCTGGGCCAGGGCTCCTCAGACCTCAGTGCAGCAGCTTGTGGCCTCTTTGCCACCTGCAGTGAGCAACCCAGGCTCTATGGCAGGCAGCAGGGACAAGCAGCCAGGAGGCTGCAAGCCACCACACCAAGATCTGCAGAGTCCCTGCTCATTGCTGGCAGTGGGTGAACACATCTCCAGGCAGATAGTGGAGGAGTTACGAGGGGCCCAATCCTTGTTGTAGCAGATGGCCCTAGCCCCTTCCCTGCCACCTACCCTGAGTCGCGCATGCCAAGCAAAATGCCTTCAGGTGCCACACTCTGGCATGTATGCCAAGAGCTGCCAACCCCTTGGTTAGAGCATGTTACTATATCACAGGAAACATAAAGACCTGATTCCCAGGCCTGCTTCCTACAGACTTCCGTTTGTGCTATTTACGTATTTAGTCTCTTGGAAATATCTTTATTCTATAAACCAACAAAATATCAACTACTAAGTTCAGATGAACTGAAAAGGCTCTTTCTTATCTTATTAGGATTCCACCTTGCCTGGAAATCTGATGTGAATGTCATGGTTGTTTGTATTTGTAATCCTAAAATGTGTTGTATCCAGTGAAAAGCAAATGCCCTCCACTACAGAAATGTTGTAGACAAATTTGAAAGAATCTAGTGGAGGGCAGTGAACAAGGTTAAGGGGATGGGGCACATGACTTTGGAGGAGAATCTGAGGCTGAGAGAACTGGGCTTATTTAGTCTGGAGAAGAGAAGACTGGGGGTGGATTTAATAGCAGGCTTCAGCTACCTGAAGTGAGGTTTGAAAGAGGATGGCTCTGGGCTGTTCTCAGTGGTGGCAAATGACAGAACAAGGAGCAATGGGCTCAGCAAGAGAAGTTTAAGTTAGACATTAGGAAAAACTTTTTCATGAGTAGGGTAGTAAAGCACTGGAACAGGTTACCCAGAGAGGTGGTGCAGCCTCCATCCTTGTAGGTTTTTTAAGTTCCGGTTAGACAAAGCCTTGGCTGGGATGATCTAGTTGGGGATGGTCCTGCTTTGAGCAGGGGGCTAGGCTAGATGAGCTCCTGAGGTCCCTTCCAGCCCTAATTTTCTGATTTTATGATTTACCTGTAATTACCTACTTATTTACTACAAGTGCAAAATGCAATTGAATTCATTAGTTCATGTTGTGCAACACTATGAATATGTAAATTACCATGTATATGCGAAATATTATTATTGTTAAATTAAAATTGAATAATGTAGTAAACGAGCTGCAGAATAATTAAAAAGAAACTTAATTTCTTCCAGTTGTTCCAGGGGGGAATGAACAGGAGAAGATTAATGTTTTGTACAAAGATCTAACAAAATGTTTACCTTGCTTGCTGTAGGGGAAAAAAAAAAATCACTGCTTCCTGGCAAGAGAATGTTTCTTTGATAGCTTGCGCAGATAAACTCAATTAAATTCAACAATGTGTTCATTTTTACAGATGTTGCATTGCTTGGTATCAATGCTAAAATTTATAAGAAAAGAATTGTCAATAATCCTAAGTGCTTTAAAACAGTGCCAGGATAAGCAAAGTTTTTGGTTATAAATCCCAGTTTATAAGATCTTGGAGTAGATGATCCACAGGTGAATGTTGCCTCACCTCTATTGAAATAAATGGATTTTCACCAATTAACACCTGGAAGAAAAACACAATAGACACTTAGGGCCAGATTGCTAGGCATATTTAATTAGAGAAGCACTTAAAGCAAGATCCAAAAAAGTACTGCAGGTGCCTAAAACGATATGTAGATGGCTTCTAGGCAATGAAGGAAGGCCCTGATCAGCAGCTAAGTCCTGAAATACCTACATTTGAACCACAGAGTACCTTAGTTATCTACACTTAGACTCCCAGGCCATGTACAGACATTCAAAAACTGGGGGAGAAATCAATCTAAATTATGAAGTTTTCTCTAAGTGACCTACTTTAGATCAGGATTGAACAGTATATGCATTTGCCCTTCTGGGAGTGAGGGGGCACAAGCAACATATTCTAGCCAAGGTTCACAGGTATGAGATGCTACTGCATGCCTTGCAGCATGCCCTGTGGGCTCCCTAGGCTCCCGGAAACCACTGAGTGTCTGGACCACCTGTGATTGGCTGCCAGGTGCAAGCAACTATGCCCCCAATCCTCACTGTGGACCCTCTAACCCCACCCAGAGGCTTCCAAAAGAGCTCTAGAACAAGTGACTTCCCTTGTTTATTGCAAGTGTCTCCATGTCCTAGCCTGCCCGCACCCTGCCACGGCAACCCAAGCTGACTGCACCCAAGCACACAGAGCCAGGAGCTGCAGCATATCCTGTTTATCACTCTATGCAACTCTTGCTGGAGACTGTGGGACATCCAGCCATCTGGATGTGATCCAGCAGCTGGTTACCATGGGATGTGGCTTTCTACCCCTGAGCCAGCAGCTGGCTGTCCTGTTCAGGGCCATCTACCACACCCTGTGCCCACCAAGTGGCTCATGAGGATGAGGCCACCCAGGATACCATGAACACTGGGGTCCTCTGGCACCACCTCCAGACTGTCAAGTGCTGGTTATGGGCTTGTGCCACCAGCAGTGACTGGTGGGAGCAAATCATCCCGAACACCTGGGATGATAAGCAATGGGTCAAGACTTTCCATGTGCACTAGGCCACGTTCATTGACATCATTACCCAAGTGGCCCCCACAACTTTAACTAGGATATCAGCATATAACTACTTCTCACTCCAGAAAAGCAGGTGGCCATCATGATCATGAAGCTGGCTACCCCCAACAGTCTGCTACAACACCAACCAGTTTGGTATACACAAGTCCATGGCCGGAGACACTGTCTGGGAGGTGTGTCTGGTCATCCAGAGTGTCTTGACCAACTGCTTCATCTTATTGTCAGCCCACAGGAGGTGGTCACCAGCTTCTACTACACGGGCTTCCTCAACTGCCTGGGGGCCATGGACAGCACCCACTTCCCCTTCCCAAAGGCACCTGGGCATTCATCAACTGCAAGGGCTACTTCTCCATAATTCTCCAGAGCATCATGGACCACCAGAGCCATTTATCCACATCTTCACCAGCTGGGTGGGCAGCACCCACAATGTTCACATCTTCTGAAACTCTGCTTTCTTCCAGATGGGTGCTATGAGAATGGGTGCTAGTTTCATCATCAGTGCCATCATCATCATCCTTCCCCTTATTATCAGGGACCCAGATTATCCCATCCTGCTTTGGCCCATCAAGCCCTACAGGAGCAGCTGGACCACCAAAAGGAGCACTTCAACTACTACCTGAGCAGGTGCTGCATGATTGTGGAGTGTGCCTTCATCTGCCTCAAAGCATGTTGCCAGGCTCTCAGCATGAGCCTTGAGGGCATGAGCCTTGAGGTGGAGAAGGAGAACCTGTGTCTTATCATTGCTGTATGCATCCCCCACAACATCAGCCCAGCATCCAGATGTCCCTCCTGTGGGACCCCTATTCCTGTTGCTCCTGGGAAGACTTCCCACAGCAGGACATGACATGCCATCAGGGGCTGGGTGGCAGGGTGTGCCACCACCCTTGGCCTTAGAGACTATAGGCTGTCTGTGGGAGACAGCACTGGCACCAGTCAGAGGTTTACCTGACTGCAAAATGGTCCAGAACCCTGTCCATAAACGCCCTCTTCTGGGGGAGACTGAGACTCTTTCAGGTCCAACAAGGTGCAGGTGGACATCTTGATCCCTTGTTCCTGCTCTTCAGCAGGCCAGCTTTAGGCATGCCACAGCTGAGGATGCCCCCCTCCCCACCACATCTAAAGTCTCTCCTCATGCCAGTCCCACAGCTCTTGGTGCCAGGAGTCAGTTGTTGGTACCTTGTGCTCAGGCTAAGGCCTCAGCATCTCCTCCTCTATTCTTTGAGACCTCCCCCAGATATCCCTCATGCTCTGTAGCTTTGCAGCCTCCTGTTCTTGAGCCACCATTGTGTCTTCTGCACACTGCCCTCCCTCACACAGGTGATGTTTCTGCAGATTCACAGGGGAGACAAAGAACCTTTGTGTAAAGTTGCAAGTTTTGCTGATAAAATGAAGTACAAGGGCAGGCATTTTGGACTCTGCAGGCAGCATTGCACCACTCCTCAGCCCACTCCCTTGCATTAGGCAGAAAAGACAACTGGGGTCAGGTGACCCCAGCGAGGTGACCATTCAGTTTCCTCTCGAGGATTTCCACGGCAATGCTGGATGTCGTTCAGAATCCTACCTTCTGCAAGCATATCACATATAGACTCCTTGATTAATTTTTCCAGGATTTTCCCTGGAATAGAATTTAGGATATTTGGCCTATAGTTGCCCGGGTCTCTCCTCCCCTTCTTGAAGATGGGCACAACATTGGCTCTCTTCCAGTCTTCAGGGACCTCCCCAGCAAGATAACTATGGTAAGTCCTTTGTCTTGGTCCTTCCTCCCCCACTCTCCCTTGGGGCCAGGAGCCACAACACTGCTCTCCACCTGGCATGCAGAGACTGGGTGTGGTGTAGGTGGTGTAGGTGTAGGTGGGCAGGTAGGTGGTGTAGGTGCTGTGGTGTAGGTGGGCAGCAGGCCTGACAGTGGTGCTGGGACATGTTACCAAGGAGGGAGGGGTATGTCCCTCTCCAGGAACTGCAGCAAGCACTTGCTTTGCTCCCTCATAGGGTCTGGAGACCTGGGATCCTGCCAGGACTCAGACCATCCCCAGAGGCAGGGACTGACCACTGCAGGAAAGGCAGGTGAATCTCTTACATGATGCCACCCCCCTCAATCCTTCCTTGAAAGGAGAGACAGTTCAGTGTTGTGTCAATACAGGAGGAGTACACTCCCTACATTTCCCCGGTGAAATTTGGCCAGATCCAGAGGGATGAGCTTTACCACTGTTCCTGGGGGAATGCCAGCCAATATACCTTGCTCCTGCTGAAGGACACGGTACCCCGGGAGGTGTTCAACACCTGGACGTGAGCTGTCTTCAGGGAGAGCTGAGGTTGCTGTTCAGTGTGAGAGTCCAGGTCATGTGCTACCTGTGGCTCTGCTATGAAGAACTGATACCTGTGGATGAGTTTATGAGAGCCTCAGCTACTAATGTGATGCTGAACCCATCATAACCTGATTGAGAGAGGTTCCCTATACCCTGGCTGCCTAAGAAGAGCCCTTCTGTATGCTGCCTTTGACTTTCTAGTACCATTCTTCTGCTATGAATACACCCAGTGGGGGTGAGGATGGGGGTTACTTTACTTTCAGGGGTGGGTTAGGGGGGCACTATCTGGAATTGAGATGGGGACACAATTGTGGGAGGGAAGTAGGAGTTGCTTGAGTCAGTACAGTGACTGCCTGCACCATGAGACTGTGCCTGGCTCCCATGGACATTCCCAAGTCCTGGATCAGGTGGGAGGGATGAGAATGCTGAAGTGCCACTTTCAAGCCTCTCCAGATAGAGTCACACGGGCAGTGGGACTGATTGGTTGAGATAATGGTTCCCACACAAGACTCCTACCATCACATCAGTCCCTTTCATGTACTGGGAGGGAGGGAGGGAGGGAGAAGGGTTGTATGGCAAAGGAGAATATTTTTTGTTTCTGCTGTACTGCAACTCCAGTAGTTCTCATAGATAGCTGTGTGTTATCTCCTGTCCCTGGCCTCTGTATCCTCTCTGCCACCTGGGTCCATGGTGCTGCCAAACAGTAAACGGCATAAAGTGCACTTGTACCTGTGTCTTACACTTTGCCTGCAGAGCTCAGTAAACTCTTTCAGTGCCTTTCCATGAGTGCAAGGTAGGGGGTGTGGAGAGTTGCTGTTTTAGCGCCAATGCTCTGTGTAGCTGAGAGGAGATTCAGCTTCTCTGGGTCACTGAGCATAGCCCTGTGAGATAGAGCAGGGAGCTGTGAATGAGGCAGATGTATGTTCCCACAGAATGGGAGATGAGCTGCTAACCACCCAATGCCAGTGAGGGACCTGGTGCCCTAGTTGTACTCTAGGAAAGGAGGAAGGAGAGGGGCAGGGTTGACCAGTCTATCCAGTGCTGAAAGACAGAAATTTCTTGAGCAATTTGTGGCCTGAGGCCAGGCAACACTTTGAGTGGTCAGGGCAGACCAATTCACTGCCCCGCTTCCTCTCCCCTGCACTCAACACCCCTCCATCCATGCACTGGGCCATCCCTTTCTGGGCTTCTCAGTCATGATGGCTTGGGAGAGGGCTATGACCATAGGATAGCATGTAGCAGCCACTGGTCCCCCAGGGGCCAGGGGGAGGGGAAGGGGGAGAAGATAAGCAGATTGGGTCAGGTGACCACCTTCTGGAGACAGGCTTTGCGTTGGTAGGGCATCATCATGCTCCTACCTCATGGGTGCTGTGGGTGGTGCTGTAGCAGTGTCTGTTGTGTTGGTAGTCAGGAGGCTGGGGGTGCTCTGCATGTCTGGAAGGGGAGCAGCTAGGAGATGGCAGAGCAGTGGGAGCAGAACACGTGTAGCAGCTGTGTCAGAAATGGTGTACTAGGGACCATGTGTTCAGCCACAGTCTGTGGCTTTGAGCTTGAGGAGGGTGCTCATCAGGGTCCAGGTTCTGAATCATGATGGCCATGGCATCGGACCTTTTATCCTGGTCCTGCACACCACATTCCATGCATTTGACCATACCCGAGAAGATATCAAGAGAGCTCAGGTGTAGGTGCTGGTGCACTTCCACTCCTAGATCCTGTGATGATCCAGGAACTAGCACCAAAGGACCAGAGTCCTTAGGGGCCACTGCCATCAACAGACCTTGTGCCCTGTGGCTTCTAGGGACCTACTCCTGGGCACCTGCTTGTCCCATTGTCCCAGGTCTTTTCTGTGCCTCCTCTTGTAGTGGGGACTTTGCTGGCAACTCCACCTGCACCCCAGTGATGCTGTAGGTGTGCAAGGTGGCAATGGCCCTGTCTATGGTGAGGAAGCAGGACAGCTCCTTATAGAAGGGCATGCTGTGCCTCATGTCCCTGGACTTTTTATTGGCCTCAGACATGTGTTTGTACTGAATCTTCATTCATTTCATCTTGGCCCAGCACTGAACCCAGTTCCTCTTATGGCCCTGCTTCTGCATATCATATCATAGTACCATAGTACCTAGGGTCAGAAGGGGCCTAGAGCAGGCCATCTAGTCTGACCCCCTGCCAATTGGCAGGAAACGAGTGCCAGGGTCACAGGACCCCAGCCA